>CM061131.1:115053894-115078894 GCA_030789695.1 Scilla litardierei | reverse complement strand
CGATCGGTTGACGAGTCAACCGGTCGGGTGAGCCGCTTCACAAAATTACAGCGCGATGCAGGGGTTTCACCCGGTCAGTATGAACCGGTCGGGTGGATCTTGATGCGGTCGGTTGGATCTTGGTACCGACCGGTTGGATCTTGGTGCGGGCCGGGTGAGGAGACCGGTTGGAGCTTCGAGTCTTGGCTGTTGAAATTCAGCTACAGGTGAACCGATCGGGTGAAGGTCACCCGATCGGTTGGAAATCAGCTTCGAATTTCCAGAGACTTTGAGCTTTTGACCCGGTCACTGAACCGAGCGGGTGACTTCTCGGGGGTTCCAAGCTGCGTCCAGGTGGTGCATGCGTGCATCACCCGATCGGTTGGAGATGACCAACCGACCGGGTGAGGGGCTGAAAGATGTAATCTTCGCCGTTTGACCCCCTGGATCACGCGTGACTCCTCCCGTTGCTCCGGGGACACATGATATCATCTTTTTGCGTCACAAATGCCAGCAAACTCTTGCAAAACACGGAAAATACAGAAAAGTGAAAGAAAACAAGAAAGTACAAGAAAACACGAGAAAACGAATAAAAGACGGCGGTAAATACAGAAAAACATGGAAGAAAACACGCGTAAATATATGAAATATAAATGCACGTCAAAATCCCCCAAGTTGAACTCTTCCTCGTCCTCGAGGAAGACGAGTGAGAGTAGGAGCTCGGAGGGGAAAAATAGAGAGAAAGAGAGAAAAAGAAAACTCTATATCCTAGATCGTCCGTCAGAGCCAACAAAATCAAAAATGACACACCAAGCAAGCAAACGCCAAATCACATCACTAAACTAAGGAATACGAGTCCAGACAAATGCCGTGGGCCCACGCGGTGAAGCGCGAGTGAGTGTGGTCGTGCGCTAGCAGTCGGTGCCGCTATCTACGATGTGCAATAAAGCTCGATATACACAGACCCAGGAAACGACCCAAATACCGATTCGAATTTGAAATTGCGGTGAATATTAGTTCAAGCATGCATGAGAAGAGTATAAGAATAGAAGCGTATCATGCATCGGGGACTCCACAACTAGGGTTAAGGAAATCATACCACTATAGCCTAGATACTAGCTAAAAAGTTCCTAAGCCAAGTGTTTTCGAAAACGATGGGGGTTGAGATGATGTGGAGTAGAACACGCGGTGCAAATTCTCGCCTTCCCTTTATTCTCGGTAAGTAGGAAAAAATATTCACACGGGAATTTTTTTGGGGTTTGGGCATTTGTATTTTTTTGTTTGGCTTTTTGGCTATACAAAAATTTTCTTTTCTTTTCTTTTTGGGTTTTTCTTTTCTTTTCTCTCTTTTTTTGGATTTTTGGGTTTTTGGCTATACACATGTGTACTCTCCCAAGTGGGAGAATAGTACACGACGAGGGGATTTGCACCAAGTAAAACAAAAAAGAAGTCGGAATCTAAACACTTAGGCAAAGGAAACTATTCTTGCTAAATAGAGCATGGGCTAAATGGGTTATCCTTGTCCTTAATTGTGGAATCCCGACACATGCGAAATGAAGTACACGATATATATATATAGCATGCAGAAGCAGACAGGGGAAATAAATACCGCATATTCAAATCGAAGCATGATAATCTAGGGGTCATTCCTGGACAGGTATATAAAGTAAAATCACAAAGTAGAAGCACACCAAACAGATAGGCACGACACACGACTCACAAAAAACTAAGAGGACCCACGATGCGTGAAATGCAAGAGAACTCGATATCCTAGGGTTAGTGAATGTGGTTATCGAAGCCATGCTAGGTGTGTGTGATTTTGTGGCGATTCATCATAGGGTTCATCTCTAGGAGAAAGAGATAAAAAGAAGAGAAGAAAAAAAGAAAAAATAAAAACACGATGAAAACGATACAAAAACGAAAAAGAAAGACTCAAAGGACGCACAAAGTGCGACTCCCCCAAGCTAAAGCTTGCATTGCCCTCAATGCAATAAGAGTGAGTACGGGAGGGCAATGAAGATGGGGGGAAATACGCACCGACCCAAAAAGAAATCAAAAACGAGGAAAACACAGAGATGAAACTGAAAATAAAGAAAAATCAAAATCAAACCTTACGACACGAAAAAGAAATAAAACCACACGACATGACACTCAAAAGGGGAAAAACAAGCACACACACAAAAATAAGAAAAAACAAAACACGACAACACACCAAAATAGACGTCCCCCAAGCTAGACATGACAGTGCTAGCAAATAAATGTGATCGTGAAATGCAGAAATATGCAAGGGGGAGTCAAAAAACAAACAAAGTGAAATCAAAAATCAGGAGAAGGCGAATCCTCACCCTCCTCGAAAGAGGGTGTGGCTGGGTGGTCGAGGGAGACGGGGGGTGTGCGGAGAAGTGGGGAAAGAGGTGGAGGAATAGGTGCAGCGGTGGTGTGAATGATGGGAGGAGTGTCGGGAGAGGTGGGTGGTGGTGGTAGGACGGTGATCAAGGCGGTGGTGAAAGGAATAGAAATGGGGGGAGAAGATGTGATGGTGACGGTAGTGGGTGGTGGTGGGAGAGATTTGGAGCGCACCGGCAATTTCCTCCGACGCACATATGAAGTGATGGAGGAGGAGGGGGGAGGTTGTGTGGGTGCGATGAAAGTGGTCGGGAGGGGGGAAGTGGATACCGGGATGGGAATAGATGAGGGAGGAGAAGAATGTGGTGGGGGAGGTGATGGATGTGGGGATGTGTGGGAGGGTGGAGGAGACGATCGTCGAGGTGGTGAAGGTGGAGGTGGACCGTGGATGTGAGTGAGAAGGCGAAGAATGGCGGCCACGTTCCTCTCAAGTGTGAGGAAACGTGGGTGAGTGAGAAAGGAGGACGGTGATGGGTCCGAGGAGGCGGAGGACATGGCGAGATCACGGAGGGCAGCGACCTCCCTTTCAAGACCAAGACGGGCAGAGACCTGGCGACGACCAAAGGATGTGGACTGACGTGAGGCAGAAGTGGTGCCAACAGGTAAGGTGGAAGTGGTGCCGGCGGCGGTGGTCATGCCGGCACAGGAGACAAAGCCAGAAATAACTGCTAAGAGGTGCTCAGAAGTGATGGGGCCCGGAACAGAAACAGGACGACTCGGGCCAGCCCTCATATCTCCCCGAGACGCAGGAATATCCTGCTCGCCTAAGTGGGCGGAAGGGGAAGGAGGTCTACGTGCGTCAGGGGGAAGGAAAGGAAGGTGCAACCCCTCAAAGAACTCAGGGTCGGGCGGAAAAGTCCAATCCTCCACGATAGCCACAGTCATGCGAACGGGGTTGGGGAGAATAGTGTATGGGCGAGGGGGGTGGCCGTAATTGAATTCGAAACAACCGTCGGGACGGGGCTTAATCATGTGAATGTGCCACAGGACGTCAAGATCTAGACGTGAGGGTCCTGCGGAGATAGGAAGACCACGGGGGATATGGATATTGAACGGGGGGTAAGAAACAATGATAGTGATAATACCCCCACAGCAGATTTTGCCCTTCCCGGCCCTGCTAATCTCGAGAAGCTTGTAAACAAGCCAATCGCCAGCATGGACAGGGACAACCGGGTCCCTGAAACTAACTCCATCATCATCACGAACAAAGGGGAAAGTCATGGCCCATAGAATAAAAAGATCGGGGATAGTCACGTTGCCTGACTCATCCCGCGGGAAAAATGCAGATGATATGATCCTATGGGCCAGACGAAATATGGGATGGATGATGGAGGAGTCCTTGGCCTTCCCCCGGGGATAGCGGCGGAGTATGGTGAGGCGGAACCAGAAATTATCGACGTCAAATTCCGGGGGATATCCGTAGTGACGGATAGCGTCATTCCCTAGAAGAGGGAAACCAAATATATCGCAGATGGTGTCTAGGTTTGTGCGAATGGTTTGGTTACGCACCAAAAAAGTGACGGTCGACCCCGACTCACAAACGAGGGAGGAAAGGAATTCTAGGGTGAGTGACGGGTAAGATACCGCAGAGGCATTAAGGAAGGTCAACCAACCTAGATTAGCAAAAAGAGTCTCGACCTCGATGAATACACCGAGGTCGACGAGTGATTGGGAGTGGGCGAACTTGGTTGATAAATGCCCCCGAGTGTCAAGTCTATGGTAGAAGTCTTTCTGCTCCTGGTTCCTAAATATGTATCCATGCGGGCCCAACATGGGGTCCACAGGGGGAATGATAGGCGGGGGAGGGGCAAGTGTCAGCTCCCGTGTGCGGTGAGGAGGACGTGTTTGTCTCCGTCTCTTACGAGACGGTTCCTCCTCACGCAAGATACCTTTTCCTTTATCCCTCTCTCGGGCCATGTGTGTGTGGACGATGCAAATGGGTTCAAAATAGTATTTTAAAGTGCACACAGCCGAAAACCAAGCAAATCAAATAGTAGGGTAAAAATCGAAATTCGAGAAGTGGAACGAAGCTACCCCGTAGCAAATAGAGCTCCATGCTTGTAGATGACCCAATGCCGTGCAATTGGGGAAGTGTGGAGCCGCGACACTCTTCTTCAGCGAAAAATTCAAAGGTGGGGGTGGGTGTTGGGAATTAGGGTTAGAAAATTAGGAAATAGGAGAGGGGGAGAGAGGAAGAGATGGAGAAATACTAGGGGGAGGTGGAGAGAGAGGTTGATGGAGGGTTTGAGGTCGTGGGAGAGAGATTTTTGCAGTCGGGTGGCTAGAGGAGACGAAACGACGGCGAGTAGAGGGGATCGGGCGAGGGTTTGTGAGCGGGTGGTCGAGGGGTTATTTATAGGTTTTAAGTCGACTCGGTCGGGTGAGTTTTCACCCGATCGGTTGACTCTAGGTCGAAAATTTGTTGCTGAAGAATCGCTACAGGCAACCCGATCGGTTGAGAACTCAACCGATCGGTTCGCCGCTCCACAGATTTTCCCGAGAACTCAGATTTTTTCCCCCGGTCCCTCAACCGGTCTCTCATCTTGCCACCCGGTCGGTTGATGAATTCTGAAATTTTTCCGAGAGTTCCCCCAGGTCACCCGGTCTGCTCACCCGGTCATTTCTTTCTTCACCCGGTCGGTTCATTTTGTGACAGACACGGCTGCTAGCTGATACATCCCAACCGATCGGGTGAGTTATCACCCGGTCGGTTGAGGCCTTGTTTTCTGCAAAAACCCAAAAATCGCCTAAGTTCCTTCACGGAAGCTGTTTCGGCTGGATTTAATAATAAAAATAGATAAAAATAAAGTAGAAAAAAAAAATCCTAAAAAGCGAAGCAAAAGTTTAGAACATGGGTTGCCTCCCATCAAGCGCTTTTATTTAACGTCGTTTAGCTCGACACCCGTTGATGATTTTCATGGTGGGTGATACGGGTGATGCCCAAAATCCGGCATCTCTTCAGCTCCAGAAGTTGTGGCTATTGGTGTAGTCGGCGGCTGTAAAAAGATTTGCTCGACTACCCTCCCTTTGTTCACAGGATCCGGGGGCTTCTCCCTCAAATTGGCGTCCACCGCCGACTTTTTCAGGATCCGGACCTCATCGCCAGTGAGGTCCATGGGTTCTTTTCCTCTTCTCCTCGTGGGAGGAGACTTAGGGAATCCGGGAGGGGTCACATGTCGCGCGACCGCCTCATTAGACACTCCATTCTTAGGGGAGCTAACTTGCTCTCCAAGGTCCCCCAAGCTATCGGGGGGATTCCTCGAGAGCACTTCCCATGCACTCGTTTCAACAGCTCCTTCTTCTTCATTCTCCAACACATTGATACTAGGATTGTCCGGGGGGGTTGGATGTTTCATCGACAAGCCCAAGTCAAATTCGACACTTTCTTGGCCCACATTCATGGAAAGCTTCCCGTTCTTTACGTCTATCAACACTCCGGCGGTTGCCATAAAGGGTCGTCCAAGAATAATTGGGGTATGCTTGTCTTCTGGCATGTCCATCACCACAAAATCGACTGGAACATGCACTCCTTTCACATCGACTGGGAGGTCGTCCACTACTCCCATCGGATACTTGACCGAACGGTCGGCAAGTTGTAATGTCATGCCGGTGGGCATTAAACTGACGCTCGCACCAAGATCGACGAGCGCCCTATGGATTTGCACTTCCCCGATAGAGCAAGGGATGGAGAAACTTCCTGGATCCTTGAGCTTGGGCGGATTTGCATGCTGAATGAGTGCGCTACACTCCGCCGTTAACACGACCTTTTCTTTTCTAGATCCCCGTGTCACCAAGTCTTTCAAGAATTTAGCATAGGAGGGGATCGTCTCTATGGCCTCGAGGAAGGGGATTTGCAAACTCATATCTTTCACCATGGCAAAGAATTTGTCATACTTCTCATCGATTTTGGCTTTTGCGAGCCGTTGTGGGAAAGGCACAACGGGCTTGAATACCTTCAAATTCCCCTCCGCTTTCTTCTTCTCTTCTTCGGGGGTTCCCTCCGGAGCCACAATTTTTGGCGACGGGGCACCGTCGTCATTAGATTTTTCAATTGGTCGCTCGACGGCCAGTGGTGCTTCCGGTTCTTTGGGCGGCGCTCTAGTAGGAATTTTTGTCCCTCTCCTCAAGACGATGGCGGACACGTTTTCATGTTCATGTGTGAGTGCCAAGGTCCGAATTACCCCCCAGGATTCACCTCAGGTTGTGGCGGTAATAAATTCTGAGGTCTTTGCAGGTTCGCCACTTGCAACCCCAGCTGGGTCACCTGATCTGTGAGTACTCTTTGTCCCATCTCCAGCTTCAGATTGATTTTCTCCTGGGATGCTATGTATTGAGTCAAGAGGGACTCAACCGGAGAAATGGCCCTCTGTTGGCCGTATTGCTGCTAGGCGGGCTGTTGATTCCTAGGGGCATATTGTTGATACTGTGGTGGAGGTTGTTGCTGATATTGCTGCTGTTGAAACTACTGCTGGGGCCTAACCGGCTGATATATCTGCTGTTTTTGCTGAGCCGGTTGTTGGTAGGGTGCCCGGTAACTAAGGTTCGGATGATTCCGGTTGTTGGGAGAGTAGGCCGGGTTTGAGTTGGTCCGTGGTGGAAATGGCGCATTCCCCGTTGGATTGTAAAACAATGTGCTCGCCTGATCCAATGGTGGTGAGACGTCACCACCGTCGAATTCCCCAAAAACTTCGGATTCTACTGCAGCAATCTGTTGTGTACCGGTGCCACCGGCGCCTACCATCAATGCGGAGATCTGGGTCGATAGAAAGTCAAATTTGCTTGACAATTTGTCGACGTCTTCCACTCTATGGATGCCCCCAGACCTCGGTGTGGCTCTCTCGTCACACCATCGTTCATTGTTGGATGCCATATTTTCCAAAATTTGCCCGACATCTTCTTCGCTTCTTGACATGAAGGACCCTCCAGCCGCAGCGTCCATGGAAGACTTTAAATCGTCCCTCAGCCCATTATAAAACAGATTTATAATCTGCCATTTGGGGAGCTCATGGTGGGGACATCTTCTCTGCATCTCCTTGTATCTTGTCCAAGCCTCATGCAAGGACTCGTGGCTGGCCTGGGAGAAGGAGGAGATCTCACTCCTCAGCTTCATGGTCTTCCCCGGAGGAAAGAACTTTGTCAGGAAAGCATTGGAGAGCTTCTCCCTGGTGTTGAATGTATTTGGGTCCTTCCCCCTAAGCCACATCTTGGCCTTGTCTCGCAAGGAGAAGGGGAACAGCTTCAGTCGGATCGCCTCAGTTGTGACACCGTTAATCCGGAAGGTGTCACATTTCTCCAAGAAGGAGTCTAGATGCTCGATCGGGCTCTCCATGGGTGCACCCGAAAACTGATCCTGCTGAATCCATGTCACCAAAGACGGCTTTAGCTCGAAGCTTTGGGTCGTAATAGCTGGAGGACGGATGGCGGAAGTGGACTCGATAGATGGCATCGAGTACTCCAACAGGGACTTGTGAGGTGGGGTGTTCTCCACCATGCCTTCATGATCCTCTCTTCTTCGCTTCTCGACGGCCAAACGCCTAAGGGTGGCGTTAATCTCTGGATCAACGGGGATCAAATCGTCGAGACTTCATGAACTCCTGCGCATGAAAAACAACAAACACCCGTGAAGCAACAAGTGGGAGAGAAACAGATAAGATAAGAAATAAAAATAAGAAAATAAAAAGGAAAAATAAGAATGCGAAAATTATCGCGAGGTAGGGATAAGAGCTAGACACAATGGTTCAAGAGATCCTAAAATAACAAGCACGTTGCCTCCCCGGCAACGGCGCCATAAACTTGACGTGCCCCTGGTTTGCGAGCCGCAAATGGACGGGGGACCCGCGTGAGGGTTTAGATATTTGTAACCGCAAGCGCACGGTGTTGTAGCGTGGCTTAGGGGTCGAACACAGGGAGGCTAGGATGTGCTTGTGTCAAGGAGGACCGAAATCACCCCGTGGGCGAGCTAGCCCGGATCGGTTGATGGGTTGTCACGGTAAAGGAATGCACGGTATGGACAATATGAAAATAAACCCGGGACTTTGGTTTCCACTCCAACGAGCGACTCTCGCCGATACAGCCTACGGATAGGATGGCGATCAGAATTAGAGTCTAATGGTGAGACGTTGCCTCTGAAAGTGGTACCGGCATCCCATGGGCCCAATATTCCGGTCGGTGCCCAGGATGATACACCGAACTTCCCGGGTTCGATCAATGGGCACTCCCGTGTCCATTAACACTGATCGATTCCGGGAGCACTAAGCTCGCAACGATAACTCCCAACGTCTTATCCTGCCGATCCCGCGCGCTAGGATTCGGCGTCTACGCTAAGGGCGTGAGCTATGGCTAGGGAGTCAACCGCCAAGTTTATTCCCCCTTGGCCCAACGGTCAAAGGCGGTCTTTTTCCCACCGATGACAATAAAACACCCCGCGTAACCGTTAGATTCCTAATCCCTATCGATTTCCTAACCCTATGGATGCATCGGGAAGAGCCCCCGAAGGGGTTTCCGCCAAAATCCCATATTTGGGAACTACTCACAAATAATCATTAAAAAGCGATCTAAACGAAAATGAACCGTTAAAATCATAATCAGATGATAGGAATGCGAAGGTAGTAGAGCAATTAAGATAATACTAAAGTTTTACAAAGATACGAAAACTAACAAAAACAGGAAAATTACATCCGTCACAAAATGAAGAAAACAGTGAAAAATAACCAACTCCCGAATCTGGGAAACCTAGGGTTCTATTTATAGAAAACGACATCACCCGATCGGTTGACAAGTCAATCGGTCGGGTGAGCCGCTTCACAAAATTACAGCGCGATGCGGGGGTTTCACCCGGTCAGTATGAACCGGTCGGTTGGATCTTGGTGCGGTCGGTTGGATCTTGGTGCGGTCGGTTGGATCTTGGTGCGGGCCGGGTGAGGAGACCGGTTGGAGCTTCGAGTCTTGGCTGTTGAAATTCAGCTACAGGTGAACCGATCGGGTGAAGGTCACCCGATCGGTTGGAAATCAGCTTCGAATTTCCAGAGACTTTGAGCTTTTGACCCGGTCACTGAACCGACCGGGTGACTTCTCGGGGGCTCCAAGCTGCGTCCGGGTGGTGCATGCGTGCATCACCCGATCGGTTGGAGATGACCAACCGACCGGGTGAGGGGCTGAAAGATGTAGTGTTCGTCGTTTGACCCCCTGGATCACGCGTGACTCCTCCCGTTGCTCCGGGGACACATGATATCATCGTTTTGCGTCCCAAATGCCAGCAAACTCCTGCAAAACACGGAAAATACGGAAAAGTGAAAGAAAACAAGAAAATACAAGAAAACACGAGAAAACGAATAAAAAACGGCGGTAAATACAGAAAAATATGGAAGAAAACGCGCGTAAATATATGAAATATAAACGCACGTCAATTATTCTTCCTGGAGAGACTTCTTCGATGATGAGTATGCAGATACAGTCGACGATCATGGATAGGATCAAGGCTGGACAGGCTGGTGATGCTAAGCTGGTGAAGATTTGGGAGTAGGTGGAAGCCAGTCTGCGGACTGACTTCTTGATTCACGAGGATGGTTCGTTGAGATTTGGAGCCAGGTTGTATATGCCAGCTGGAGACATCAGAGAGGAATTATTGGTGGAGGCACACAATTCGCCGTATTCTGTACATCCTGGTGGGACCAAGATGTACAAGGATCTTCGCCTGAACTTTTGGTGGCATGGTATGAAGAGGAGTGTGGCTCGGAGTGTTGCCAAGTGTTTGGTTTGCTAACAAGTAAAGGCGGAGCATCAGCGTACGGCAGGGTTGCTACAACCGCTTCTGATTCCGGAGTGGAAGTGGCAGCACATCACTACGGTTTTTGTAACTGGACTACCTTGGAGTCCAAAGCAGAATGACGCGATTTGGGTGATCGTAGACCGATTGACCAAATCTGCGCACTTTATTCCCTTCCGAGTAGGACAGTCTACTGAGACGCTAGCGAGGAGATATATGGAGGTAAATTCTTTTACACTCCGTTTCTATTTCGTTTCCCTAGTTTAGATAGTGATGTAACGTGAATCGTGCAGGAGATCGTACGACTTCACGGAGTTCCTGTGAGTATCGTGTCAGACAGAGACACGAGATTCACGTCTCAGTTTTGGCAGAGTCTGCAGAAGAGCTTGGGTACGAGTCTGAGTTTCAGCACGGCGTACCACCCGCAGACGGATGGCCAGTCCGAGAGGACGATTCAGATTTTGGAGGACATGTTGAGAGCGTGCATGTTGGACTTTAAGGGATCTTGGGAGGATCATCTCCATCACGTTAAGTTTGCTTACAATAACAGCTACCAGGCGAGTATTGGAATGGCGCCTTTCGCCGCGCTATATGGAAAGAAATGTCGATTGCCACTGAGCTGGGATGACATTGGAGATCGGGAGCTGTTATGACCGGAGATGATTGTGGAGGCCGTGGATGTTGTGAGGAACATCTGGGAGAAGCTGAGGATTGCGCAGGACCGTTTCAAGCATTGGGCTGATGCTAAACGGAGACCTTTGGAGTTTCAGCCTGGCGACCATGTCTTCCTGAAGATTTCTCCGAACCGCGGAGTCATTCGATTTGGAAAGAGAGGCAAGCTGAGTCCGAGGTTCATTGGACCATTCGATGTTCTGGAGAGAGTTGGAGCTGTGGCTTATCGCTTGGCGTTGCCGCCATGATAGTGGGAGTTCACGACGTATTTCACGTATCTCAGTTACGTCGATACGTTAGTGATCCATCTCATGCTGTGGATTTCTCGGAGATTACAGTTCGTCTGGATCTGTCTTATGATCAGTAGCCCGTTGAGATTCTGGATCGTCGACAGAAGCAGCTGAGGAATAAGACCGTCGACTTGGTTCGAGTGCAGTGGCGTCACGGTTCCCCTGGTGAGTCCACCTGGGAGCGTGAAGATGAGATGAGAGAGCGCTTCCCGCATCTTTTACCGAGCAGTGCTTGATGTTGATTCCGAGGACGGAATCATTTCAAAGGTGGGGAGGATGTAACGACCACTTTTCGTTGTACTTTGTTCGTGCACGTGCTTTTGGCCGTGCACGTGTTTATTTTAGACTTTATTTGATTGTGAACACTTTTGTGTGATATGCCGTTGTGAACGTCTCTGAGAGTATTAAATAGTGGCACTAATTTGGAACGACGTTTCTCGAGGCGTTTTCCCACAATTTAATCTTACTCGATGAGACGTGACGATTTTCACTTTTGACGGGAGACGTTTCTATTTTTAGTTTCATCGTCTGACGTCGAAACTGAGATCAGTCTTCTTAGTTAGCTCACTTTCGTCAACACGATCACCCCGATATTTATTTTATAATTTTTGGAGTTTATTTGACCACTTTTATATTTTTAGCAAGGTCTATAATATTTTTAACAATTACGTTTTAAATTATTTTCGGCCAAAGAAAAATTATTTGAGTTTAAAACATTTTAAATAATTTTTGAGCCAATTTCCAGCTCATTTGGGCCGCACCCTAGCCTTGGGTGAGTTGGAGAAGGTGAGATTCAAATTTTAAATTATTTTAAACTCCTAATCTCATTAGGATTAGCCCTAGACCTAGTCAACCCCTCTACACTATATAAACAACCTTTAGGAAGACCTATTTTCGCAAGAAAATAACCCTAGCCGCTTCAAAAACCCAAATTTGACGTTGCGACGAATCGTCGCAACGTTGCGACGAGTTTCCCCCGCATCGACCGAAGAAACGGGCCATTTTCTCCTGCTCCGACCGCTAGCCGCCCCGCACCAAGCTGTCGCCCGCACCCCGCTGCTGCTGCCCCCTCCGATCGCCCGCTCCGACCGATAGGATCTCTCGGTCAGACCGAGAGACCCACTTCGCATACCCGCATCCCCGCTCCGCACCAACCCCCGCACCGTTCGCCCGCCTCCGCGCATGTCTGACCGAGCGGGTCGCCCGCACCGACCGACGTTGCAACGTTGCAACGTTGCAACCCCCGTCCGACCGGCCCGCTCCTCTGCTCTGACCGAGAGAACCAAGCCCCCACCCGCACCGCTGCAGCCCGCTACGCTGCAATCCCCGCACCGAGCGTGTCTGACCGAGCCAAGTCCCCGCACCGAGGATGTACGACCGAGAGCCATTCGTCGCAACCCTGCACCCGTCACACCACTTGCCACCGTGGGCCCCCCAAGTTCTCCAGAGGTATTGTGGGTCCCCCATAGGTCCCTAGGACTACTGTGGGCCCCACCTAGGTGCGTTCTCTTCGAGGGATTGACGCGTACGACGTTGCGACACGTCGTAGCCCGTCGTCGCACGTGCTATCTTTAGAATCTGGAATCGTCACTCCGGTTGATTGCTCTGAACTTTCCAGCGAGGAATCTATATTGGAATCTGGACTTGGAGTGCGATCTTTTATTCCAACCCCTGGCGTCGCTACCCGACGCCAGTGTAGCTTTCGCGTCGTGTTGAGGTAACGTTTTGCACCCCTAGGACCCCCAACCAAATTGCATGCTAAACAAGACTAAAACTCATTATTTTAAAGTATTTTAAATGTTTTAGCAATCACTAATCAAGATTAATAAAACGGATGTAGGCCGGTGGACTTGTGCACGTAGGAATTGAAACTTTGTACTCGTTGGACGGTGTTCCTCTGACGTGATACTTGCAGGCAAGTGAAACTTGCCAACTCTTGTGTAGGGCCATGTTTTTAGGCCACTTCCTTGTTTTTAGCGTAAAAGAGACTAGTCAGTGAAATGATAGCTGGCTAGACGCCTACTTGATCTAGTTTGACAACGAAACTAGATCCGTCACCTAATTGATCTAGCTTGACAACGAAGCTAGATCCAACCCTTTAAACTTGTTGTTCATGCATACTAAACTGTCACGTTTACTTTCCTTACCTGTACGCCTTACTACTTGCCATGTCATGTCATCCATGCATTGAATGTCGCATTCGTAGCACACGCTACAATACTTGTACTCGTACTTCCTTGTCCGGCTAGGTGCACCCCTATGCCATACTTGTTAAAACACTTCCTGGCTCGTGATCCAGAAGCGAGCATTCCATGTTCGGGGGTAAGGCACTGGCTCGATACACGTGGAGGGGTAGGGATAAACGGTCACTTGAGCTTAGGAGTTGGCCCGCGCAGCCACTCTAGCCAAAAGGCGGAATCTCTGTGCACGAGGTGCTTACTTTACTTGTCTTGTACTTGTCTTGTGAATGATTCATGCCATGTTTAAATGCCATGCTCGTACTTTACTTTACTTTACTTTACCTGTTGTACTCATTACTTTAACTGCCATGTCATTGCATCATGCTAGAACTGCTAGGTTGCTTTACTTTTACCTACTTTCAGTTTCCTTGCACAAGTCTCTTGTAGACTTGCTGACATGTGCCCCTTGCTCTTTTGGGTGTCACATGTTAGACCCTGAGCCAGAGACAGTTGTTGAGGATGAGGTGTTTGCTGACGCTGAGCCCGAGCCTACGTTCGTTGAGGAGTTTGAGGACACCAGAGACTAGTCTTAGTGACTGTTGAGTTGCTTTTGCTTTAGGTTGCTGTTAGTTGTCAGTGCTTTCACCATTACTTTGTATTCGTACTTTGTACTTTCGTTGGCCATGCTAGGCCTCTTTTAGACTCTTTGCTTTTAGCCTGGTGGCTTTTCTGCGATGTTGAAATTTATTATTATGGATATTCTGAGATTTAATCTTTGTCTCATTTCCTTATTATTATCTTTGTTTCGTTTCATGTTGCAAGGACCTGCAGTTTAAAGTGATTGACGCTTATTAGACTTGCAGCTTTGTAGCTTCAATTCTGAGCGGACCTTCTCACTCTTCGCCTCCACGTTTTTGGGAAGCGGGGCGTGACAGATCGTCTCTGAGAGTATTAAATTGTGACACAAATTTGAAACAACATTTCTCGGGTCGTTCTCCCACGATTTGGTCCTATTCGAAGAGACGTTGTGATTTTCACTTTTGACGTGAGACGTTTCTATTTTTAGTTTCGTCCCTCGACATCGAAATTGCGTACCGTCTTCTTAGTTTTCTTCCCCTCGTCGTTCCGATCAGCCCAATATTTATTTCACAATTTTTGGATTTCATTTGACCTATTTTACATTTTAGGCCAAGCTTAAAATATTTTTAAATACTAAGTTTTAAAGTATTTTCGACCCATTATAATTTCTATTAGATTATAACTCTTCAAAATATTTTTGACCCAAATCCTAGCCCCTTGGCCGCACCCCTATAGCTAGAGATATAGTGTGTGTGATATTTTGGGTTTAAATTTGATTAAAAAGCAATTTTAATTCAAACTAAACCCTAGACTTGGTCAAACCCATCTACACTATATATAGGAGGCTTAGGAAACCATTTCCCTCAAGAAATCAACCGTAGCCGTCACAAAAACCCCTCAAACTTTCGCATCTACACTTGCGACGTTCGTTGCAACCGCAGCTCGCAGCCTCCCTGCACCGACCGAGAGAATCCCCCGCTTTCCCTCGGTCTGACCGAGGCCCCGCCCCGCACCGCTGCTCTGCACTGCACTGCACCAAGCGCCCCCGCTTCGTTGCAACGCCCGCCCCTGCTACGACCGAGAACATCTCTCGGTCTGACCGATAGATTTCCCCGCCTCCACATCCGCTCCGCAATGTTGCAACAGCAATGTTGCAACACCGCACCGACCGATGCTCCCGCCCGGTCTGACCGAAGCGCTCCCGCGCATCGCCCGCTCCCCCACTCCGTTGCAACCCCCGCAGCGCTGCAGCCCGCATCCGCTCGCCCCGATCGACAGATCCCCTCGCACCGGCCCGCTGTGACCGAACGACCCCCGTTCTGCAAGCGCAGCGACCGACCGTGTACTGTGTTCTCTCGGTCTGACCGAGAGAAATCCTCGCAGCGGCTCGGTCTGACCGAGCGACGTTCGTCGCAACCCCGCATCCGTCGCACCGCTTGCCACCGTGGGCACCCCAAGTTCTCCAGAGTTGTTGTGGGTCCCACATTGACCCCTAGAACTGCTGTGGGTCCCACCCAAGTGCTTTGTCTTCGTCGTTGGACTATTTTGACGTTGCGACACGTCGTAGCTCTTCGTCACACGTGCTAGCTTTGGAATCTTAGTTCGTTGATCTGGTTGCTGTCCAGACTATTCGAGCGAGGAATCTGATCTGGAATTGGACTAGGAGCGCGTTCTTATATTCCAACCCTTGGCGTCTCTACCCGACGCCAGTGTAGCTTTCACGTCGTGTTGAGGTAACGCTTTGCACCCCTAGGACCCCCAACCTATTGCCTGTTAAACAAGACTAAAATTGACGTTTTTAAGTGTTTTAAATTCACTAATTAAGATTAATAATATGAGACTGTAGGCCGGTGGACTTGTGCACGTAGGTTATTTGTGACTTTGGACTCCTTGGACGGTGTTTTTCAGACGTTTGACTTGCAGGCAAGTGAAACTTGCCAACTTTTGCTTTAGGCCATGTTTTAGGCCACTTCCTTGCTTTTAGCATAAAAGAGACTAGACAATGAAATGATAGCTGTCTAGACGCACCTTTAAGATCTAGATTGACAACGAAGCTAGATCTGTCACCTTGCCATGTCATTCATACATTGTTGTCTGCCACGTTTAAATTTCTTATCTGTATGCACTTAAACTATTATCTGCCATGCATTGCATCTTACATGTCATCCAAGTTGAATGTTGCATTCGTAGCACACGCTACAATACTTGTACTTCCTTGTCCAGGCTAGGTGCACCCCTATGCCATAATGAAAAACACTTCCTGGCTCATGATTCAGAAGCAAGCATACATGGCCGGGGGTAAAGCCCTGGCTCGATACACGTGGAGGGGTAGGGTTGAGAGACCACTCAGCGTAGAAGTGTGCCCGTACAGCCACTTCAGCTGTAAGGCGTGAACTCTGTGCATGACATGAAAACGTGACTTGTGATTGTTAGTAGTTTACTACTCTTGCCATGCCATGCTAGATGCCTGTTGTACTTGCTTCTTTATCTGTTACACTCATACTTTAACTGTCATGTCATTGCATCATGCTAGAATTGCTACGTTGCTTGCTTTACTTTCAGTTTCCTTGCACAAGTCTTTGTAGACTTGCTGACATGTGCCCCTTGCTCTTTTGGGTATCACATGTTAGACCCTAAGCCAGAGACCGTTGCTGAGGACGAGGTGTTTGCTGACGCTGAGCCGGAGCCCACGTTTGATGAGGAGTTTGTGGACACCGGTGACCAGTCTTAGAGACTGTTCTGAGTTAATTATTTTTAGGTTGCTGTTAGTTGTCGGTGCGTAGCACCTTTACTTTTCGTACGTTGTACTTTTGTTGGCCATGCTTGGGCCTTAGACCCTTTTTTCTTTTCAGCCTGGTGGCTTTTCAGTGATGTTGAAACTTATTATTGGACATTCTGAGATTGGCTATTTTATGTCTCTTTCTTTATTAATATTCTTGTTTCGAATCGCATTTGCAAGGACCTGCCATTTGATGTTTATTGACGCTTATCAGACTTGCAGCTTCGCAGCTTTAAGTCTGAGCGGACCTTCTCACGCCTTGCCTCCATATTTTTGGGAAGCGGGGCGTGACATGGGGATTTTATTTCAACGATTTTTCTTGATCTGTTTTGATTCTTTCCAAATGTGTTTGATACGTTTCAAACATGGAAATTTCTCTAATATGAGAGTGATTTCAGATCTATTTCGAAATCAATCAATTTTGAATTACAAGGGTCTCTTTCTCTCATGAAAATCTCACTCTCTCCTTTGTGACCTAATTTCTCAAGGAGATTTTCAGCCGGTGTGTGTTCATACTTCTGAAAGATTTAATCACGATCAAAATCTTCATCTTAGACATTTCCAGCTGCTCATCTCGTTGTTGCTAGGGTTTCGTGATCTCT
The DNA here is from genome assembly GCA_030789695.1 of Scilla litardierei. NCBI lineage: Eukaryota > Viridiplantae > Streptophyta > Magnoliopsida > Asparagales > Asparagaceae > Scilla > Scilla litardierei. The sequence continues at coordinate 115,061,642 of CM061131.1, read as the reverse complement.
TCACATCATATTTCCTTGCCCTAAATCCGTAAGTATTTCTCAAGGCAAAGGATTTTGTGGTAAGTGTTTTATATTTTATTATATTTGTCATTTGAGTTTATCTCTCGGTTTGTGAGAGAAGTTCGTGATCCCGGTTTGTGGGAGTCACGATTCGTGTGTTGTAACGATTTGTCTTGTAGAAGTTTCTACAAGAAGTTTCTTAGTGAAAAATTGAGTTAATGGATTCTAACTCAAGTAGCCGGAAGGGATCTGGGTGTCTGGAATGTAGGATCACCGGGAACAAGTCAGAGAGACTTGGGTGGATCTGAACCCATTATATCTGTTGTTTGCGTTGCATTGATCTTGTTGTTCTTAGTTATTCCGCGTAGTTGTTTGTGATTGCAAAATAATTAAGAATTATACTCTTGATTATTTTAGGGTTATTTAGTACTGACCCCCTGTGTTTTCTCGGAAATTAGTAGTACCCCCCTATGGTTTCAATAATTAGTAAGACCCCCCTGCCATAGGGGGGTGATACTAATTTTTGAGAAACCCTGGGGGGTGATACTAATTGTGGAGGGGGGTCTTACTAATTAATAAAACCATAGGGGGGTACTACTAATTTCCGAGAAAAAACAGGGGGTCAGTACTAAATAACCCATTATTTTAAAGTACTATTCACCCCCTCTCTAGTACTTGTGCAGTAGCTTCCAGAGAATTACACTTGGTATCAAAGCAAGGTTTATAGCTATGAAAAACAACGACAACAAGGCCGTTCGACCACCTCCTGACTACAGTTCCTACATGAATCGTGAAGCAGCCTCCTCAGTGGTCGAAGGATACTCCTCAACCAGGCCTCCTCATTTCAACGGTACCAACTACGGGTACTGGAAATGCCGGATGGAAACTTTTCTCCGGAGTGCGTCACTTTGGAGAGCCATGTTAACAGAGTATGCCGAGCCCACTGAAGAAGACTTCACATAGTGGATTGCCGTGGAGGTCGCCACGGAGGTGAGCAATGCCAAAGCAATACGAAGGAACGAGCAGGGTAAAGCACTCTAAACTCATTGTCGTTAACAAAGAATTTGAGTTATTTCACATGGAACAGGATGAAAGAATTAAGGAGTAGTATGCTTGCTTCGTGGATATAACCAACGAATTGGAAGCCCTTGGGAAGACCTATATCCAAGAAGAGAAGGTCGCAATAATCATTGACGGACTTCCTTCGAGTTGGGAAAAGCGACCTTACGCTATCGAGGAAGGTAATGATATGTCCAAATATAATGTTGTTCAACTAATGGGTACCTTGATGTCTTACAAGGTACGAGAGGACAGCAAGATCAAGATGCAGGAAAGATGAAGGCATTCTTGAAGCAAGAAGAGCCGAAGAAAAAGGCGATTGCTTTCAAGGCCGCCCCTACCACACCTACCGATAGTGAAGAATCTGAGGATGAGTTGGACATGGATTCTTTGGCCCTCATGGCAAAGAAGTTCAACCGATTCTTCCTAAAAGGTAATTTTAAGAACAAACCGAAAGTAGGTTCTACTAATGCATCTGCTCCTTTGTGTTTCAAATGCAATAAGCCAGGACACATCAAGGTCGATTGCCCTCTCAACAAACAAAAGAAGAAGTGGAAGGCACCCAAGTTCGACAAGTCAAAAAAGTACAATAAGGAGTACAAGAAAGGGCTTGTCTGTACATTCACCGACTCGGAAGAGGACTCTTCAAGTGGAGAGTTAGATGAAGAACAAGTGGAGAAAGCACACATGTGCTTCATGGCAAGAGAGCAACATGATCAAGAGACCGCTTCAGATGAAAGCGGGGATGAAGGTGAAGAGGTAACTATGGATGATCTAAGATTAGCTAATGAACAAATTTGGTCTAAGTATTCTAAGTTGGTAAATAGATATACTAAAATCAAAGATGAGCTAACTAGTCTTCAAACCACACCTAAGCCTGTCATCACCAAAACGAAACCGTTGTTGAAACCTTGAGAACTGAGATTGTAAATCTCAAATCTCAACTTGAGCATGTTAACATTGAGGATTCCGAAGAACATGAGATAGCGGATTTGATTTCTCGAAACTCAACTTTGAGTATTGAGAATGAGAATCTCAAGTCACATGTTTGTGAACTCACAACGCAAGTGTCCACTTTGGATGATAAAATACTTTCTCTCAATGAGAAATATGAGTCCACATTAGGCCGGATTGAAAAATTCAACAAAGGCAAAGATCATTTGGATAATATTTTGAATGACTTACTTCCGGCCAATCATCGCATTGGCTTGGGGTATAAGAAGGAAAATTCATCCAAATCTTCCACCACCTTTGTAAGGCCAACCTCCGATGCCTCAACTAGTGGGAGTAAACACCCCATGGGTAGTTCATCTACCAATGGTACTTCCACTAAGTACACATCCCCTTTTGGAAAGAAACCCATTTTGGGTGGACCTCCAAAGAAGGGGCATGCATTCTTGTACACAAATACTATGCCACATAGGAACACACCTCCTACTCCATAAGTTCACACTTATGATGATTTTTATGCTCCACGTCCACGAGCACGTGCACACCAAGTGAGACACACTCACGCACGTGTTCCCCCATATGCATATGTTCACCCACATCATTATTACATGAATGATTTCCATCATGCACCGTATCATATGTTGCCACCACCATTTCATCATGTGCCACATGCTTATCCACATCATGCTTACACTAGGCCACTTCCTCATAGAACACATGCACCACGTAGAAATCAACAACATGTGCATGCTCCCAATAGGAATAGGGCTTCCAAGACATTCACTATTTGGGGCCCGAAGGACACTAGCATGCATGAGAAACAAGCCTATATAAACTCATATTTTATGAATGTTATGCACAATGATGATTACATTGGGAAGTCTACGTCCAATTGAACTTGGCTTCCAAAGGTCTAATCTCTTAGGGCCAAATGACCTTGGGTACCATGATAGAATGTTTTTATCTTCAGGTACTCAAGAAAAATAAAAGGAGCAACAAATCTAAATCTAGCTCCAAGAACGGGTGGATACTTGATAGCGGGTGCTCAAAACACATGACTGGTAAAGCTCAGTTTCTATCCGAAGTGGTACCCATTGAAAATGGAAACCGAGTGGTCTTTGGAGGCAATGAGAGTGGAACCATCATCGGTGTTGGAAAAGTTGGTAACCCTTCTAAACCCCTTATAAATGATGTTTACCTTGTTAAAGGTTTAAATCACAATCTAATCTCTATAAGTCAACTTTGTGACAAGGGTTACAAAGTTAGCTTTGAGAAAGGAATGTGCCATATTTTAAGAAATGATAATAATAATGTGTTGTTCTCTGGCACACGCCATATGGACTTATATATCTTAGATATTCCAAATTCCCATGAACAAGGTCTTCTTGCCAACACAAGTGAGCAACACTTATGACATCGACGTTTTGGCCATGCGAATTTCGGAACACTTTTTAAACTATCCAAGCTAGATTCTATAAAAGGATTCCCTAAGCTTTCCTTCAATAAGAAAAGCTTTTGCGACTCATGTCAACGGGGAAAACTTCCAGAATCGTCATTCAAACCTAAGAAAAGCATATCCTCTAAACGGCCTCTAGAGCTTTTACATTTAGATCTTTTTGGGCCAACTAGAGTTGCTTCATTAAGGAATGCTCGATATGGACTTGTCATCGTTGCTGAGTTTTCTAGATTTACTTGGGTATTTACTTTAATTAATAAAAATGATACTTTTGAAAACTTCACAGTATTTGTTAAGAAAGTACAAAATCTCATTGGAACCACCATTGTCACTATTCGTAGTGATCATGGAGGGGAATTTGAGAACGAGTCTTTCTCAAACTTCTGTGATGAAGTTGGTATTACTCACACCTTTTCTTTCCCTCGCGCACCCCCTCAAAATGGTGTTGTTGAGAGAAAGAATAGGACGCTAGTGGAATATGCTCGCACTATGCTTGATGATAGCCACCTTGGCCAACAACTTTAGGTAGAAGCGGTAGATACCGCTTGCTATGTGTTTAATAGGATTCTCTTGAGGACCGGCACTAAACAAACTTGTTATGAATTGTTGTTTGGTAGGTTACCTCAAGTTAAACATTTTAGAGTTTTTGGTGCAAAATGTTTTATCAAGAACACGTATGGTAGTTTGGATAAATTTGATCCAAGATCCGATGAGGGGATATTTGTTGGATATTCCTCCCGTAGCAAAGCCTACCAGATATACAAGAAAAGAAACTCAACGATTGAGGAATCACTTCATGTTTCATTTAATGATGATTTTGTCCCTCCTAGAATTATAGATGACGATGATCCTATAGAGGCAGTTAGTAATTCTGTTGATAAATCTAATGCTATTGATTCTGTTGAAACTAACCCTACTAATGAATCTCTTGAGAATGTTCCTAGTGATCAGGGTGTTCCCAGAAAGCTTCCAACAGTTCGTGACCATCCCCACGAGCAAGTTATTGGTAACATGGAAGATGGTGTCAGAACAAGGTCTCAAGTTAACTTCTTCGCTCAATGTGTCTTTGTCTCTTCCATGGAGCCAAAGAATATCAATGAGGCATGCGAAGATAGCTCTTGGATCCCAGCCATGGAAGATAAGCTCATTCAGTTTGAGAAGAATGAGGTCTGAAGCTAGTTCCGTTGCCTTCGAAGAACCACAATGTTATAGGAACGAAGTGGATTTTCAAGAACAAGACAGACGAGAACCAAAATGTCATCCGGAACAAAGCTCGGTTAGTTGCTCAAGGCTACAGACAAGAGGAAGGTATTGATTTCGAGGAATATTTCGCACCTGTAGCTAGATTAGAATCTATTAGGTTATTACTGTCATTTGCATGACATAAAGATTTCAAACTTTTTCAAATGGACGTAAAAAGTGCATTTTAAACGGAGATGTCGTTGAGGAAGTTTATGTTTCACAACCTCCGGTGTTTATTAATGAAAAATTTCCAAATCACGTTTTCAAACTTAAGAAAGCACTTATGGTATGAGACAAGTTCCTAGAGCTTGGTATGACCGCCTAAAGAACTTTTTTTTGGATTTGGGTTTCAAAATGGGTGAGGTTGATTAAACGCTTTTCGTTAAGTATGCAAATCATGATATTATTCCAGTTAAAATTTATGTAAATGATATCATTTTCGGTGCTACTAACTTCACTCTTTGCGAAGAGTTTTCTAATGTTATGAAGGATCAGTTTGAGATGAGCCACAAGGGTGAGCTCAAATATTTCTTAGGTCTCCAAATTCGCTAAATGAACGATGGAATCTTCATCCACCAAACCAAGTACACGGTGGAGCTGCTAAAGTGATTTGGAATGGAGAATGCTTCTAGCAAGAAGACTCTGATGAGCACCACAACACATCTCGACAAAGACACGGGCGACAAAAATGTAGACATTCGTCTATATCGAGGTATGATAGGTAGTTTATTATATCTTACTGCTAGTAGGCCAGATATAATGTTTGTCGTATGTGTTTTTGCTAGGTATCAGTCACAACCTAAAGAATCACACTTAATAGCGGTTAAACGTATTTTCCGTTATTTAAGTCACACGCTAGACTATGGATTATTCTATCCAAAGTCAAGCACAGATGAGTTAATATCATATAGTGATGCAGATTATGATGGATTCAAATCCGACAGGAAAAGTACTAGTGGCACTTGTCATTTTATAGGAAATTCCCTTGTCTCTTGGTTTTCCAAGAAGCAGAATTCCGTATCACTATCAACCATCGAGGCAGAATATATCACCGCCGATGCTGCATGTGCACAGGTTCTTTGGATGAGACATACACTTAAAGACTTTGGTAAAAATTGTGATACTTGCCCTATCATGGTGGACAACCTAAGTGCAACATGTCTCTCTAAGAATCCGGTACACCACTCCCATACCAAACATATAGATGTCCGTTACCATTTCGTAGATGATCATGTAGCTAAAATGGACATCATTTTAGTGTACGTTGAAACCTAGAAGCAAATCGCCGATATATTCACGAAACCACTTAATGAAGATACCGTTGTGCGGTTACGTCGAGAATTTGGGATTATGGGTGAATCCGAGATTTAGAATTCATATTTTTGATATAATCTTGCATGATAAGGATATTCATTAGCTCTTATTGGATTTGGTGTGATATTCTCTATTTATGCTGGATTTATGACTAGTTTTTCGATTTGCGCATCAGAATTATGGTTTTATGGCTTTATGGGGGTAGAATAAGTGCGTATGCGAGTGTTTAGATGTTTAGTCCAAGTGTTCTTTAGTGAGAACTCAAAATTTCTCATTCTCAAATCTTTGGACTCACTTAGTCGGTCCCAGTTCATCTTCAGACCGACTAGTTCTACTTCTAGTCGGTTTGCCATTGAACTCAGACCGACTAGTTCGTGCCCTATTCCTTGACCCACTTGATGTTTACCATTTAGTCGGTCCAAGTTCACTTGCCGAACGACTAAAATTCGTTTTAATCGGTCATCTCTTGAATGCAGACCGACTAATTGGGCAAGGGCAATTTGGTCTTTGGCCCTACTTAAATCGATTAACTCATCTTCGCACCGATTAGAACCCATTCTAATCGGTGACTCTCTCCTCTCTAAAACCATAATCTGCTGCATCCCTCTTTGTCTCCGCCGTCCACCGCCGTCTCCGACCACATCCAGTCACAGCCAGTCGTCTTCCTCCCTCCAGGGTTGCTCTCCTTCTACATTGGGTATCTCCTCCTTCCTTTTCTCATCTATTAGGGTTCGTTTTCTTTCGTTTTTATCGATTTCTCGTCTTGATCTCATGGAGAGAACGCGTATCCCTATCGGCCCTTCCGGTCCCTTCCCGATGACTGTCGATTCGCCATCCAACCCTAATCCTCCCAAACGTCGCTCCAAAACCGCTCGTCTGCCCCCATCGTCGCCTACTTCTCCATCATCCTCTTCGCCCCCACTCAAAAAGAAGAGGACTGCTGCTTCCAAGCCCAAACCCTCCTCTAAACCCAAGCCCCAGACAAAATTCAAGAAAATCTTGACCAATGTACCCTACCGTGCCCCCTAGCCACCCTCTGACTCCGATGATGACTATCTCCCAGAGACTGAGGCTGCTGAGAAGGAGCCTACCCCTCCTCCTCGCACTTCCTCTCGTCAGTCCAAGGGGAAGGATCATATGCCCTCTGGTGGGGTTGATATTCTCTATGTCGCAATGACCCATTGTGTCTAGCCGCCTATAACCGTATTGAGCATTGCCCCTTGATCCTCGAGCACTATGTCCAGTTCACTGATTTTCCTCAGCTCGCTGATCTTCTATCCAATAGCGGTCTCCTTGACTATCTTCGCCATGATTCCAAGGCGAATCCTCATCCTTACCATCGGCTCGTCAAACTTTTCTATGCAAATCGAGTTCGGGGTGAGTATGACGACAAGTACTGTATTGAGACCACTGTTTTGGGGACGCCCATTGTCCTCACTGCAGAGATCTTAGGACATATTCTTGGGGTCTCTTCGTCTGGTTTGCTCCTGTCTGACATCTCTGTGGATAATATCTACGTCTCGATCAGTCCCTCTTAGCTGACATGTTTCACGTCGTTCCTCCTGCCATGGTTGGCGTTCCTTCCAAGTCTTTCAAACCGAATGCGTGGGTCCTCAATCTGATTCTGAAGCCGTGCCTTCTTCCGAAGTATGGCTCCTCCAGTCTGCCATCCCAGCCCTTCCTGATGCTCATTTATGCCTTGTTTAATGGGAGCGAGATAAATTGG
>CM061131.1:115003394-115053394 GCA_030789695.1 Scilla litardierei | reverse complement strand
TCCAGTGCAGTCAACTGCTCCAACTGCTCCTTCCGTGGCTCTGCTAGGCCCATGTGTCCACGAACACCAACGAACTTCGGTAATGCATCCTCCAGTATTCTAATAAGTACTCCACCTGTACCTTGCGGTGAATAGGATGCATCAGTTCGCTGTAAAAATTTCACCCTCATAATAAAAGTATTCCAAAGAGGATCGTCTATAAAAATATTTGAAATAAATAGTGGTGGACGAAACTTCCCTGAAAATAATTCAATATCCTCTTGTGCTATGATATCTTTCTCCATGGTGCCCTCTCTCAGCCGCTCAAGTAACTCCGGATCATACGTGTGGACCTTCTTGTTAGGTTCGTCAAGCTGTGACACATCCAAGCATACCTCCGGTCCATAATCGTATGTGTGCTGCAAAAGGTACGACGTGTCAAAAATATCTGAATCAAAATAAATATCAAATGGAATACATGATTCAGAAATGGAATGTGTAAAAATATCACCCTGAGTGGGAGAAATAGGCTCTGGTGATTCTCCTCAGGTGGATGCTCAGCCTCAGTGGAAGGTAGAGGCGGCGGCAGAAGCTCAGCTGCAGGTGGGTAAGACTCTGGATATATCTGAATAAAGATATCCTCTTCCCAAATTGTTGTCTCCTCAATGGTATGCTCTGGCTCCGCATGTGAGGCTTCCTCATCAATATTCTCTAGCTCGACAGGGTGCTCTTTTGCCTTCTTATCACCTATCAGTGTAGGCCCTCTCTGGAATGGTGATGCTGGCTGCTTATGTTTGTTAACTTGTGGGGATGTATGATGTGGAGGAGAAGGCTAGCATGCAATCCAAAAATATAGCTTGTCCCCCTTAAGACTGACATAGATGCATTCCTCAATTGTTCCTACAGCCGAAACATGGTTCACAACAAAATCTGGAAATCGTAGGTCAAATGCATCACCTGTTGTAATGCTCTCTGAACTGGTGAACCTCACTGAATCCAAGATGCTCTTTAATACGTTTTGAAATGTGTCCTCCTCTGGCAGAGCATATGACTCAATTTCTGCTTCCTCCACTGCCTCTTCATCCATCCACTCTTCATATGCAATAGCTGTATCGTAAGATGGGGGATTGACGACGGCACATTCAGGCTCTAGAAATATAACTGGCGATGCTTCTTGCGCATAAGATGAAGACACCAAACTGATATTTGGAAATCCCGGCAACCTTAAGCATAAGCACACTCATTTCAAGGTCCCTTTTCACCCATTCCAATTGAAGGTTGATCTTTTTCAATCCTGGCTTGCATTTCAACCTGGTGTGCAAGAATCCCATCAAGAAAGTATTCTCCCGTCTAAGCACTCTGATCAAAATCTGTAGTCCACATATTATCACCCATAACACCTGATCAATAAGATAAATACCAGAAGAAAAATATCAGTGGCACAAAAGAATATAGAAATGATAATAATGGTGGCGGGGGTGAAAATTTCTTTTTGTTGATTTTTTATTTTTCAAATGTTTTTAGTTTTCGTATTTTAATCCTAATTGTGACAAATTGGCACCCAACGGGAAACACCTCCCCGACAGCGGTGCCAAAAAATTGAACGCATTGGTTGTACTCCCAAAATAATGTAGTTTTATAGTAAGCGCACGGTTTAGTGGCGAGCGGGTATCGTATCCACAAGGAGGTGGTGTTGGCTCCAATCTGTTGTAGGTCGGCTCGACTACTAAGGTTTATTGGTAGGGATGGTTATGGTATGATGTAATAGAAATGGTAATTGATGTCGGTGTCGATGATAAAGAAGTTGGTTGTGTATTCAATTAATAAAAAGGTCTAGGGCTCAGGAATCCCCACTATGGATTTTCAAGTAATCAATGTGAGTTATGATTCACAATGTAATTAAACTTGGTTTTAAGATGAAGTTGTCACAACTCTATGGAGAACTGACGCACGCTGTCCCACTTTTGTAGGTCCATAGCAATATAAATTAGAGCCTCGCATGCAAGCCAAACCTAAATCACTCGCATGCTATGAATATGAGTATATGAGAACAATAAACATGCTAGCTTTGGTCGCTGTTGCACACCAAATCTTTGGAATTTCGATTGTAACCCTAAATCGAATTTCTAGGGCTTTCCTTGGATCAAGATCCTTTGTCGAGCTCACGAGATCCAAGAGAAATCCCAATCTATCCGTAGTAAATCAATCAAGATCTAACCTTTCAATCAAGTCTAATAGCATAGCAATTCAATAGATCTCACAATTCAAACATCAGATCCATATGGTTCATCCCTTTTCCTAGAACAAAGATCAAACAAGCATAGCAATAATGATATAGAAATCAATAGAATACATTGCTTGCATGTAAAAATATATCAAATCAAAGATTGAAATAACAATAACAAAGATACTTAGCTTTCAGGATGAATTCCAATCCAAATACAAGCTTTTAGATCCAAGAGGGGGCCTATGGCATGGCCTAACCTCTAAAAAATTTCCTAGAACCCCTCAATGATGGCTACAATTCCTATATATAGTCCCCTCAAAACCCTAGCAAATAACCCAAGAAACCCTCTGAAATTTGTGCCCAAAGTCAGCTCTGACCGCAACATAAGTTCTGGACCCATGCCTGCTCGGCCGAGTAGAACACAGCTCGGGCCAAGTAGCGATTTCAGCACTGCAGCGTCAATGTTTATAAATTCCACAGATTTCATCTGACCTCCGATTGTCACGTCCTTGGAGGCATTGGAACCGTCATGATGTTTACTATCCATAAAAAATATGAGAAAAATACTTTGCCAACTGAAATGTAGCAGATCTCAAAAGAGTGAGAGGCTGTCTGAAAATCTCGGTGCTCATGCCACTCGGACGAGTAGGATTTCTCACTCGGGCGAGTGGACTTCCTACTCAGCCGAGTAGGATCCACTGCATACCTCCAGAAAGTCAGAGAGTCGGCTTCGATTTCCTCAGAATTCCTGAATCCACTCGAGCGAGTGGAGTTCTTACTCGTCTGAGTGGAAATTACCACTTGGTCAAGTACACTTTGGCACTCAGGCTTGACAGATGTTGGCGTATCCGTGTTACTCGGGAGAGTACGCTTCTTCACTCGGGCAAGTGGGTCGCGTCACTCGGCCGAGTGGCCTGTTTCTGAACTCTGTTCTTCTCTTCCTCGCCTCCTCATTGATTCTTTCGATTTCCTTCTTCTTCCACTCATCGTCCAGCGTTGTTTGATCCTTGATAAGGCCATGATCGATGCTCTGGCATGTGTGTAGGTCCTCTAGGCTCATTTTTTCTCCCGATTGCTCCATATTTCCTGAAATCAGACGAAAACAAGAAATCGTGAAAAGTATCGAAATATCGTCGAATAATCGTGAAAATCGCGATATGAGCAATCGAAATGGCATGCAAATATGCAGATATAAAGAGTAAAATATGAGCCGATCAAAATCCCCCATGCTTACCTCTTACTCGTCCTCGAGGAAGACGAATACGAAGCTCATCGGGAGGTAAAAATAAGAAAATGAAAAAGAATATGAAGGGGAAGGGATCGCTATATTATTCTCTCAGATCACAAGCCATAAGCTACAAATCACGATAACTTGGAAAACACAAATCACATGCGATAAAGATTTTATATCCTACTTAAACATGGTACTTGCAATCTTTTAAGAACAACAAAAGGGACTCTCTAAATTCATAAAATCAATTCATATCCACATCACGCATTTAATAGAATTTAATATACAACTCATTGGCGACACACTTTTCAATCAAGAGTTATAACAAAAGCAAATCAGAATCACAACAAGAATGCAATGGAGAATGGAATAAATCATGGCATTCACATATTTATATCGAATCAATAGAAATCTCCATAACTAAAGTATTTTGCTAAGTTTCAGCATTATCAAACTTCCCCACTCGTGCACCTCTCCACTCTAATGTCAAACTCACTCATATGGTCAAGTGAATTCACCCCCCAAGCTTAGCTTGAGGTATCACATCTAAAGAAATATGATAGTGAAAAATGAGAATTTTGCCTTGGTTTTTTCAAGTACTTTGTGGCTCCAATAATGAGATAGAGAAATATTTTTCTTTTTCTTTTTGAACTTTTGTTTCTCATTTTTCTTTTTGGATTTTTGTAGGAGCTAAATGATTTGTATTTTTGGTTTATTGGCTCCTTTTTGGCTTTCTGTACTTTTTGGAGCTAACTTTTTCTTTTGTAGGGATTTTTGGAAAATAGATGCAATATAAGTAGCTTTAGGAGGTGAACTCAAGTGACATATAGAGAATAAAAAGATATATGTGGAGATGGAAATGGTGCAACACTCGGTTCACTCTAAGATGTGCACAAATGGTTAAATAAGATAATACATCAACTAAACTAATATGTAAGCATGGATATTCTCAATCATTTCAATAAAAAGCAAAGTCAATCAGTAAAGAATACAATCATATCAAGCATGCAACAGAAGGTGAATAAGACAATAAGGCATATACTTCAGTTATACAATTGATGCGTGAATCTTGGTGCACTTCCAACAAAAGCATACTAAACACTAATCCATACATTCAGCTTCAATTAATATCATGCATTCATGTAGAGGAATCATCAAAAGAATATATAAGCAAGCACATTGATAGCAGGATACTGAAATACTCTAAATAGCATGGCAATAGTAGTAAGCATCGTGATGGCTACTAAAGCAATACGAGATATCATCATAAGGAACATATCTAGTAAAAGGAGGAATAGAAAATAAAGAAATAAAAAAAAGAGAGGAAAGAAAAGAAGAACAAGCACACAATATGATGCATGAACACCCATAAAAGGAAAATAAGATGGAAATATCAAAAAGATGATGCAAAAATTATGAAAAATTCTAAAAACCCTAAAAATAGAGTAAAAGTGTAACTAAATGGCATGGAAATGCACTCCCCTAAGCTTAACTTCACTTTGTCCTCAATGTGATCATAATTGAAGAATATGAGGAACAACGATAAATATGTGGGGGAATGAAAATTGATGAAATGAATGACATGAAATCCTAATGCAACTACATGCATATACAATGATGCATGAGAGAGCCATCTCCCAAGCTTATACTAAACAATCCTATTCAAATGACTCGATCAATAAAATCACGACTTTGCTAAGCGTGATCAAGTCAAATGAATAAGAAAGTAAGTTTATCATGAAAGAAGTGCTCGATGGGTGGTGAGCAAACGTGCGAGACATATATAAATGTGAAGAAGATTGCCATCAATAGCATTTAAGGGGTTTGGGTGTAAAAGATTATTGTTGCTAACATTGTGGTGAATTTATTCTGAACAAACTAATCAAGCAAATCTATGCGGTCCTCTTGATGTTGAGAGGATTCGAGATTATTGGAAGCATGAAATACTACACTACTTGATTGATGTCACCTATATCAAAAGACGGATCCAGTATATTTTCCAGTGCAGACAACTGCTCCAACTGCTCCTTCCATGGTTCCGCCAGGTGGTGTGTCCATAAACACCAACGAACTCCGGCAATACATCCTTCAGCATTCCCACAAGGACTCCACCTGTACTGCCGTGAATAGGATGCATCAGTTTGCTGCAAAAATTTCACCATCATAATAAAAGTATTCCAAAGAGGATCGTCTATAGAAATATTTGAAATAAATAGTGGTGGACAATACTTCCCGGGAAATAATTCAATATCCTCTTGTGCTATGACATCTATCTCCATGGTGCCCTCTTTCAGCCGTTCAGGTAACTCTGGATCATACATGTGGACCTTCTTGGTAGGTTCGTCAAGCTATGACACGTCCAAGCATACCTCCGGTCCATAATCATATGTGTGCTGCAAAAGGTACGACGTGTAAAAAATATCTGAATCAAAATAAATATAAAATGGAATACATGATTCAGAAATAGAATGGGTAAAAATATCTCCCTGAGTGGGTGCAATAGGCTTTGATGAATGCTCCTAAGGTGGATGCTCAACCTCAGTGGAAGGTAGAGGTCGCTGCAGAAGCTCAACTGTAGGTGGTCAAGACTCTGGATCTATCTGAATGAAGATATCCTCGTCCCAAAGTGTTGTCTCCTCATTGGTATGCTTTGGCTCCGCATGTGAGGCTTCCTCATAAATATTCTACGGCTCGACATGGTGCTCTTTTGCCTTCTTATCAACTATCAGTGTAGACCCTCTCTGGAATGGTGATGCTGGCTGCTTATGTGTGTCAACTTGTGGGGATGTATCATGTGGAGAGAAGGCTCGCAAGCAATCCAAAAATATATCCTATCCCCCTCAAGACTGACATGGACGTCTTCCTCAATTATTCCTGCAGCCGAAACATGGTTCATAACAAAATCTACAAATCGTAGCTCAAATGCATCCCCTGCTATAATGCTCTCTGAACTGGTGAACCTTACTGAATCTAAGATGCCCTCCAATAAGTTCTAAAATGTGTCCTCCTCTAGCAGCGCATATGACTCAATTTCTGCTTCCTCAACTGTCTCTTCATCCATCCACTCTCCATATGCAATAGCTGTATCGTAGGATGGGGGATCAACGACGGCACATTCAGGCTCTAGAAATATAACTAGCGATGCTTCTTACCCATAAGATGAAGAAGCCGAACTGATATCTTTGGAAATCCCGGTAACCTTAAGCATGAGCACACTCATTTCAAGGTCCCTTTTCACCCATTCCAATTGAGGGTTGCTCTTTTCAATCCTGGCTTGCATTTCAAGCTGGTGTGCAAGAATCCCAGAAAGAAAGTAATCTCCCATCTGAGCACTCTGATCAACATCTGTGGTCTATATAATATCACCCATAACACCTGATCAACAAAGATAAATACCTGAAGAAAAATATCAGTGGCGCAAAAGAATATAGAAATGATAATAACGGTGACGGGGGTGAAAATTTTTTTTTGTTGATTTTTTATTTTTCAAATGTTTTTATTTTTCGTAGTCTAATCCTAATTGTGACAAATTGGTACCCAAGGGGAAACACCTCCTCGGTAACGGCGCCAAAAACTTGAACGCATTGGGATGTACTCCCAAAACAATGTTGTTTTACCGCAAGCACACGGTCTAGTGACGAGCGGGTATCGTATCCACAAGGAGGTGGTGTTTGCTCCAATCTATCTTAGGTCGGCTCAACTACTAATGTTTATTGGTGGAGATGGTTATGGAATGTTGTAATGGAAACGGTAATGGATGACAGTGTCAATGATAAAGAAGTCGGTTGTGTATTCAATTAATAAAAAGGTCTAGGGCTCAAGAATCCCCACTATGTATTTTCAAGTAATCAATGTGAGTTATGAATTATAATGCAATTAAACTTGGTTTTAAGGTGAACGTGTCACAACTCTATGGAGAACTGACGCACGCTTTCGTGCTTTTATAGGTCTATAGCAATCTAAATCGTGAGTACGGATCTACAATTATGCCCAATCCCAACTCAAGCTCGCTGTCGCGCAACTTGAGTACGGATCTAGATCGTGATAATTCGTATCTGTTCACTGTCGTGCAACGAATAAGAGTATAGGAGAACTATAAACATGCTAGCTTTGGTCGCTGTCGCGGACCAAATCTATGGAATTTCGATTGTAAACTTAAATCGAATATCTAGGGCTTTCCTTGGATCAAGATCCTCTGTTGAGTTCACGAGATCGAAGAGAAATCCTTATCTATCCGTGGTAAAACAATCAAGATCTAACCTTTCAATCAAGCCTAATAACATAGAAATTCAGTAGATCTCACAATTCAAACATCAGATTCATAGGGTTCATCCCTTTCCCCAGAACAAAGATCAACCAAACATAGCAATAATGATATAAAAATTAATAAAAGGCATTGCTTGTATGTAAAAATATATCAAATCAAAGATTGAAATGACAATAACAAAGATACTTAGCTTTCATTATGAATTCCAATCCACATACAAGCTTTTAGATCCAAGAGGGGGCCTAGGGCATGTCCTAACCTATAAAAAATCTCCAAGAAAAATAATAGGAACTCCCACTCAGTGACGACTACAATTCCTATATATAGTCCCCTTAAAACCCTAGTAAATAACCCAAGAAACCCTCTGAAATTCGTGCCCAAAGTCAGCTTTGGCCGCAACTTAAGTTCTGGGCCCGCGCATGCTCAGCCGAGTAGAACACAGCTCGGGCCGAGTAGCAATTTCAGCACTGCAGCGTCAACGTGCAGCAATTCTCCAGATTTCATCCGACCTCCGATTAGCGTGTTCTTGGTGGCGTTGGAACCGTCATGAAGTTTACTATCCATAAAAATATGAGAAAAATATGTTGCAAACTGGAATGATAGTAGATATCAAAAGAGTGAGAGGCTTCTGAAAATCTGGGCGCTCATACCACTCGGGCGAGTAGGATTTCTCACTCGGGTGAGTGACTTCCAACTTGGCCGAGTAGGATCCACTACAGACCTCCAGAAAGCCATTGAGTTGGCTTCGATTTCTTCAAAATTTCTGACTCCACTCGGGCGAGTGGAGTTCATACTCGGCCAAGTGGAAATTACCACTCGGCCGAGTACACTTTGGCACTCAGGCTTAGCAGATGTCGGTGTATCCGTGCTACTCGGGCGAGTACGCTTCTTCACTCGGGCGAGTGGGTCGCGTCACTCACCCGAGTGGCCTATTTCTGAACTTCTGTTCATCTCTTCCTCGCCTCCTCGTTGATTCTTTCGATTTCCTTCTTCTTCCACTCAACCTCCAGTGCCGTTAGCTTCTTGATAAGGCCATGGACGACGCTCTGGCATGCGTGTCGGTCCTCTAGGCTCATTTTTGCTCCGATTGCTCCATATTTCCTGAAATCAGACGAAAACAAGAATTAGTGAAAAGTATCGAAATATCGTCGAATAATCGTGAAAATCTTGATATGAGCAATCGAAATGGCGTGCAATTATGCAGAAATAAAGTGTAAAATATGAGTCGATCACCAACCCCGAGATATTAAAGATTTTGGCTATGGTTGTTTCTTTAGGGCTTGATTTAGAATATATTTTTAGATTTGTTTTCTGCTGCTTTTATGGTTTCGTCGTCTGACCGACTTGGGCCGGATGTCGATTTTATAGCCCTAAGGACCTAGAAACCCCTACAGTGGTATCAGAGCCAATCTACAATGATTTATGTTATTTGCAATTATAAAGTGCAGCATGTTTCTCCATCAGATGGAGGTTTTAATTAAGCTATTAAATTTTCGTTAAATGTGCTGTTTTTCGAAAATTTGTTTTTGAAAAATTAGATCTAATTTTAATATAATGTGATAATTTCAAAAATTAGATGTTCATAATTATTTGATAATTATTAAGTTGCATGTTCAGCTAAATTTTATGTGATAACTTTTAGTTAATTTTTTATCATGCTAAATTGTTTAGTTGATATTTTTAATGGTTATATTATTTCTTGTTGATTATGTGATAATGCAAGAAAAATTTTCGGATAGCCATTACAAAATTTCAGAAAATTATAAGATAATTTTTGATGGACATGCTATGATTTAAACTTGTATAAATGCCTAATACATGATTAGGATTGCACCTAAAAATTCTTTCCTTATAGTTGATAAGGACATTAATAAAAGCTATTAACCAATCCTAATAATTTCGAATTTTAGGATTCAACTAGTTAATAGGATTAACTAGTTTAATCAAGCCATTTCAAGTAGATGCCACACAAATGAATAATTAGTATCCTTCGATGGATCATGATCCGGTCTAGCGTGTTTTGACTAGTGTTGTGGATCACCCTAGCTCGACTGGGGATAGTGGTCCTGGCTTAGCCAAATCCCTGGCAGTGTTTTGCTGAACCACAAGGATGCGAGTTATGATTTTGTGAAACCATCGATTGCATCTAGTCAATTACGTTTAAAATCTTCTCCAATAATAGTCGTAACCCTCCCTGTTTTAGAGGTTGGCAACTATGGGTTCTATGTTATAGTTGTTGAGCACACTCAAGCTATGTCATAGCTACTTTATGGAAACCAACTTCTCATTACATGAGATGTAGTCTAGACTTAACCCAAACTGTCGTGTCATGCCCATACACCGAGCGCCGGAGTAAGTTAGGCTAGAGACTAAAACAAGGGTCCGACTAGACCAGTCATTGTGGTTTGGATGAGTACACTCATTATGATAAGTGGCTAGGGGTAAAACCAATAATGGAATCATATATGATATATTGATAAAGAGTGATTTACTAATCGCAGAGTCAAGCAATTTATTGAGCACACTCAAGGTTGTGAGGCTTAGGGTGGTTGGATCCCTTTCGCACTTAATTTAATTAAATTTAAATCGTTCATTATTATGGCTAAACATGATTTTCAAAATAGTGGGAGGATATAGTTAGATAAAATCCATTCTATCTATATTTAAAATTGAACATATGCTAAACTAGAGTAGTTTTATGTTTACCGATGGAATCCAAAACATATTATCCTAAGAGAATAAGTTAACTGATCTAAATGGTTGGTTTAAGGAATATCAGCTCAAATTCTAATTGATAGACTAAACTATGTTCTCATTGATATTAAACTGTCCTTCTTAACACTAACTTAAGGAAAATGACTTCCTTGTAGCCCTAGACCCAACACAATTCATCTACAATGTGTGGAACTTCGTGCAAACTATTTGGCTCAAAGATGAATTCATGTGTAAAGCAAGCCTATGTATCCCAATCGGATCTTGAGACGAGCAACTTGTTGAGCACACTCAAGGTTGCAAAGCTCAAGCGTTTGGATACATGAGATGTTTGCACGGTAATTATTTGTGTTGAGACGTGTAATATCTAAATAAGATTTAGAAAGGAAGAAGGCATTAATGAAAGTTAATTGAGAAAGGAAGATTTTTCTATCATTAGTAAAGGCAAAAGTAGGAGGAACTAAAAATGTGACATATTTGATGTCGCGGTTTTGGTATAATCGTTATACAAAAGGAATAGATTGTCCTATGTATTGGAAAGAGAGCAATTGTTGTTTCCTTAACCATAGAGGACATCTAACAAATTTTGGCGAATGTCGTCAATTTGCTTGTAAAGCAATGAGTAATTTGTATAACGAGACCGTATTAGGTGGTAATACATGAATGCACAAGTCATGGAAAATTTATCTATGTCAAAATAGCCTAGGCCGTACCAAAGAGTACAGACTTGACAACTCACATAAAGAGAGGGCTTTTGACCTATTGTATTATGAGTCGAAAGACACTTGTAAGTCTTGTCTCAAAGGTATGATGGCCAAACTCCCTCTGTAAGATAGTGGGAGAATGAGTTGGAGAACTAACAGTCTTGTACATACGGATGTATCCATACCCAAGTCTAAATTAGCCTATATAAGTTACACTTATTTTATTATGACACGTGTTCTTGATAAAACACAAGTCTGATAAAATAGAGTACACAGTGACAAAAGTATTTAAAATGATTAGATTAGATCAAAGAGTCGAATACTTAGCTATATAATTCTTGCGTTAATAAAACAAAATATGATTTTCTCTCAGGTCAAGTCTCTTAGCACATCACTATGTTGGAGAGCATGAATCGCACTTTGTTAAACATAGTGCAATCCATGGCAAGTGACTTTGAGTTACAATCCTCACTCTGACTTAAGTCTCAGATAGTAATGCCTAGGTTTTTGATAAGGTTCTGTAAGGACCTTATCAATATGATATTCCTCAAATTAATCATTAGAAATTTAAAGGATTACTCGAGTCTTGTGAGACGAAAAGTCGAGTAAGATATCATAGTTGATGATGGCCTAGATAACTTCAAAAATGCCAATCGGAGTAGTGACTCTAAGAAATGGCTTGATGCAATCTGAAAAAGGTCTGTACACGTAAATAAAGTATGGACTTTAGTTTACGTACCCAAGGAAAGTGTTTTCTTTGGCTACAAGTGAATCTTCGACATAGAAGATTAGTGCAGATGGACATTAGTGAAGTACATGTTATGCTGGTTGAGCATAGTCATCATCATAACTCCTATAAATGGATTATGATGAAATTTTCTTGCCACCAGCTGTATACAGATTTATTCGGATTAGACTCGACGTAAATGCTCGTGATGACCATGAAAACTAGAGCATTCATGTATAGCCTGTTTTCTACATATGGTTTAGAAGAACAAACTTATATGAATCAGCCAGAGAGTCTTCAAGGTCAGTGGGAGCGAATAAAAGGCATGCGAGGCATTAAGAAGCCGGACCATGTGCTTTGATAAAGTGGTCAAAAGAGTTTGACATTTTATCAGAAACGATTATGAACCGTGCGGATGACCAGTGACTATTTTGAAGCATTCTCGTAAGGTACGAAAAGGATATTGTTTTAAGTCTCAAGTGAGGACGTTGAGCTCGATGAGATCTAGGAAAATTAAATATTATGGATTCTAAGAGACCAAGGAAATTATTTGGATGAGATTCAAATGTGTGGTCTAACATGAACATAGAAACTCCTTAAGTCTATAATTAAAGACATCTTAGCAGATTCATTCATGAAGGCTCTGCCACATAAAGTCTAGAGAGACTTATGTGTAAATGCAGTATGAGATACTGGGATAAATGGGACTAAGTGCAAGTGGAAGATCTTGTGAGAGTGGTATGCCCTTGAACTCGTGGCAATTTATCTCTATGTAAGTGTACAAACATCTTTTTCAAAATTACAGTAAGCTGTATGGTAAGAATTTATCTAAGTTTATAATAATGTAGTCCACATTAGAACTTAGGTAAAGTCCTGAGACTTAATGCAAGGTCAAACAATTATCGAGATAAGGATCTCGATCATGGAGAATTGTCTGACCGTTAGTAGCATAAGTCTAAAATCGTTCGTGGTCGTAGATGTTTCAAGAAAAGGATATCAAAACATCCGATAGACCCTTGTGTCTTTGTCTTGATCATGTAGTGGTGACAATGATCTCATGGTCGTTCAACTTGGTGAAGTCAGAGATGAGACACATGTGCCCATTGGAGAATGAGTTCACTGAACAACCCAACGAGATTTATCACTTGTTAACATAACTAATCTGTCAGTGATAACTCTCTGTGATGATAGGCAAGTTCATCATTAGATTTGAGGTCATTGTACGAACCTGTACGTGAACGATGTCACTTAGATTTCTGACCTAGCTCCGAGGAAGGTCTGTCGAAAGGTCTTTGGTTGGGTGACACTTGAAGCGTTCGAGGAGAGTAATTACCAAGATAGAATTTGTCTCTCCCGTTATGGGGAGTTAGTGTCATATGTGTTGGTTCGATCTTTAGTGAAAAACTTTGGCCAAAGTATGTTGGAAGAAGTCCAACATTATTTGACTAAAGACCGATGGAGACTAACTGGCTTCGAGCTATTAGGGTTGATAGTTTGGCCGTACCGTAAGCTTGACTAGACGACATAGTTTTGACGAAGAGACTAAAACTGTGGTATTCATCATAGACACAGTTAGTGTGGTCCCGACAATACTCATGTCAATGAGTTAACCACATAATTATGATACCGAAACATGGACAACACATACTACTCGTGGTCACTGCTGTCTGGGGTTTCGAGCCCCACCTATAGTAGGGTCAGGCTGTAGGGTCTCACACAGAGTAAGTCATATTTCTAGTAATATGTAGAATTAAGGGAGATAATATATATGATGTATGTGAAATAATAAATTCGCTAAGAGTTAGCGATATAAGACATAAAACTACAAAGAGGTTATAGATTGCTTCGGGATTCAAGATAAATGATCCAGAGTGCAAGTGGGAGATGTTGATGGATGTATGCCCTCAGTTCATTTGTATTTTATGCAAATGGATTTTAATATTTAGGATGTGGGATATTGCATATGATGCAATAGGAATATAAAATATATTGTAAATCATTTACAAATATATTTTACAATAAGTGCAAAGAAATGAAGAGGATTTTCCTGTGAAAGTCACAGAGAAAACCGCGCTCAAATCGGAGTCCAAACAGGTTTAGAAAACCTATTTAAAAGGGTTTTAAAAAGAGAGAAACCCAAAAAGGACCAAATAGCCCCTTACCTATGTCCAAACTGGGCATGGGGCCAGCCCAGGCTGAATTGGGCCTGGGCTCCCAGACCTGGGCACCCAGGCCGAGGCGCTCGGGTCTGGGGCACCAGTCTCAAGCTTGCCTGGGCCTAGGTCGCCCGACCCAGGCATGCCTTGGCCTGGGTTGCCTAGGCTCAGGCACTAGGACTGGGCACCCAGCTGGAAGAGACCGTGGGTGGGCCCCATTGTGGGTCCCATAGGTTTGAGAAACTTTATGCTCTCTTTAGCGGCAGGAATTTTCAGCAAAAATGGGGTTTTGCTAAACTTTGTGACGGCGTTTGAGGGGACAAACGAAGTCGGAATTGAGCCCCGTTTATTTCTATGCGTTCACTGTTCAGTGCTCTTCGATTTAATAGGTTGTATCACTTACGAAGCTCAACGGTGAGGGATAAAAAATTCGCTGAAGATGGGCATTTGTGAAAGGCAAACTAGAATTAATTTTTTCATCCAAAACATTTAGTCCCACATCAAATATGATGAGAAGGGGAGGGGTTAGCTGCCTATATAAATATGGGCCAACCTCCCTTCTTGAAACTGGCACCAAGTCTCCAAATCCGAGAAGCTCCTAAAAGTATTGAGCACACTTAGATTAAAACTTAAATTAATTATTCCCTATCTCCCAAAAATCTTCCTTGCTCCTGATTTGGCTCTAGCAAAACTGCGAAGGAGTTCAGATCGGATCCAAAGTCTTAACGAAGCATCCACTCATGGTGAAACTTTCTTCGGTGCATGGTTGGCTCGGTGACAAGGGTATTACTCGTCTTGGGATGCTTTACGGTTCGGCTCGGGACGAGGTGTGGCTCAGCACGTGGTTTGAATTGGGAGAAGTGGTGCGGGGCCAAAGAAATTTTACTGAAAACGACGCTTCGTATTCTGCGGAAACGAAGTGAAAGGTATGTAGTTTATTAACATGCGTTTATAATTGCAACTAGGTTGAGAGATCTATCCTTAGAGATTGGTGGACCTAACCCCGGGATAGTAGAAATTCTGGCTAGGTTTGTTTCTTTAGGGCTTGATTTAGGTTGGACGAGAGTTCATTGATTATGTGGTTGTAGAGAGTTGAGCATTATGGACTAATAAACTTTAGTTTGAATATGGAATTTTTAATTTTTAATAAACGCGCCCTTGTTATGAATCAACTACTTGGGTAGGAGCCCACATCTATTTATTTATAGGCAAGTAGGGAGAATACAAATGTGGGCTATATTGATATGGGCCTATCTCTAAGATAGCCTAGAATCTTAACCAACTCTGGTTTATTAGCGTCCACAATACTCCCCCTTATCCAGCCATAGGTGTGGACTCTGCTCGTGAATACTTCGGGATTCTGAGCATAGAAGAGTCTCACATGGGGTGGATACTTCGGGATCCTGAGTTGGTGAGATTTGCCTCGTTAAAACCTTTAGCTATGGAAAATCCTGTACGAAAAACCATAGTTAAGGGAAAAGAGTACAAATTCTTCCGTACTCCCCCTGATCTGTACAAGCTCTTAAGCTTTCAGATCTCTTAGGCGTCTCATTCTAATCTTCTGTACAAGCTTCCTAAAAGTGGTAGTAGGAAGGGCTTTAGTGAACAAGTCTGCCAAATTGTCACATGATTCCACTTGTCTGATGTCGATCTTGCCATCTCTCTGTAGTTCGCGTCGAGAAGAACTTTGGTGAAATGTGCTTTGCTCTGTCGCCTTTGATGAAGCCATCTCGTAGCTGAGCTATGCAAGCAGCATTGTCCTCGAACATTGTAGTAGGTTTGATATCTCCAGTCTTCAGCCAGGTAGTTGACAGGATGTGGTGAACAATTGAGCGTAACCATATGCATTCTCTGCTTGCTTCATGGATGGCAATGATCTCTGAGTGATTAGATTAGGTCGCCGTCAAGGTTTGCTTGATGGATCTTCAGGAAATGGATGTCCCTCCATAGGTAAACACATACCCAGACTGTGACTTTGCATTGTGGGGATCAGACAAATAACCTGCATCAGCATATCCAGCAAGTGTAGAGGATATTCCATTTTTGTAGAAGAGTCCCAGGTCTGTAGACCCTTGGAGGTAGCGCAGAAGGTCCTTAACTCCTGTTCAGTGGCACTGTGTGGGTGCTGCACTGTATCTGGCTAGCAAATTTACTGCAAATGCTATGTCGGGACTCATGCATTTTGCCAGATATAAGAGTGATCCGATGGCACGTAGATAAGGAACTTGTGGACCAAGTATATACTCCCCCTCTTCTAGCGGCTGGAAAGGGTCTTTATGTGCATCCAGAGATCGTACCACCATAGGTGTACTAAGTGGATGACATTGGTCCATATGGAATCTTTGCAACATTTTCTTTATGTATGTGGTTTGATGTAATAGGATTTCATCTTTTAGATATTCAATCTGTAACCCAAGGCAGAATTTCGTTTTGCCTAGGTCTTTCATTTCAAATTCTTTTGTTAGGCTTACAGATATCTCAGCGATCTCTTCTGGAGATCTAATGAGATTCAAATCGTCTATGTAGACAGCGATTATTATGAATCCTTTTCCATTTGTTCTTTTGAAGATATAAGGACAGACTTCATTGTTATTGAATCCTTGTTTAACAAGGAATTCACTGAGTCTGTTATACCACATCCTTCCTGATTGTTTGAGACCATACAGTGATCTTTGTAGCTTAACAGAGTAGACGTCCCGAGGTCTATCTTTTATTTCAACTGGCATTGAGAAGCCATCAGGAAGTTTCATGTATATCTCCTTGTCAAGATTACCGTATAGATATGCAGTCACAACATCCATTAGCTGCATAACTAAGCCTTCCTTTGTTGTTAAGCTTATTAGGAATTTCGAGGTGATCGCGTCCATGACCGGGGAGTATGTTTCGTCATAATCAATACCCGATCTTTGGGAAAATCCTTGTGCTACAAGTCTAGCTTTGTAGCGTGCGATCTCATTATTTTCATTTTTTTCTTACGAATACCCATTTGTATCCCATAGGTTTGACACCAGTAGGTATATGGACTATTTGTCCAAAGACTTTGCGTTTCTGGAGTGAGTCTAGCTTAGCTTCTATTATCTGATTCCACTTTGGCCAGTCATTTCTATGTTTGCATTCAGCAACGGAATGTGGATCATGACCATCGTCGCTTCCAACGACGTGAATAGCAATTTGAAAAAGCGAAGTCATCGTCGACGACTGTACTCTTTCTCTCCAATACCTCCCCTGTACGTACATAATTTAATGATATTTTAGTTTCTCCTGGCAGTTCCTCTGTAGTGGATTCCGGGAGGGGAGAGGGTATGGACACGAGCTCGTTTCTCTGTGGAGGTATCGTCCCAAGGTCTCCGGATATTTTTCTTTTTCTTGGATTTTTATCATTGGAGCCTGGTGGTTTTCCTCTTTTCTGTTGAGGTGCAGCCACTTCTACTGCTGGTGGATTTCATCCATTATTTAGGATGTCAATCCTAGCTAGAGTATTTACAGGAGGGATGTGTGATTTGACAATCTTCTGGTTGTCAGTATATGAGTCCGATAATCTATGAACGGTGTTCTGGATGTGTAAGATCTTCAGGATCTCATCATCACATTGTTTTTTTACCGGATCATAGTGGGTCAAGCTTTTTGTATCCCACGTTAACATTTTCTTCGCGCTAGACTTTTCAATGTCTAGGACCATTTTGGAGAAATATGTCTCATCAAAGTCACAGTCTTCAAGACGTGCCTTAAAAGCGTCTCCCGTTTGGGGTTCTAGGTATCTTATAATGGATGGTGAGTCAAACCCTACATAAATACCTAGGCGACATTGAGGGCCCATCTTGGTCCTCTGGGGTGGTGCAATGGGGATATAAACTGCGCAGCCGAAGATTCTCAAGTGAGAAATGTTTGGCGGCGTTCCATATGCAAGTTGCATTGGAGAGAGACTCTGACCTCATGATGGTCTTATTCTTATTAATGATGCAGCATGTAGAATTACATGTCCCCATGCACCCACCTGCAACTAGAATTTCATTAGCAATGGACGTGCAATCCATTGGACGTGCAATTCACGTTGCCTGGCAACCAGATGTTCAATTTCTATTCCCGTCGTCTGGCAGTATTCTTGAAATGACTGAGAGGTGAATTCCCCCGCATTATCCAGACGTATTTTCTTTATTTGATTATCTGGAAAATGCGCCCGCAACTTTATAATTTGTGCAAGGAGCTTTGGAAAAGCTAAGTTGCGGGTCGAAAGTAGACACACATACGAATATTTTGAAGATGCATCAATCAGTACCATGAAGTACCGGAAAGGCCCACTAGGGGGTGGATGGGTCCACATATGTCTCCATGTATTCTTTCGAGGAAGCTAGGAGACTCGATATCCACTTTAAGTGGTGATGGCCTTGTTATTAATTTACCCTTGAAGCAGGGTACACAAGGGAATTCTCCCTTCTGAAGAATCTTCTGGTTCTTCAGGTTATGCACATGAGATTGTGTTAAGATGAGGTGCATCATCACAGATCCAGGGTGGCCAAGTCTATCATACCAAAGTAAAAATTTGGCTGATGTAGGGCACTTCAGGTGCTCTGTTGAGTTAGCTTCCTCTCTTCGAATCTTTGTATGGAGAGGCCCGATGAGAGGCTCTCAAAACGTTCAAGTATGGTTTTTATTCCATTTTCTTGAGACGTTACATACAGTAATTCATTCTTTTTTACATTTGCTGTTTCCAAGTGGAATCTGTTCAGACGGATATCTTTGAAACTTAGTAAGTTTCGCTTGGAATTCGGAGAGTATAATGCATCTTTAATATTGATTTCTGTTCCTTTGGGGAGCAACAATGTTGCATTCTCAGAACCTTCAATTATATCCGATGGCCCTGAAATTGTATTTACAGGGCTCATATATGGTATAATGCTATGAAAATAGCATTTATGTTGAAGGATCATATGTGTCGAAGCACTCTCTACCAGTCATGAGAGCATTCCATCTAAAAAATGAGTAAAACATTTGCATTCAGAAACTAAATTTTATTCAAAGGAAATCAAATTACATAAAAAGCTCTCATAAGATAGATCGTTCTGAAAATAAAATGCAAGATAAATGTAGTATGCTAATCAAGCATGTCCTCTGATTCAAAGTCTTTTGCGGTGAACTTGACTGCATTATTTGCAGCCACCAGGTTTGTTTCAGCATTCTTTTTTTGCTTTGTTTATACAGCTACTGGAGATGCAGTGGGGTCACACTCTGGACCAGTGGCCTTTCATGCCACAGCTGTGACACTGGTCTTTCCAATCTCTCTTGGATGGGGGTGCATCATTTTTCTTATTGTCATTTCTGCGCCAGGTGAACTTGCGCTTCCCTTCATTCTTTCGCTGTTGTACTTGGCCCTTGGCTCTTTTGTGTTGTCCCCCTTGCTATGGTCTTTCTTTTCTTTTATTATCTCTCTTCTTTTTGAAGGAAGAGGTATGGTTTTTCTTTTATTATCTCTCTTCTTTTTGAAGGAAGAGGAATGGTGAGCTTCTGGTAGAGGGGCAGTGCCAGGAGGGTGCATATTGTGAGTGGCGAGAAGAAGCTCTCTGTTTTGTTCGGCCATGATAAACATGACAGCAGCTCAGAATACTTGGTGAACTTGCATTCACGGTATTGCTGCATAAGTATCGCATCTTTTTAATGGAAAGACGTATACGTCTTTTCCAGTATGCGATCTTCTGAGACTTTCTCACCACACAACTTCAGGCGTGAGGTGATGCTAAAAAGTGCTGAGTTGTACTCAGCAATGGACTTAAAGTCATGCAGTCTCAGGTTCTCCCACTCATATCGTGCCCTTGGGAGTATAACATCTTTCTGATGTTTATACCTATGCTCAAGGGCGGTCCATAGCAGTAGTGGATCTTCGACCGTAAGGTATTCAGCCTTTAAGGTCTTGTCCACATGGCGGCGAATATAGATAATGGCTTGCGCCTTTTCTATATCGCTAACATTTTCTTTTTCTGTTACAGCAGCAATGAGGGACTTTGCCCGTATGTGAAACTTCACATCTAGCTGCCAGCTCATATAGTTTCTACCTGATGCATCCAGCACTTCGAAATCGATGCTTGCAATTTTATCCATTTATCTAGCAGAGCACAAATATGCATGAATTAATATTTTAATCAAAGAAGCATTTAAATGCGGAGGTAATATTTAGTGAAAAGCTAAATGCGTGGATCGGCCAGTCCCACATAAAAAGAGTCCAAAGTCCATACAGTGCATATTACACAATTTGGAGCTTAAAAGGAAAATACAACTTTGGAAACCCCGTGGGTACCATATAATATCTCCAGCTTCAATTGTAGCCTCCGTCTCCATGGAAAGTGGTCTTCTTTCTTTTACATTTACATAAATTCCACACTACAATTTCCCTCAAAAATAAAAGAAAAGTGCGGGAAATAAAATGTGGGACTTAGGCTGCCGATCCAAAACCGCATTTAGCCATTCATGCAGAAATATTGTGCTTATCAACATTTTCATTCACAGACATCACATGCAGTTATATTCGCATGAGGATAAAGAATTTAATCACTTAATAATTATTGGACCACTGGGCAACGTCATACACTGTTAGGTTAGGTGACTAACGGTAGAGCGGTCGCAGGATCTTCCTAGTTATTAAGCTTAAATATAATGCACAACCACTCATACAATATCCACAGAATAAGCCAGTGATGTAAAGTATGTATAGATGATTTTACAGAAGAAATCATTTGATGCAAGGGTTATTAAAATTTGGGTTTAATCAATGAATTGAAGAAGAGCCCAAATGTGACATGTTTTATGTAAAAGGAAAGAGTTTTCCTTTTTAAATCATCCACCAAAATGTATCAAAAACCCCCAAGGAATCCCCTTTGTAGCCGTATATCATGATTTTTCAGGAGTTTTTTTTTGAAAAATGGTCTGCGGGCCTGAAGCCCGCAGAGTCGCTGCGGGCTTCAGGCCCACAGTCTGAATTTTTTTTCAAAAATGGGTTTCGGGCCCATTTGATAGGATCTAGGGTTGAGGGGCGGCGGCTAGGGTTAGCCTCTGCCTCGCCTCACGTTGCTACCGTCGAACGACGGTAAAGGGGAGGCAAGGAGGGCGACGACACCGCCCCCCCCCCCACCGGGGGCGCAAAAACAGGTCGTCCCCCTCTTCGGGGGGGTGACGGCGAACAGCCACCTCCCTTCGGGGGGTGCAGCGGAACAGGACATGCCGCCCCCCTTCGGGGGGGGGTGCGACGGTGCATAGAGGCCGCCCCCCCTCGGGGGGTGCGACGGCGCACACAGGCCACCCCCCATCGGGGGGGGTGCGACGGTGCAGGAACGGCAGCCCACCTTCGGGGATGTGCGACGACGGACACAGGCTACCCCCTGTCGGGGGGTTTGGTGACGCAGGAACGGCTGCCCCCCTTCGGGGGGTACGGCGGCGCACACAGGCCGCCCCCCTTCGGGAGGGTACGGCGGTGCACACAGAGGCTGCCCCCCATCGGGGGGTGCAGCAGCGCACGGAGGCCGCCCCCATTCGGGGGGGGGGGTGCGGCAACGCACGGAGGCCGCCCCCCTTAGGGGCGTGCGGAGGCGCAGTTCTGTCGTCGGAAATTTGGGGAGGGGGACAAAAAATATGATTTTTGGGGTTAAAAAATCGTCGTTTATCGACAATATATACAATCCCCATATCGATCTTGCGAGATCAAGGGGAAGAACAATCATACGTATGATAAAAACAGTGTTTTAACGGGTTTTACCTCTATATCCATCCTCCAGATATAGCGACGGTTGAACAAAGCCTACGCGGATGACGACGCTCGTTTGAGGAAGCCTTGCACCGCACGCGTGGATCTCCCGTCTCCCTTCGCCTTCGCAACGATCGAAAAATTTTTGTGGAAAAATTTAGCGACTCGTGCTAATAACGTGTTATGAATCAACTATTGGGGGAGGAGCCCCAGCTCTTTATTTATATGCAAGTAGGGAGAATACAAATGTGGGTATATTGATATAGGCCTATCTGTAAGATAGCCTAGAATCTTAACAAACTCCGGTTTATAACCGTTCACAACAGCCCTTAATTTGTCGTAAATATGAACAAATGTGTTAATGAAAATGCTAGATCCATGTGCATAAAGTGTGGTCATTACTAAGAGGTACGCATTACGGACTAAAAACATTTGTTTGAATTAGAAATTATTCTTTTTTAATAAATGCTTCTTTAGGTTTTAATAAATGCTTCTTTAGTTTGTTGTATATGTGAACAATTGTATTTGCTGTATATGTGAACAATTGTATTTGCTTGTTTATCTTTCCTATTGCAGTGTTCAATTTAATTATTTTGTTCGGTTATAGTTTTAATATTAAGTTAAAGTTTGTTTCCTTCGGTTATGATATTTGTATTGGATAATGCACTTACAATGCAGAGAACCATAATATTATAGCGATGATGATTTTTCCTTGAAAACCAATTTAACTGATCCTTGATTATTATAATTTTACTTATCGCTTGATGACCTTGCAGTTTCAAAATTCCTATTTCTTTTGATAAGATGTGAGTGCTAGGGCATGCTTAGATTCTTGGGCTAAAATGCATTGGGATTTGACTTCCCTTTCAAGTGTGACTTATTTTAGAATCCATGCTTATAATTGTTATTTTTAATAAACTATTGTCTTTCTTGCTTGCTCTTGAGATTAACATTTTATTTCTTATTCTATATCTAATATGACATCTTAATGTTGGTGCTAATACATACTTAGTTTATTGTCTTCTTTTTGTGGATGAAACCTCTGCTTTTGATGCTCTACAAACACAGGCAGATTTGTATTTTCATATCATGTTGCCCATAACATACTTACTCAGTTTGTTGTCTTCTTTTTATAGATGAAAACCCTACTTCTGATGCACTTAAGCCCCTGGCATATCTGGGCAAACTGGAGATTGTAATGTCTGTAATGTCTGGGAAAAGTGAAATTTTTTGTTGTTAATTGTTATAAAAGTTTAAATTCCTTAAAGTCCAATGATTTACAAGCAAATTTAAACTGGAAAATTTTTGTTGTTAATTGTTATCAATAGTGGAACATCTGCAAACCTAGGAGCTATGTTTTCTCGGAAGCAAAAGTAATTTGGTTTAATAGATTACTTAATGGATAAGTTATGTTTTCTAATTCTATGCTAAACAGGTTAATGGCTGCTATCCTTTGGCTAATCTACTGAGATTTCAATTTCTGAACGGTGGTAGCTGGAAAATTGTTGGCATTGCGTTTCAATGTAGTAAAGTCTAGATGATGTGATCCTTTGGAGTCTAAAGTCTTTAAATTCTTGATACATGACACACTGTTAAGATAATGAAACAATCTGCAGACTTTACAGACTTTCAGTGAGACCAGGAATTAAATTCAGGGGGGCACAATTCCATAAGTTAAATTTTGGGGAAAAATCCAGGAATTAAATTCAGGGTGGAACAAGTCTATAAGTTAAAATTTGGAAAAAAATATATCCAGGAATTAATGTCAGGAAAGGCACAGTTCTATAAGTTAAATTTCGTGAAAAAATTATGCAAAAATGTCACTGCAACGCCTAGGATTCGAACACAAGTTGCCAATATCAAATCATGCATTGAAGCCATTAATCCAAGTTGCCAGTGTTGTATTCCTGTATTAATTATTTCTAAAAATCAATTTTTCCATGGTAATGCAAAAATTTAATTGTGCAAAATATAGCTACTGCTGGGCTAAGGATTCGAACCCAGGTTGCAAGACCAGAAGTATGCAACCGAACCACTAAGACAACTTTCCAGCGTGGTTTACTTTAGTAAGTTTTATATAAAAATCTGTTTTATCATGATAATTTCTGTTTTATCATGATAATTTTTTAATCAAAGGCTATAAAAGTAATTTTATTCTCGATTTTCGAGGGGCGCGTGCCCCTCGGCCCCCATTTAAATCTGTCCAAGCATACTTTAACTCCATATTGTAACATCTGTGTCATGATACATGACCCACTGTTAGGATAATGCTACAATCTTTGTCATGACACAATCTTTGAGAAAGAGAAGCCTTGAATGATTGTCTAATTAAAATGTAATTTTTTAGAGAATTTGAATTTGGTAGAGGGTTATATTTGAAGCTCAGAATATGTGAAGCACATGTTATATTTGAAAGGAACTAAATTTTAAGGTAAACTACAATTTTTCCAGGAACTAAATTCTCCAGTGAACTAAATTTAGGGATAATTAAAATTTAGGGGGTACTAAATTACAATTTTAATTATTATTGTTCATTTAAACCGACTATATCCAAGATTTTGACGGGGAAATAGTTTTAAATGAATCGTGCCCTTAGGGCACGGGTTATAACTATCTATATTACATTTGATGACTGTTTTTGAATTTTAGGGCTGACTATGAAAAGGTGGCAAGGACAAAAGGGTTGATAGAAGAACGACTGAGGTTTAATCTTGATGAATGAATGGTTGAGATAAGATTTTGCGGAAAGTTTTGGAGGGAAAAACATTATTTGTGGATGAAATTTAATTAATGTATTTCCAATGCATTTGCACTTAATGGGGACACTTAATTAATGCATTTGCACTTAACATAGGCACTTATGCATTTGCACTTGATGTGGAATAGCAGAGTGCACGCAATTAATGTATTTGGAAAAAAACTTTAACTTGCATTTAATGCTACAAATTGAATGATCTCTCCCTCGACGCGGGGCCCACAGTCTCTTTGACGCATGGGGCAACAATTTTAAATTTCTAAAATCCCGCAACATCAAGATGAGAATAAAGATTTTGCGCGCCACTTAATTTTTTTACGCTAATTTGTTATTCCATGCCAAAGGCGCCCGTGCCAAATTTGTTGTTCCACGCAGAAGGCGCCTGTGACGCTAAATATTTTTACGCTAATTTTTTGTTCCGCGCAATTTGGCTTTGGATATAATTTTTTTGGGGAACAAAGAATTTGCGGGGAAAAATTTTAAATGAACCTTGCCCGCGGGCACGGGTTATGACTAGTACATATATGGATGGTGATGCATACCTTTTAAACTTTATCTCTGATTTGACTCGAATTCTACCAGCCTTACACGGTACGAATGAGGAAAATCCATATTTACTCGTGCACGAGTTTGAAAAGATATGTTACCAATTGTTTCTTGGGAAAAAGTTTGAGCACATTGAAAGACGATGTATTAAATAGTTCCCGTATTCTTTAAGAGACAATGTTATATCTTGGTTTAATTCTTTACCTCATGACTCATTATTTACTTGGTTATCCTTTCAGGCTAACTTCCTTAAGAGATTTCTGCCTTCTTTCTTGAGGCAGGCATAGATTTAACAAGCTACGTGTAACGACTGGTTTCTCATGTATTTGGATTATCTATATTATATATGTGTTTTGGCGGATTTTCTCCTTATGTGTGGTTTTCGTCTCCGTAGCTTTCGTTTTCGATCATTTCGTCGTGATTTTCTAGCTTCTTCCTTAGAATCGTTGACCTTGGAGTAAGTCGCTCATGACGAACTTCAAATCGCTCATATTTTAGAGTTAGAGTGATCCTAGAAGCCGTAGGAATCTTCCTAGAACTTCGCGCTTCAATTCGGCACTTTTAGTGCACTTTAGATGGTTCAAGAAGGGGAACCAACCGACTAGATTGAGATCTAGTCGGTCGGCAACTCTTCTCGGACCGACTAGTTTACGTTAGTCATTTCTAGCCGAGTTACTGTTTACTCTTAGTCGGTCTAAGAACAACCACCGACCGACTAGATGTGAAACTAGTCGGTCAGAACTTGCTCACAGACTGACTAATTTTTTCGATTGATTTTACCTGAGTTACTGTTTATCGTTAGTCGGTTTATGAACACTCACCGACCGACTAGGTTGCAAACAAGTCGGTCGACGTGCCTTCACAGACCGACTAATTTAATTTCCCAGATTTTATTCCTTTTTCGCTGCTTGCTCTTAGTCGGTCACAGTAGAACGATCGACCGACTGGCTCTTAAACTAGTCGGTCAGCCAACCTTCTTTGACCGACTAATCGCTGTCGAAACCCTAGGTTTTCCAGCCGCCGCAACTTTCCCTATTTAAACCCCCCAATTGTTTTTCTTTCTTCTTTCATTTCTCCTGAGCCTCCTTCTTCCCCAAATCATCATCCAACATTCCCTATCTCTCCTCCTTCATCCCCGGAGCCCCCCTCTCACCCCCATTGCGCCGGCCACCTCCCCTAGGCCGTCGGCCTCCCCCAAAATCCCCAAAACCCCATCAAATCTAATTTTCTCCAGGTTTCTCCATCCATTCCTGATCTGAGCAGTAGTTCTTCGGGTCGTTCTTCCATCGCCGTGCTTGCTCGGCATCGTTCTTCCGCTAACGATTCGGTAATAAATCGATCTCTTAATATTCTCATAACCCATTTGTGTTTTTGTGAAACCCTAATAAAAATGGATGTTGTTTTGATGGTTGTTTCTCCTTAACAGCGACTTTCCCTGTAGATTAGCGATTGTGAGACGAACCTTCGTGATCGTCATCCTCGGTGCTAGGCAAGTGAAACTTGCCACTTAGGGTTTGAGGCCATGTTCTAGGCCATTTCCTTGTTTTAGCGTAAAAGAGACTAGGCAGTGAAAGGATAGCTGCCTAGACGCCCTTGATCTAGTTTGACAACGAAGCTAGATCCGTCACCTTCATCATGCTTGTATGTCATGTTTAATTTCAATTAACGGTACGCGAATATCTGTTCATGTCATTGCATTTCTTGCTTGTTCATCGTGTTTGTGTAGCACACGCTACTTTAAAATGTACGCTGCGGCGAGTAGGATTTTTACTCCTACATCGTGACGTGAGGCTAGGTGCACCCCTATGCCAAATACACTTCCTGGCTCGTGATCCAGAAGCGAGCATAGTGTGTTGCTAATCCCAACGCTCGATACACGTGGAGGGGTAGGGTTAAACGGTCGCTTGAGCTTAGGAGTTGGCCCGATCAGCCACTCTAGCCAAAAGACGGAAACTCTGAGCACAAAGTGGAAATCATGATAAGTGATTCGTGATAAGTGAACATCGTGATAAGTGATTCGTGATAAGTGAAAATCGTGATAAGTGACTCGTGAATTAGTTATTTGGTAGCTTTTGCTACATCATGCGTGCTTGTCTCTTCTTGTCCTTTTTAACTGTTGCATCATACTTAAATGTCATGTCATTGCATCTTACTTGAACTGTTAGGTTGTTAGTTTACTTTCAGTTTCCTTGCCCAAGTCTTTTAGACTTGCTGACGTGTGCCCCTCTCTCTTTTGGGTGACACATGTTAGATCTTGAGCCAGAGTTCGTTGGTGAGGACGTGGTGTTTGCTGACATCGAGTCAAGACCCGTGTTTGCTGAGGAGGAGTATGTGGACACCGGGGACCAGTCCTAGTGTCTTCGTTGAGCTTTCCCTTTTATTTTAGACTGCTGTAGTTGTCGGTGCGTAGCACCAGTACTTTGTTATGTTGTTGTTTTGTTGGCCATGTTTTGGGCCTTTAGACTCTTTCCTTTAGCCTGGTGGCTTTTGTGGATGTTGAATATTATTGTGGACAATTTCTGAGAGTGGATTATTTATATATCAGTCTCTCTTTCTTTGTTATTATTATTGTTGTTCCGTTTACAGTTACAGGGACCTGCTTTGAAATTTTAAATTGACGCTTATCAGGCGTGTGGCTTCACAGCTCCACGTCTGTGCGGACCTTCTCACGTCTCGCCTCCATAGCTTTGGGAAGCGGGGCATGACAGGTTTTGTTGGTGGCCCATGCAGGTCTCTCTTTTTGTAACTGTGAGTTATCGGATCAACGATAATAATATTAAATTGTCCAACAAATAAAATTCGACATCCGAGTCTTAAGCTATGAGTCTAATTGTTTCGTTTTCTGCGTCATTAGATGGCAGGAAGGCGATTTACCCGTGGTGGTGGTAGTGCGCCCCCTCATAACGAGGAGCCTGAGCGGGAGCCCACCAATGGAAAGATGATGCGGATGATGCTTCAGATGATGCAGGTGCAGCAGGGCGTGCTCCTGCAAGTCCAGAATGCTCCAGTTGATCGGGGTGCTCGGGCAATCCAGGATGCCCCTCGCTCCGAGCCGGGAGCGAAGCAATTTCGGGAGCTGGGTACTGCTTATTTTGATGGGTCTGAGGGTCCTCTAGCTACCAATGAGTGGATTCAGAACATAGATGATAATTTAAAGATGGCGAAGATCAGCCCAGCTGGATGGGTTGATTTGGCGAAGAGGCAACTCAAGGATAATGCTCGGAACTGGTGGGATGTGGAAGAGAAGAAGCTGGTGGAGCCAATAGCTTGGGCTACCTTTAAGTCCAGGTTCGATGAGGAGTTCTTTCCGAAGGCTGCTAGGAAGGAGATGCTGCAGCGATTTATTGAGCTGAAGCAAGGGAGCTTGACGGTGGACCAGTACCACCAAGAGTTCACAAGACTGAGTCAGTTCACACAGAAGATGGTGCAGGAAGCTGATGAGAGGGCTCAGAGTTTCCTACAGGGACATGCTTTGGAGCTTCAGAGTTATGTGTCTTCCTCTGATCTGGACTCTTATCAGAAGGTTCTGGTCGCTGCAAGGAGGCAGGAGCTGAACCTGAGCCACAGGAGAGGACATGTTGCTGGAGCTGGGAAGATGCCTATGGAGCAGGCCAGGACGGTGATTAGGCCTGGTTTCAGGCCCAACCAGCCAGCTCAGTTCAAGAGGCCAGGTGGGCATGTTCTGAAGACTTGCAATCATTGTGGCAAGCCGGGTCATGTGAAGGACCAGTGCTGGAGGCTCTTGGGTCAGTGTTTGGGCTGTGGTGATGCTTCACATTCTCTGAAGGATTGTCTGAGTATCAAGCAGCCTTGGAGGGCACCTTTTGCAGCACAGCCATTGCAGCAGAGAGCGTCTGTTCCTATTGGACGTAGAGCAGCTCTTATTCCACAGAGGCATGTCTTTCAGCAGGCTTTTCCGCCGAGGAGGCAGGCTTTTCTGATGACCGCTATGGAGAGAGAGGCTGTGGATAAGGTTATCACTGGTAACTCTCAATCTAGCTGTTACTTTCCTAGCTAGTTTTGATTGTTAGATTATGTTTGGTTGCTTGCATATGATTGTTTGCTAGAGTAGGGCTTGATTGTTAGACTGTTTGTAGGTGTGATTTTGGTGTGCACATTTCCTGCACGAGTCCTCTTTAACTCAGGTGCATCAATGTGCATTATTTCTCAGAGCTTCGTGGAGAGGCATTCCTTGTCGACGTTCCCTCTTTTCAAGAGTTGGAATATTGTTACAGGGAATGGCGTGGTCTCGGTGCATCTTGGTTACAATTTTTGCCCATTGGTGATTTGTGGACATGAGCTTTACGCTGATTTCATTGTCCACGACATCATCAACTATGATGCGGTCCTTGGGATGGATTGGCTTGCGAGCTTCTATGCTATGATCGATTGTCGGAGGAAGAAGGTGGTGTTCGAGATTCCCGGACACCCAATATTTGAGTTCAGCCGGGGTAGCAGTTCGCTCGGTCCGGTCAGGTTTCGGGCCAGGCCGGTGGAGATTGTGGCTATACAGATGGAGCTGGAGAGGCCAGTAGTAGTGCGGGACTTTGATGACGTCTTCCCTGAGGAGATGTCTGGTTTGCCACCCGATCGAGCTCTCGAGTTTTCGATTGATCTTATTCTGGGAGCGCAACCGATTTCGAAGGCGCCTTATCGTATGGCACCCGCTGAGTTGGAGGAATTGCGAAAGCAGCTGTATGAGCTTTTGCAGAAGGGTTATGTCAATCCTAGTGTGTCTCCGTGGGGAGCACCGGTGCTGCTGATGAAGAAGAAGGATGGTTCACGTCGCATGTGCGTGGACTATCAGGAGTTGAATGCGGTGACCATCAAGAATAAATACCCGTTGCCTCGCATCGATGATATTTTTGATCAGCTTGGAGGTTCGAGGGTGTTTTCGAAGTTGGATCTGAGGAGTGGTTATCATCAGCTGAAGGTGAAGAAGGAAGATGTTCCGAAGACAGCGTTCAGGACGAAGTATGGACGCTACGAGTTTGTGGTTATGCCCTTCGGTGTAACCAATGCACCCGCAGTTTTCATGAATCCGATGAATCTGATTTTCTATGACTTTTTGGATAAGTTTTTCGTTATCTTTATTGACAACATTCTGATCTATTCTAAGTCGGAGGAGGAGCATGCATCGCACTTGAGGAAGGTGTTGGAGATTTTGAGGAGGCATCGTTTGTATGCTTAATTTTCGAAGTGCGAGTTTTGGCTGGACAGAGTTGCTTTTCTCGGGCATGTGGTGACCGGAGATGGCATTTCAGTGGATCCCGAGAAGATCAAGGCTATTCGAGAGTGGCATGTTCCGCAGTCAGCGTCTGAGATCCGGAGTTTCCTTGGGCTTGCTGGTTACTATCGACGTTTCATTAAGGACTTTTCTCGTATTGCTAAGCCGATGACCAGATTGACACGGAAGGATGTGCCTTTTGTTTGGTCGGGTGATTGTGTGAATGCTTTTGGTGTTCTGAGGGAGAGATTGACGACTGCCCCTATTCTTGTTGTGCCTGATCGCAGTGGAGGATTTGAGATCTTTTGTGATGCTTCTGGCAAGGGTCTCGGTTGTGTGTTGCATCAGCACGGGCATGTTATGGCTTATGCTTCGCGTCAGCTCAAGACTCATGAGAAGAATTACCCGACACACGACTTGGAGTTGGCTGCTGTCGTGTTTGCGATCAAGATTTGGAGGCACTTTCTGTTGAGTGAGAAAGTGAAGATCTTCACTGATCACAAAAGCTTGAAGTATATTTTTACTCAAAAAGAGCTCAACATGCGACAGCGTCGATGGCTGGAGCTCATGGCGGATTATGAGATTGATTTGCAGTATCACCCTGGCAAGGTGAATGTGGTTCCTGATGCGCTGAGTATGCTTCCAGCGATGATGTTATTGACTTCGCAGTGGAGATTGCGGCAGGATTTTTGTGAGTCTGGTGTGGAGATTATTCTTCCTGTAGAGGCCTCTTCATTGATGAGTATGCAGATTCAGTCGTCGATTGTGGATAGGATCAAGGCTGGCCAGGCTGGAGATCCGAAGCTGGTGAAGATTCGGGGGCAGGTAGAAGCCGGTCTGCGGACTGACTTTTTGGTTCATAAGGATGGCTCGCTGAGGTTTGGAGCCAGGTAGTGTGTGCCAGCTGGGGATATCAGAGAGGAGTTGATGGTGGAGGCACACAGTTCGCCGTATTCTGTGCATCCGGGTGGGACCAAGATGTACAAGGATCTCCGTCTGAACTTTTGGTGGCATGGTATAAAGAGGAGTGTGTCTCAGAGTGTAGCCAAGTGTTTGGTTTGCCAGCAAGTGAAGGCGGAGCATCAGCGTATGGCAGGGTTGCTGCAACCGCTTCCGATTCCGGAGTGGAAATGGCAACACATCACCTTGGATTTCGTGACTGGACTACCTCGAAGTCCGAATCAGAATGACGCGATTTGGGTGATCATAGATCGATTCACCAAATCCACGCACTTTATTCCATTCCAAGTAGGACAGTCCACTGAGGCGCTAGCAAGGAGATACATGGAGGTAAATTCTTTTACCCTCCGTTTCTATTTCCTTTTTCCTATTTTAGATAGTGAAGTAACGTGAATCGTGCAGGAGGTCGTACGACTTCACGGAGTCCCCGTGAGTATCGTGTCGGATAGAGACACAAGGTTCACATCTCAGTTCTGGCAGAGTTTGCAGAAGAGTTTGAGTACGCGTCTGAGTTTCAGCACGACGTACCATCCGCAGACGGATGGCCAGTCCGAGAGGACGATTCAGATCTTTGAAGACATGCTGAGGGTGTGCATGTTGGATATCAAGGGTTTGTGGGAGGACCATCTACATCTGGTAGAGTTTTCCTACAACAACAGCTTCCAGGCGAGTATCGGCATGGCGCCTTTTGCCACGCTATATGGGAGGAAATGTCGTTTGCCATTGAGTTGGGATGACATTGGTGATAGGGAGCTGTTGGGACCTGAGATGATTGTGGAGGCCGAGGATGTTGTCAGGAACATTTGG
The DNA here is from genome assembly GCA_030789695.1 of Scilla litardierei. Taxonomy (NCBI): domain Eukaryota; kingdom Viridiplantae; phylum Streptophyta; class Magnoliopsida; order Asparagales; family Asparagaceae; genus Scilla; species Scilla litardierei. The sequence continues at coordinate 115,021,367 of CM061131.1, read as the reverse complement.
GAGAGGTTGAGGATTGCTCAGGACCGTTTTAAGCATTGGACGGATGCTAAACGCCGTCCTTTGGAGTTTCAGCCAGGCGATCATGTGTTCTTGAAGATTTCCCCGAATCGTGGCGTGATTCGCTTTGGGAAGCGAGGGAAGTTGAGCCCGCGATACATTGGACCGTTTGATATTCTGGAGAGAGTTGCCGAGGTAGCCTACCGCTTAGCCTTGCCGCCATCTTTGGAAGGGGTTCACAATGTTTTCCATGTGTCACAGTTTCGTCGATTGATCGGTCCATATTTTACACCTTTTTTCTACATATTTGCATGCCATTTCGGTTGCTCATATTGCGATTTCCACGATTATTCGACGATATTGCGTTACTTTTCACTATTTCTTGTTTTTGTCGGATTTCAGGAAATATGGAGCGATCGGGAGCAAAAATGAGCTTTAGGGACTTGCACCCACTCCGGAGCGTCACCCAAGGCTCTTTTGAGGGCTATTCAGCGATGGGAGACAGGTGGAAGAAGAAGGAACTCCGTAGGAGCGACGAGGAGGAGAAACGGAGAAGATTGGGCATTTTAGCATGCCACTCGGCTGAGTGAAGGAGTCACTCGGCCGAGCAAAGAAGCCCGCTCGGCCGGCCAGATCGGACACGCAGCTGATTGAGTATCAGCGTGCACTCGGCCGAGCATCGCCAGCCCACTCGGCCGAGCATGGAGACACCACTCGCCCGAGTGGCATCACGACTACGGCAAGCAAAAATCCCAGACTTACTGGAATCCGTCAGGCGATTGAGGGTTCCGACTCGGCCGAGTACCGAATGCCCCGCGGCCGAGTGAGTAAAGCCACTCGTCCGAGCCACCCCCAGAGACAGACCCCTGAGAACCTCGAAGTTACTGGAATTTTACAGGGTCTATCACTCAGCCGAGTAGAGAAGCCCACTCGACCGAGTAGAGAAGTCAACTCGGCCGAGTGATGCCGAGGACATACAGCGCCCAGATTTTCAGACAGCCTCCCACTCTTTTGAAATCTGCTATCATTCCAGCAATCAAAGTATTTTTCTCATATTTTTTATGGATAGTAGAATTCATGACGGTTCCAACGCCGCCAAGAACGCGCAAATCGGAGGTCGGATGAAATCTGGGGAATTTCTGCAAGTTGATGCTGCAGTTCTGGAATTTCCACTCGGCCGGGTCACATGTTCCACTCGGCCGAGTGCGGCCTGGGCCCAGATTTTAAGTTGCGGTTTGGGCTGTTTTTGGGCACGAATTTGAGGGGTTTTCTAGGGTTATTTGATAGGGTTTTAGGAGAGTATTTAAGGGTTTTGTAGCCACCATTAGAGGAGATCCCCATTATGTTTTCTTAGCCCCCATATGTTTTTCTTAAGATTATTTTAGAGGTTAGGCCATGACCTAGGCCCCCTCTTGGATCTAAAAGCTTGTATTTTGGATTGAAGATCTTCATCAAGCTAAGTATTTTCTTCTTTTTATTTGAATCTTTGTTTTTCTATCTTTTTGCATGCAAGCAATGATTTCTATTGATTCTTATATCCTTATTGCTATGCTAGAGTAGATTTGTTGTTCTAGGGTTTGGGGATGAACCCTATGGATCTAATTTCATATTTGTGATGAATGAATTTCTAAATTGCTAGAATTGCTAGGAGGTTAGGTTGTGATTGATTTACTACGGATAGCTAGGGATTTCCATCGATTTGGGATTTGCAAGAGATTGGATTCTAATCGATGGGAAGGCCTAGATATTCGATTTAGATTTACAATTGGATTTCTCTAGATTTGGTTTGCAAGAGATTGGACCAAAGCTAGGATTTTTAATTGTAATCTATACCAATATTCGTTTGCAAGAGATTGGACGAATACGAACTATCACAACCTAGATCGTGACTCGAGTTTGCACGAGAGTGGGCTCGAGGAGCGATTGGACGATGATGTCGATCCTAATGCTAGTGTCTTAGGCTAGGGTTTGCAAGAGATTGGGCCCTATCCTAGGTTCACTATAGACCGGCAATAGCGCGAGAGCGTGAGCTTGGTTCTCTATTCAGTTACGACTAGTTCACCTCAACACAAGTCTAGTAATATTGAGATTCACTATTTACGATGATGTATGACGATCCGTAGTGGGAATTCCCTAGCCCTAGACATTTTTATTATCTTAAAATCCCCATACTTTGCCCGACGATTGTGACAGGATCGCCGCAAGGCAAATTCCCTCTTTTATTATATTGTATTTGAATCGATATTTGACCGATTTCTTTATCATCGACATCGACATCCACCACCATTTTCATTATATCATACCATAGCCATCTCCACCAATAAAACATGCGTAGTCAAACCAACCTAGGATAGATTGGAGCTCAACACCACCTCCTCGTGTTCGATACCCGCTCGCCACTTTGCCGTGCGCTTGCGGTAAAACTACAATCATTCTCCGGGACGTGTATCCGGGGCCGATCACGTTTTTGGTCGTGCTCTTGGGTTGCATTTCGGAGCGATCAAGTTTTTGGCGCCGTTGCCGGGGAGGTGTTTCCCGTTGGGTGCCAATTTGTCACAATTAGGTTGATTAGATTACATACGAAAAAAATATAAATAAATAAAAAGGAAATTTTCACCCCCGCCACCATTACTATCATTTCTATATTCTTTTGTGTCACTGATATCTTTTCTCCAGGTATTTATCTTTGTTGATCAGGTGCTATGGATTATACTACGTGGACCACAGATTTTGATCAGAGTGCTTAGATGGGAGAATACTATTATGATCAGAGTGCTCAGATGGGAGAGTACTATTTTGATGAAAGTGCTCAGATGGGAGAATACTTTTTTGAGGAGACGCACTGGCCCGAGCTTGATGAGAGACAAAGGATCTTTTTTGATGAGATGCATGCACACCAGGTTGAAGTGCAAGCCGGGCTTGAAAAGGGTAACCTTCTATTGGAACGGGTGAAGAGGCAACTTGAAATGAATGCGCTCATGTTTAAGGTTGCGATGATTCCCAAAGATATCAGTTCTGTTCCTTCATCTTATGGGCAAGAAGCATCTCCAATTATATTGCCAGAGCCAGAATGTGCCGCTGTCGATCCCACATCCTACAATATAGCTGTTGCATATGGAGAGTGGATGGACGAAGGTACAATGGAGGAAGCAGAAATTGAGCCACCAGCTCAGCCAGAGGAGGATGGATTTCAGAGATTATTGGAGGGTCTCTTGGAGTCAGTGAGGTTCACCGGTTCAGAGAGCATTACAGCAGGTGATGCATTTGAGCTACGATTTGCAGATTTTGTTATGAACCGTGTTTCAGCTGCAGGAACAATTGAGGAGGACGTCCATGTCAGTCTTGAGGGGGATAGACTATATTTTCGGATTGCTTGCGGGCATTCCCGTCCACATGATACATCCCCACAAGTTGACACACCTGAGCAGCCAGCATCACCATCCCAGGGAGAGCCTACATTGATAGTTGATGAGAAGGCAAATGAGCACACTATCGAGCCAGAGCATGCTTTTGAGGAGGCCTTACACACAGAGCCAGAGCTTATCACCGAGGAGGTCATGCATCGGGACGAGGACACAGCCATTCATGAGGATCCCGAGCACTATCCTCCTCCATTAGAGCTTCCGCAGCCACCTCATCCTTCCACTGACGCAGAGGACTACCCCACAGAGCTTTTAGCCCCCCTTCAGGGAGATCTCTTTACTCCCTCGTCCTTTATCTTTGATTTCCCTCCAGTGTATGATGTTTTTTATGATTCATCGTGCCTTTTGCAGGATTCATGTACATACGATCAAGAGGTACGATGGGACGTATATGAGGAGGAGAGCGAGGAGTTAGCACCCATGGACGCATATGAATATGATCGAGAGGTGCGTTAGGATGAGTCTGATGATGATGAGGAGCATCTTGATGAGGTCCACACCTATGATCCAGATTTACCTGAGCAGCTGAGAGAGCACACCACGGAGATAGCTATCGAAGCACAAGTGGATGTTGAATTATTTCCAGGGAAGTATCGTCCACCACTATTTATTTCATATATTTCTATTGACGATCCTCTTTGGAATACTTTTATTAGGAGGGTGAAATTTTTGCAGCGAACTGATGCATCCTATTCTCTGCAGGGTACAGGTGGAGTCCTTGTGGGAATGCTGGAGGATGCATTGCTAGAGTTCGTTGGTGTCCGTGGACATGTGTGCCTGGCAGAGCCACGGAAGGAGCAGTTGGAGCAATTGCCTGCACCAGCAAAGATACTGGATCCGCCTTTTGCTATAGGTGATATCAATCCAGTAGTGTAGAAATTTTTATGCTTTAAATAAACACGAATCCTCTCGACAGCGAGAGGACCGTATAGATTTGCTTGAATAAATATCACCTCATATGATGGCAACAAAAATATTTTACACCCCAAACCAATTATATATTAATTCCCCTCTCCATATTTTGATACGCCACATCCTTTTGCTCACCACCATCGAGCATTTCTTTCAAGTGAATACTCACTTTCTTATTCATTTGACTTGATCACGCTTTGCAAAGCCATGACATTTTTGATTGAGTCACTTGAATAGGATTGTTTGGTATAAGCTTGGGGGAAAGCGCTCTCATGCATCATTGTATGTGCATGTAGTTGCATTAGGATTTCATGTCATTCATTTCATCATTTTTCATTCACCCCCCTATTATTATCGTTGTTCCTCATATTCTTCCACTATGATCACATTGAGGATAATGTGAAGTTTAAGCTTGGGGAGTGCATTTCCATGCCATTTAGATGCATTAGTTGCATTTTTACCTTATTTTTAGGTTTTTTTAAAATTTTTCAAAATTTTGCATCATCTTTTTGAATTTTCCATCTTATTTTCCTTTTATGTGTGTTCATGCATCATGTTGTGTGCTTGTTTTTCTTTTCTTTCCTCTCTTCTATTTTTATATCTTTATTTTCTTTTCCTCCTTTCGCTAGATTTGTTTCATATGATAATATCTCTTATTGCTTTAGCAACCATCACGTGGCTTATTATTCCATGCCATGCTACTTAGAATATTCCATAGTCTTGCTATTCACATGTGCTTGCAAATCTATTTCTTTTGATGATTCATCTACATGAATGCATGATATTAATTGAAGCTGAATGTATGGATTAGTGTTTAGTATGCTTTTGTTGGAAATGCACCAAGATTCACGCATCCTTAGTATATCTGAAGCATCGGTTTTATTGTCTTATTCACCTCCTGTTGCATGCTTGATATAATTGTGCGCTTTACCGCTTGACTTCGCTTTTTATTGAGATGATTGAGAATATCCATACTTACATATGAGTTTTAGTTGAAGTATTATTTTATTGAACCGTTCTTGCACATCTTAGAGTGAACCGAGTGTTACATTATTTCTTTCTCCACATATATCTTTTTATTCTCTACATGTCACTTGAGTTCACCTCCTAAAGCTACTTATATCGCATCTATTTCCCAAAAATCCCTACAAAAGAAAAAGATTGCTCCAAAAAGTCCAAAAAGCCAAAAAGGAGCCAAAAACCAAAAAAAATACAAATCAAATTGCTCCTACAAAAATCCAAGAAGAAAAATGAGAAACAAAATGTTTAAAAGAAAAAAAAGGGTTTCTCTATCTCATTATTGGAGCCACAAAATACTTGGGAAAACCAAGGCAAAAATCCCATTTTCCACTATTATATTCCTTTGGATGCGACGCCTCAAGCTAAGCTTGGGGGGTGAATTCATTTGACCATATGAGTGAGTATGACATTAGAGTGGAGACGTGCATGAATGGGAATATTCGATAATGCTTAGACTTTGCAAAAATATATTAGATATGGAGATTTTTCATGATTTGAAATAAATATGTGAATGCCATGACTTTTATTCTATTCTCTATTGCATGCTTGGTGTGTATCTTATATGCTTCATTTATAACTTTTGATTGAAAAGTGCATCGCCAACATTTGTATATTAAATCCTATGAAATGCGTGACGTGGATATGAATTGATTGTATGAATTTAGAGAATCCCTTTTGTTGTTCTTAAAAGCTCGCAAGTACCATGTTTATGTAAGATATGAAATCTTTATAGCATGCGATTCGTGTTTTCCAAGTTATCGTGATGTGTAGCTTATGCCTTGAGATCTGAGAGAATAATCTAGCGACCTCTTCCACCTCGTGTTCTTTCTTTTCCATTTCATTTTCTTTGTTTTCATCTCCCGAGTTCGTCTCTCTACTTTTCTTCCTCGAGGACGAGTAAGAGGTAAGCTTGGGGGATTTTGATCGGTCCATATTTTACACCTTTTTTCTACATATTTGCATGCCATTTCGGTTGCTCATATTGCGATTTCCACGATTATTCGACGATATTGCGTTACTTTTCACTATTTCTTGTTTTTGTCGGATTTCAGGAAATATGGAGCGATCGGGAGCAAAAATGAGCTTTAGGTACTTGCACCCACTCCGGAGCGTCACCCAAGGCTCTTTTGAGGGCTATTCAGCGATGGGAGACATGTGGAAGAAGAAGGAACTCCATAGGAGCGACGAGGAGGAGAAACGGAGAAGATTGGGCATTTTAGCATGCCACTCGGCCGAGTGAAGGAGTCACTCGGCCGAGCAAAGAAGCCCGCTCGGCCGGCCAGATCGGACACGCAGCAGATTGAGTATCAGCGTGCACTCGACCGAGCATCGCCAGCCCACTCGGCCGAGCACGGAGACACCACTCGCCCGAGTGGCATCACGACTACGGCAAGCAAAAATCCCAGACTTACTGGAATCCGTCAGGCGATTGAGGGTTCCGACTCGGCCGAGTACCGAATGCCCCGCGGCCGAGTGAGTAAAGCCACTCGTCCGAGCCACCCCCGGAGACAGACCCCTGAGAACCTCGAAGTTACTGGAATTTTACAGGGTCTATCACTCGGCCGAGTAGAGAAGCCCACTCGACCGAGTAGAGAAGTCAACTCGGCCGAGTGATGCCGAGGACATACAGCGCCCAGATTTTCAGACAGCCTCCCACTCTTTTGAAATCTGCTATCATTCCAGCAATCAAAGTATTTTTCTCATATTTTTAATGGATAGTAGAATTCATGACGGTTCCAACGCCGCCAAGAACGCGCAAATCGGAGGTCGGATGAAATCTGGGGAATTTCTGCAAGTTGATGGTGCAGTTCTGGAATTTCCACTCGGCCGGGTCACATGTTCCACTCGGCCGAGTGCGGCCTGGGCCCAGATTTTAAGTTGCGGTTTGGGCTGTTTTTGGGCACGAATTTGAGGGGTTTTCTAGGGTTATTTGCTAGGGTTTTGGGAGAGTATTTAAGGGTTTTGTAGCCACCATTAGAGGAGATCCCCATTATGTTTTCTTAGCCCCCATATGTTTTTCTTAAGATTATTTTAGAGGTTAGGCCATGACCTAGGCCCCCTCTTGGATCTAAAAGCTTGTATTTTGGATTGAAGATCTTCATCAAGCTAAGTATTTTCTTCTTTTTATTTGAATCTTTGTTTTTCTATCTTTTTGCATGCAAGCAATGATTTCTATTGATTCTTATATCCTTATTGATATGCTAGAGTAGATTTGTTGTTCTAGGGTTTGGGGATGAACCCTATGGATCTAATTTCATATTTGTGATGAATGAATTTCTAAATTGCTAGAATTGCTAGGAGGTTAGGTTGTGATTGATTTACTACGGATAGCTAGGGATTTCCATCGATTTGGGATTTGCAAGAGATTGGATTCTAATCGATGGGAAGGCCTAGATATTCGATTTAGATTTACAATTGGATTTCTCTAGATTTGGTTTGCAAGAGATTGGACCAAAGCTAGGATTTTTAATTGTAAATCTATACCAATATTCGTTTGCAAGAGATTGGACGAATACGAACTATCACAACCTAGATCGTGACTCGAGTTTGCACGAGAGTGGGCTCGAGGAGCGATTGGACGATGATGTCGATCCTAATGCTAGTGTCTTAGGCTAGGGTTTGCAAGAGATTGGGCCCTATCCTAGGTTCACTATAGACCGGCAATAGCGCGAGAGCGTGAGCTTGGTTCTCTATTCAGTTACGACTAGTTCACCTCAACACAAGTCTAGTAATATTGAGATTCACTATTTACGATGATGTATGACGATCCGTAGTGGGAATTCCCTAGCCCTAGACACTTTTATTATCTTAAAATCCCCATACTTTGCCCAACGATTGTGACAGGATCGCCGCAAGGCAAATTCCCTCTTTTATTATATTGTATTTGAATCGATATTTGACCGATTTCTTTATCATCGACATCGACATCCACCACCATTTTCATTATATCATACCATAGCCATCTCCACCAATAAAACATTCGTAGTCAAACCAACCTAGGATAGATTGGAACTCAACACCACCTCCTCGTGTTCGATACCCGCTCGCCACTTTGCCGTGCGCTTGCGGTAAAACTACAATCGTTCTCCGGGACGTGTATCCGGGGCCGATCAAGTTTTTGGTCGTGCTCTTGGGTTGCATTTCGGAGCGATCATCGATACATTAGCGATCCATCTCATGCTGTGGATTTCTTGGAGATTACCGTTCGCCTTGATATGACGTATGACCAGAAACCAGTGCAGATTCTGGACAGGCGTCAGAAGTCACTCCGGAACAAGGTTGTCAATCTTGTGAGGGTGATGTGGCGACACGGCTCGCAAGTAGAGTCTACTTAGGAGAATGAGGATGAGATGCGAGAGCGCTACCCACTTTTGTTCTCGGACACGTCAGTGTTGGGTAATTTCGAGGACGTAATTTTTCTTAAGTTGGGGAGGATGTAACGACTGGTTTCTCATGTATTTGGATTATCTATATTATATATGTGTTTTGGTGGATTTTCTCCTTATGTGTGGTTTTCGTCTCCGTAGCTTTCGTTTTCGATCGTTTCATCGTGATTTTCTAGCTTCTTCCTTAGAATCATTGATCTTGGAGTAAGTCGCTCATAACGAACTTCAAATCGCTCATATTTTAGAGTTAGAGTGATCCTAGAAGCCGTAGGAATCTTCCTAGAACTTCGCGCTTCAATTTGGCACTTTTAGTGCACTTTAGTTGGTTCAAGAAGGGGAACCAACCGACTAGATTTAGATCTAGTCGGTCGGCAACTCTTCTCGGACCGACTAGTTTACGTTAGTCATTTCTAGCCGAGTTACTGTTTACTCTTAGTCGGTCTAAGAACAACCACCGACCGACTAGATGTGAAACTAGTCGGTCAGAACTTGCTCACAGACCGACTAATTCCTTCGATTGATTTTACCTGAGTTACTGTTTATCGTTAGTCGGTTTATGAACACTCACCGACCGACTAGGTTGCAAACTAGTCGGTCGACGGGCCTTCACAGACCGACTAATTTAATTTCCCAGATTTTATTCCTTTTTGGTTGCTTGCTCTTAGTCAGTCACAGTAGAACGATCGATCGACTGGCTCTTAAACTAGTCGGTCAGCCAACCTTCTTTGACTGACTAATCACTGTCGAAACCCTAGGTTATCCAGCCGCCGCAACTTTCCCTATTTAAACCCCCTAATCATTTTTCTTTCTTCTTTAATTTCTCCTGAGCCTCCTTCTTCCCCAAATCATCATCCAACATTCCCTAGCTCTCCTCTTCATCCCCGGAGCCCCCCTCTCACCACCATTGCGCCGGCCACCTCCCCTAGGCCGTCGGCCTCCCCCAAAATCTCCAAAACCCATCAAATCTCATTTTCTCCAGGTTTCTCCATCCATTCCAGATCTGAGCCGTAGTTCTTCGGGTCGTTTTTCCATCGCCGTGCTTGCTCAGCATCGTTCTTCCGCTAACGATTCGGTAATAAATCGATCTCTTAATATTCTCATAACCCATTTGTGTTTTTGTGAAACCCTAATAAAAATGGATGTTGTTTTGATGGTTGTTTCTCCTTAACAGCAACTTTCCCCGTAGATTAGCGATTGTGAGACGAACCTTCGTGATCGTAATCCTCGGTGCTAGGCAAGTGAAACTTGCCACTTAGGGTTTGAGGCCATGTTCTAGGCCATTTCCTTGTTTTAGCGTAAAAGAGACTAGGCAGTGAAAGGATAGCTACCTAGACGCCCTTGATCTAGTTTGACAACGAAGCTAGATCCGTCACCTTCATCATGCTTGTATGTCATGTTTAATTTCAATTAACGGTACGCGAATATCTGTTCATGTCATTGCATTTCTTGCTTGTTCATCGTGTTTGTGTAGCACACACTACTTTAAAATGTAAGCTGCGGCGAGAAGGATTTTGACTCCTACATTGTGACTTGAGGCTAGGTGCACCCCTATGCCAAATACACTTCCTGGCTCGTGATCCAGAAGCGAGCATAGTGTGTTGCTAATCCCAACGCTCGATACACATGGAGGGGTAGGGTTAAACGGTCGCTTGAGCTTAGGAGTTGGCCCGATCAGCCACTCTAGCCAAAAGACGGAAACTCTGAGCACAAAGTGGAAATCGTGATAATTGATTCGTGATAAGTGAAAATCATGATAAGTGATTCGTGATAAGTGAAAATCGTGATAAGTGACTCGTGAATTAGTGATTTGGTATCTTTTACTACATCGTGCGTGCTTGTCTCTTCTTGTCCTTTTTAACTGTTGCATCATACTTAAATGTCATGTCATTGCATCTTACTTGAACTGTTAGGTTGTTAGTTTACTTTCAGTTTCCTTGCCCAAGTCTTTTAGACTTGCTGACGTGTGCCCCTCTCTCTTTTGGGTGACACATGTTAGATCCTGAACCAGAGTTCATTGGTGAGGACGTGGTGTTTGCTGACGTCGAGTCAGGACCCGTGTTTGCTGAGGATGAGTACGTGGACACCGGGGACCAGTCCTAGTGTCTTCGTTGAGCTTTCCCTTTTATTTTAGACTGCTGTAGTTGTCGGTGCGCAGCACCAGTACTTTGTTATGTTGTGGTTTTGTTGGCCATGTTTTGGGCCTTTAGACTCTTTCCTTTAGCCTGGTGGGTTTTCTGGATGTTGAATATTATTGTGGACAATTTCTGAGAGTGGATTATTTATATATCAGTCTCTCTTTCTTTGTTATTATTATTGTTGTTCCGTTTGCAGTTACAGGGACCTGCTTTGAAATTTTAAATTGACGCTTATCAGGCGTGTGGCTTCACAGGTCCACGTCTGTACAGACCTTCTCACGTCTTGCCTCCATAGCTTTGTGAAGCGGGGTGTGACACTACGAAACAACAGATTGTGAACACTATCCAAACTGATGGGGAGGCCTACCATTAGGCTTTGAAGAGGTTCAACGAGTTAATGCTTACGTGCCCACACCATAGCCTCCACGATGATCATCTCCTGCAGATCTTCTACACAAGATTACTGCCTTCTACGTGGGATTTCGTTCAGATGAGTTGCAATAGAGAATTCTTTTCATATACGACAGAGGATGCATGGTGGCACTTGTACGACCTTGCAGTGCATGAGATAGCTACGCCATCTGAAGATCAACCACCTAGATATGAAGATGATGGCTAGAGCATTCCTTTCGAGGACACATTTCAGCTAGTCCAGGGACAGCCTGAGGAGTTACCATGGAGTTATTACCGATGCGATCCTATGGAGCACAAAGCGAAAACATATGAGATGGAGCATCAGAACTACTTAGATGAGCATGAGGAGATGAGTGATGGGGTGCATGTGGACTATAAGGGTGACACGATGCATTTCCATTTTGACGATGATGAAGATGGGGTGGAGACAAGTGATGGTAAGAGTAAAATCATTGAACCTGAGCCATGTCTTCCTTCAGATTCATCTCCCCCACCTGAGGAGTATGAGTACATTGGATGGACTATTACAGGTTATCACTGCTATGAAGAGGAAGATATGAGCAAGAAAGAGAGCTTACAGACTACATTGGAGCCCGAGCCATACATCCTCACAGATGTGTTTCAGCAGCCACTTCCATCTCCTCCCGAAGCAGAGTATCAAATTAAGAATAGCGATCCTTTTCAGGGAAGTTCTCATGAACCTATACACTCTGGTTCTCAATCTTAAATTTTAATTCCAAATCTTTTAGCTTCAGATGGTCGTCAATTAGCTTTAAAATCTTTTATCGTTTATGACGACCCATTATGGCAAGCTTTCATGGATAATCAATTTCGCTCATCTTTATTTGACACAACGTATCTCATGAAGGAAAAACATACACACATTGAGGAGATATGCTGGGTTGTGTCAATGCTTGACCATAAGGAAGCGAGTGGAGGAAGAATACTCGTTGAGGAGCGCAAGGAGCAAATAGAATAACTTCATCCACCATTAAAGATGCGTGATCCACCATTTGACCACGGTGTGTTTTTCCATCAGCGTAGATTTTTATATGCTTTTTAGGATACTTGCTTTTGAATAAACTTGTACCCCCTTTCGACGTTGAGGAAAATTTCCATCTTTAGTTGGAGGAGTGTATGAGGCCATATGATTTTTTTAAAATAAAGCGGGAAAAAAGAATAAATCTCCAATTCTCATCATTTAAAACTCCTTCACATACCACAAATGCGGATGATTATCATTGATTGAGTTCTAAAAATTGTTTATGGCTTGAATTAATTATTTTTATCTTCATGGAATTACTCATTAATATGCTATTTATGAAAACTTTCAATTGACATGATTAATATCTCGAAATAGTTTGAACTTATTTCATGCATGCTATTGTGATGCAAAACCTTAAGTATACACGATTTATTAGAACAGTCTTCAAGTTGAAGAGGAATTTGGCCTTTGTTACTAATGTTTATATTCATATTTATGGGTGCTGAGTTGCGTATGAAAAAAAGAGGAAAAAAAAGTGAAAAAGAAAAATGCACCGTTCCCTTGAGTTTATTGATTAGCCGGGACTTCGTGCCTCAGGAAGCATTGGAGATTTGCATCGAAAGATGGATGAATGGGGAGTGCAATCAAAAAAAGGGAGAAAATAAAACTTAGATGATTTGAGTATTAAGTTCGATGGGCTCTTCTAAACCTAATGCCCAAGGTCGTTTGGCTTAGGAATCATTAACTGAAAGCTCGGTACATGGATCATTCTAAGTCGTCAAAAAGAAAAAAAATAAAAAAAAGAAATGATGAAGAAACTAAGCAACTTTAATACCCATGATGTGAACGATCTTTTTGAGATGCCGATTCCTTGGAAATAAGAAAACTAGAATATAACGACGTGTTATACTTTTGCTTCCTCAAAACGATGCTCGCATGTTATTTATTCAAATTAAATTAGAGAAAATATCATGTGATTATCTTATTCATGGATTGTGTATATTAATGGTCAAAATCATGTTGGAAAGCGTAATATCGAGCCATGCCATAAGAGATTGATAGAATTTATTATTTTATTAATCATTCGACTTCATCGCTCTTTTTTGCTAGGGACTAGCAAATTGCTAGTTGGGGTGTGATTCGGGTTTTGCATATTTAGCCCCTCATTTAGCCCTATTTTGTGCACACATGGTACGCATTTGGTCTCTAATAGGATCAAATTTTGAATACCCTTATTTATTAGAACAAACTCATATTTTATGCACAAAACAGTAATATACTGAGTATTTCTGCACTTTTTGTATTTTTCATGCAAAGATCTCGATATCACGATTCCAACGCCTATTTATTTGTATTTTTCTGAGATCTGTGCTAATTTCTATGAATTTTTGAATGCAAAATACCATTTAAACGAGAAATACGGTAGGAATACGCTTAAAATACGAAATACGGCCGGCGCCATACGCAATACCCATCGGGCTGGCCATGTGGCAGCTATCCAAGTGTTTCCTGCCTCATCCTACGGCCACAACAAGCAGAAGACGCGGCTGACTACGGTCCGTCGATCGCTCATCAAACGACGCACAGACAATGTACGCAGATGGAGCGTAGTCAGATCATCGGGGCGACACGGCACGTTCTAGTCCTCTCGATCGAGATCTAACGGTGGACATTCAAGCTCGAAGTGAACTCGGATTCGTAAGCGGATGTGGGCACAACGCGGGAGCGGATTCGATAAGACTTGACACGTGGCGTGTGCACATTAAATCCCGCTTCGATCGAACGGTCGAGATTTGCGGCGGCTGTTAGGTTTGGGTTTTAGTCGATTTTGGGTGCGGGTTCGAACCCAATAAACCCCAAAACCTGCAATGCCTCTATATAAGCATATTTTAGGGTTTTTGGATGTATTCTGGTGTATTTGGGGCTCTAGGAGCCGTATTTGGCCGTGAAATTTGGAGGCCCTTGAAACAGAGGACAGAGCTATCATTTGAATGAGATTTGGGGCTAATTGGAGATTTTTGGTGATATAATTCTTAACTTTACTCTTGTATTTTGCGTATTTAGCGTGTATTTTGAGTATTTGAACATGTATTTGTCTATGAATAATGTTCCTTTTCTCTCCATGCATAGCTGGTACCTATTTGTGTTGGTCTTGATGTAGTTGGGGCTTTGTATTATCTGGTTTGATGTCATTATGCCCTTTTTTGCATGTAAAATCGCGTATTTTATTAGATTTTACTCGTGTTATTCAAGTATATTTTCTGTTGATATACTTGGATCGAATCTAATCTTTGCGGACTTATTCGTAGCATGATCCTTACGGACATCGTCATGACCCTTGGAGGCACATGAGCTTATGTTCTTTATGAAACTAATAATTTATTCGATATTTTATGCCGATATTTTATGCTCTTTATTGCAATATTTTCCGACGTTCTCATACCCTTGCGGGGTGAAACTTCATGTTATTTTGGTAAAGCAATTGATTCTGCTGTTTTAGATCTTGATTCACACACATACCGTGAGGAGACGTCTATGTGTGCGTACCCGGAGGGACTCGAGAGGGCGATGATCCGCGAGGCTCATCTATGAATCTTGGTTGCGAACGTTCTAAACCAATTGATTAACCAAGACATCAATTACCATTGATTACAAACCCCTAACGAAATCACGACCAACAGATCCTCTCCACTTTGGTACCCCAATATCGACTTCACCGTAGTTATTATAAGACTTTCTTTTATTATTTTAAACCCTCGACACCATATCTTTGTATCTGAAAGGTGGTTGTTAATTATCGTTTTAGTGCTCTTTATAAACTGAAGTTCATGGTTTTCCAGGTCAGTTGTCACGTGGATACGATACCTGGACTCACCAGGATTATTACTTGTTTGATCTCCAACACTTGGGAGTAGCGCTCACACATTTTGATACGAGTCATCCATGTCCTATAAATGCTCTAATTCGCTCCAAAGTTCTTGAAAATCCATATTTCTATACGGAACTCGAATATAATGTTAAAAGCACGATAATATATATAAATATGAACTTTGGATGGCGAATATGATATGAAATGATGCAGTAAATACATGAAAAATATGGGCACATCAAAACCCCCCAAGCTTACGTCTTACTCGTCCTCGAAGTAGACAAATACGAGGCTCACAGGGCAGAGAAAAAAAAATATGAAAAAGAATACGAAGTGGGGAGAGGCGCTAGATTATTTGCTCAGATCTCAAGCTATAAGCTACTTATCACGATACTTCGAAAATGAACCACTTGCTATAGAAATTTCATATCTGACTCAAACATGGTACTTGCAAGCATTGAAGATAAAAAAAGGATTCTCTAATTCATGCAATCAATTCATATTCACTTCATGCAATTCATAGAATTTAATATACAAATGTTGGCGATGCACTTTCCAATCAAATGTTATAATTGAAATATATAAGAATCACACCAATCATGTAATAGCGAATAGAATAAGTCATGGCACTCACGTATTCATATCAAATCATAAGAAATCTCCATAGCTAATGTATTTTGCAAAGTTTCAGTATTATTAAATATCCCCAATCATGCACAACTCCACTCTAATGTCAAACTCACTCATATGGTCAAATGAATTCAACCCCCAAAGCTTAGCTTGAGGCATCGCATCTAAAGGAAAAGGATAGGAGAAAATGGGATTTTTGCATTGATTTTCCCGAGTATTTTTGTGGCTCCAATAACTAGATATAGAAACATTTTATTTTCTTTTTTAACTTTTTGTTTCTCATTTTTCTTTTTGGCTTTTTGTAGGAGCTATATGATTTGTATTTTTGTTTTTTGTCTCATTTGTGGCTTTTTATACTTTTTGGATCTAACTTTTTCTTTTGTAATGGATTTTGGGAATAGATGTGGTATAAGTAGCTGCAAGGGATGAACTCAAGTGACAAGTAGAGAATAACCGATATATGTGGAGAAAGAAATATAATAACACTCGATCCACTCTAAGATGTGCATGAACAGTTCAATAAGATAATACGTCAACTAAAACTCATATGCAAGCATGGATATTCTCAGTCATTTCAATAATTAGAGAAGTCAAGCGGTAAATCGTACAATCATATTTGGCATGTAACAGAAGATGAATAAGACACTAAAACAGATGCTTGAGATACACAAATGAAGCGTGAATCTTGGTGCATTTTGACGTCCCCGTGTTGTGCGTGTCAGATGTGTGCAATATATGATTGGGGGCGTGAGATTTAAATATTTATAACCGCAAGCGCACGGTGTTGTAGAGTGGCTTGGGGGTTGAACTCAGGGAGGCGTGGTTGTGCTTGTGTCAGAAAGGACCGGATTCACCCCATGGGTGAGCTAGCCCGAATCAGTAGATGGGTTGTCACGAAAGATAGAATGCGAGGGATAAACAATATAAAGGGAAACCCGGGACTTCGGTTTTCACCCGATCGTGCGATTCTCGCCAACACTACCAACGGGTAGGAAAATGATCGGAATTAGGGTCTAATGGGGAGACGTTGCCTCTAAGAGTGATACCGGCGTCCCTTGGGCCCGATATTCCGGTCGGTGCCCAGGATGATACGCCAGACTACCCGGGTTCGGTCAGTGGGCATTCCCAGGTCCATTAACACTGATCGACTCCGAGAGCACTAAGCTCGCAACGATAACTCCCAACATCTCATCCTGCCACTCCTGCGCGCTAGGATTCGATGTCTACGCTAAGGGCGTGAGCTATGGCTAGGGAGTCAACCGCCAAGTTTATTCCCCCTTGGCCCAACGGTCAAAGGCGTTATTTTTCCCACCGATGACAATGAAACACCTGCATAACCGATAGATTCCTATTCCCTATCGATTTCCTAGTCCTATGGACGCATCGGGGAGAACCCACGAAGGGGTTTCCACCAAAATCCTAGATTTGGAAACTACTCACACATATTTGGTAAAAAGCAATCTAAATCAAAATCGACCGTTAAAAGCATGATCAGGCGATTGAAAATTAGTAAGAGCAATGCAAATAACACCATATTAAAGTTTGGTAAAGATCAGACAACTTACAATTATCTAGAAAATTACAGCCGTCAAGAGAGAGAAAAACAGCAAAATAACAATTCTCTCCCGTTTCTGGAAGCCTAGGGTCTCTATTTATAGAAAACGACATCACCCGATCGGGTGAAGAATCACCCGATCGGGTGACCAGCTACGAACTTCGACAGCAATCTTCAGCATTTCACCCTGTCAGGCGACACGGTCGGTTGATGGAAGCTGCTCGTCGTTTGGATCTTGAGCTCATCAGGTGAACCGATCGGTTGATAAATCAACCGATCGGTTGGAATTGGTGCCCAAAAGACTGAGACTTGCGATATTTTGGCACGGTCAGCCAGCCATCGGGTGAGCTCTCCGGGTCATCTTCTTCGGGGAAACGGCTACAAGTAAACCAAACGGGTGAAGATCACCGGATCGGTTGAGTTTCAGCTCCAATTTCCAGAGAGAACAGTCAGTTGAACCGGTCGACGACCCAGTCGGTTGACACTTTCGTTGCTTCAGCGGTTGACCGGGTCGTGCATTTGTGCATCACCCGATCGGTTGGCTGTGTCCAACCGATCGGGTGGGGGCTAAAAGATGGAGATCTCTGGCGTATGACCCACTGGATCATGCGTGACTCCTCCCGTTGCTCTGGGGACTTATGATATCTT
>CM061131.1:114758748-115002894 GCA_030789695.1 Scilla litardierei | reverse complement strand
GGCACGAAAGATCGAGCAATGGGCCTTGACGTTCGTGATCTTCGGCAACATGCTCTACCAGAAGCACCGCACGAAGTACGGCATCTTGCCCTATTTGAAGTGCCTTGGGCCGAGAAGGACGAATGAGGTCATCGGTAAGATCCATGAAGGGTTCTACATGAATCACTACGGAGGCCGCACCCTGGCTCACAAGGCGATCCAGCAAGGCTATTACTAGCCGGCCATGGTGAAGGATGCCACAACTATGTCAAATGTAGCAGGGAGTGTCAAAGATTCTTCAAACATACAATGGCCCCGCCGGTTGATTTGATCTCGATCCTTAGCCCGGTCTCATTCGCCAAATGGGGGCTGGACATCCTCAGCCTGTTTACCATGGCAGCAGGGTAGAGGAAGTATCTTACCGTCGCCGTCGACTATTTCACAAAGTGGATCGAGGCAGAGCCGCTGGCGTGCATCACCTGGGTGGACTTGAACTGGAAGTCAATTATATGCCGCTTCGGGATACTTCGCTCCATAGTGACGGACAACGGGAAGCAGTTCGACTCCGCCGACTTCAGGAGCTTCTGCTCAAATTAGGGCATCAACCTCCATTTCACCTCCGTGGCGCATCCGAAGTGCAACGGCCTCGCCGAAGCAGCGAACAAGTGCATCCTGGAGCTGTTGAAGAAGAAGTTCGTCAGCACCCCTGGGTCCTGGCCTGACGAACTACCAGGCATCCTTTGGTCTTGTCGCACAACCTACAAAGCATCAACAGGCGAGAGCCCCTTCATGCTAGCTTATGGGGCAAAGGTCGTCGTCCCAGTGGAGGTCAGTGAGGAGTCTCTCTGGCTCCAGTACTTCAACAAAGAAGCCAATAAAGAGGGCATCGACATCAATATCGAGCCCATTGATGAGGTAAGGGATCATGCGCTAGTATGTTTGATCAAGCACAGCCAAAGGACGACGAGGTACTACAACTTCTGCGTCCAGAAGTGAAACTTCAGAGTCGGTGACCTCGTCCTATGGGACGCCACTTTCAAGCCTGAGATCGTCCGACGAGGCAAGCTCTCCGTAAAGTGGAAAGGCCCCTACACCATAACAGACATCGTGGAACAAGCGACATATATTTTGGCAAATGTTTACGGGTGTTTTCTCCCCACTGTTCGTTGACCGTCGGCTGCGTGGTCAACGTGGTCAAGGGGCCGATTTGAGGGTCCCTTGGGATCCTCGAGCCTGCATGTTCTCGGCGTGGGTGGAAGCAGGGTCGGGTGTAGTCGAGGTCGGGTCCCGGGTCGCGTCGATCCTCTGCCTTTGGGGAGCTGAGGTGAAGCCTCGGCTCGGTGAATCACGCTCGGCCTCGGCAGGGTCGCTCTCGGCCTCGGTCGGATCCGCGTCGAGGGGTAGCCTTGGTGCCTTGCTGGAGGGTCGGTTCTCGAGCATCCGTCCACCTGACGACTGCGATGGGGGTGGCCGCCCAATGCTGAGGGGTAGCCTCGGCGCCTTGGACAGCTTCTTCCTGGACAGATGAGGAAACTCGTCAGGGAGGCCGAACCTAGGTTCCGGCCAAATCCCCTCCGATGCCTAAGTCAGATCAAGGTCTGAAGGGGTACTCGGCGGGGGAGATCCGACTTGTAAGGAAGCCGAAATGTCAACCAAGGCGGCGCGAGTTTGGGGGAGGGAGGAATTGAGATGGCGAATGCCTAGGTCGTTGATGGAGTACCTCTCTGTTGATTACCTTGGTCTTGATCCCTTTCTCCGTCCTCTTGGCCTTCCCCTTATAGGGTCCCTCGCGATTGCCCCACGTCCCGCTTCCTTTCACGTCCCCATGACCCGCCTCCGCCTCCTCCCACTCGCGCGTAGTGGAGGGGTGGCCCATTAACGGGTCCGTTAATGGCCATTATGGGATCGCGAATTCCGAGGGGTGGTTAATCTGGCCGAATGGGGGTTAGTCGGGTGCCCCCGAGGGTGGAGTGGCTGGGCCTTCAGCCCCGTCCGTGGACCCTTCCGGGCGGGCCCGTCTTCTCTAGTTGGCGTCCCCTTTGAGGCTGGGTCATGGGCCGTTGTAACTCGGGCTGGTCCAAATTAGTCGTAACAATTGCCCCCATCGCCCGGGCCGTTTGGCTTCCGTCAATTCGGCTCGGGTGATGTGACTCAATCATGATCCGATGGGTGCGTCAGTTGAGGCTCCGCCATTAAATGAATGTCACTATTACCGCTCCGTTTGAACTTCCGTTGGTGCGGTTTTCGAAGCATCGCCGCCGTTTTGATGTCGCCACGTGCTCTCCCTTGGCGGTTCAGATCCAACCATCATCCTCAATATATATAAGTTCTAATCCCTCGAGCTTCAACTCTTTCGTGCTCATTCCTTTTAGATCTCCGTTCTGCCAGCTTCTTCTTCCCGACATCTGCCTTCTTCCAAGATCTTATTAAGGTAATTCTCCCACTCTTTAACTCGGGCTATGGCCATGCTTAGGATAGGTGATACATGTCCTGGCGGACCGATGCCTGGTCCCGATCGTACCCATCCCTCGGGGCCCAAAGCTCCTTCGCCGCCCTCGGGGGTCCCGGATAAGGGGAAATGAAAACTGTTTACGGATCCCGTTGGGGACGATGTGGCCTCGTCTTCTGAGCGATTAGGCATCCCTCCGTCGATCCTCCGGTCGTCATCTATGGCCCCCTTCTCAGTTACTGGGGAAATACGGGAGAGGTACTTATGTCATCCCTATGACGTCCGGATTCCCTTTGGAGACGAGCGGATCTACTTCCCGCAGAGTAACGAGGTCGGCGTCTACGTCGAGATGTTCCATCTAGGGCTCTGTTTCCCCCTCCACCCTTTTACCATTCAATTCACGGATTCCTTGAAAGTCGCCCTATGCCAGCTGATGCCATCCTCTGTCGCGGTGCTGACCGGGTTCATTATGCTTTGTATCGCTCATGGCCTGGAGCTGTCTCTCCCCCTCCTCTTTCAATTTTACCGGATCCAGACGGTTGGCCTCGGATCTTGGCTGCACCTCCGAGCCCGTGCGGTGCGGGTGTGCCTGCTCGGTCTGTCCCATTGGTCGGGGAACTGGGACTCTAGCTTTGTTTTCGTTGTCTTTCCCCGGGTCTCGGTGATCTTGATAGGTGTAACGGCCGCTTTCTGACCGTTCGTATTTTTCATGCGTGCACGTGCTTTATCATGCACGTATTCTTTTGGCTATTTCTGAGCTCCGGTATATGCGATGTGATATGCCATTACGATTGTTTTGGGGTGTTGGATTTTATTGTAACTATTGGGAACGTCTTTTCACTGCTCGTTTTCTCACGAAACGACTTTGAATGATAGGGGCATTTTAGTCATTTGACTCAAAACGCCGTTTCTAATTTTACGTAAATTCTTGGTAGGCATTACACACAATCGGGCTCTGTAGATCTGTGAGTCTCGTCTCTGCGATCGCACCGGTATTTTCGGATTATTTTTCTGACGCCCGGATTGAAAGATATTGCTCGGAGAAATCTGGACCGTTGATTTGCCCTGATCAGATTCAAAATTCAAATTCGTTAGCCAAATCTGGCTAAATATCTTATCAAATCAGTTCTAAATTTTCCTAAACTGTTCTTTCTATTCTCCTCGAGAATTCCCCCGCTTTCTACACCCTCTACCCCCTTTAATTTGCTCTCTTAACTATAACCATCGGGTATATAGCATTATATACTTTATTTATATAACCCTAACCCTATTCTAACCTAACCCTAACCCTAAGTGCAGCCGCCACCCCCAAAATTCCTCTCTCTCTCTCTCTCTCTCTCTCTCTCTCTCTCCCCCCCCCTTCCCTTCGATCTCCATCTCTCAAGGCGAGACCCCGTCCACGCCGGCCCCCTCCTCCGTTGCCAGCGGCATCCCTCGACACCGCGACCGCCCCCTCCGTGGCACTTCTCAGCGCACCGCCACCGCTGTGCTGTGCTACGCCGCTCAGCACTCCGCTCGACGCTGCTCCGGTGCCCCAATCGCTACCGCGATTCACGGCGAGGCCACCGTCGCCGCTGTTTCCGATCTCCGCCACGCCTTTCCCCTTTCGAATCTGCAGCCCGCGTCTCCCCCTCACAGATCTCCGCACCGCTGCATCTTCATTTCAGCCTACCACCGCCGCACCCCGCTTTCATAGTCGAGACGCCGTTGATGCCGCAGGGCTCACGATCTTCCGGCATCGTGGCCGTTACCGCTACCATTCACATGTCGTCTCGTTGCGCTACTCGCAACCGAGGCGATTCTGTTGCTGTTTCTTTGCACTACTCGTGACCGAGGCGGTTCCGACGCCGTTCCCATTGCCGTGACACCTCGGCTGTGCTACCCGCAGTAGGATAATTGGAGCTAAGGCGACGCGATACGTTGTCGTTTTCAGATCCGACATCGAACGTACACGTGACCGTCGAACCAGGTTGGTACCCCGAACTCGTAGCAACCCACACCGTAGTATAATCAAACCCTAACTAAAATTGGACAACTATAACTAAATTTATTTCATGCGCCCTTAAAACGTTGTGAAACAGTAGATTCGACGACTGGACTTTTGAACTGTGCATATAGGATAGAATCGTCGAATAGGGCTGAACATCAAAATTGTGACTTTGACAATTAGGGTAGTCCCGACAACCTAGAAATGAACCTAACTAGGATTATTGAAAAACGCGACCTGACACCGACGGACTTTCACAGACGAGACGCTTCGCGAAGACGACACACTCGCCATCGCAGGCAAGTGTATCCACTTGCACTTTTGGCCATGCTTAGGCCTTAGTTGGTTAGAATTGATAACTGTGAACAAATAGAACCGGACGTGAAATGATAGCATCTGGGACGCCCTTGACGGCTCAGACTTGACGACGAAGTCTGTGCCTGACAACGACAACTGTTGACATCATAGGACTATCTTGCGTGTGCGTGCATGTGGACACCCTAGAATAACAACTCCCTACACTTGTCATGTCGTGTCCTGTTACACAAAAAGCCTTCGGGCGTTTCGGATGCTTTCCCCGCGGAAGTGATCCATGTTACCCAAAAAGCCTTCGGGCGTTTCAGATGCTTTCCCCGTGAAAGTGATCCTTGTTACCCAAAAAGCCTTCGGGTGTTTCGGATGCTTTCCCCCGCGAAAGTGATCCCTGTTACACAAAAAGCCTTCGGTCGTTTCGGATGTTTCCCTAGCGGAAGTGATCCCTGTAATTCTTGTCCTGAGTTCCTGGGTTTGGGGTTGGGTTGAGCGTGCGCACGGTAAGAGGGTCGGATCCCCCTCGAACCGTAAGGCGTGAACCCTTTCGTGTCTCACTTGTCTTGTCTTGTCTTGTCCCGTCACGTCCCGACTTGTCATGACACCTGTAGGTTAGTCCCGTAGTTGGTAGCACACGCTACGACTACTACTTGTTGCGCTTTACTTTCCTGCTGTGTTACTTCCTGTTGTGTTACTCTGTTATAACCACAGCATGCTAATCAACCAGTAAACTGTTGTGAAATAGAACCTCAGCATGCTAATCAACCAGTAAACCATTGTTTAAAGTTCGGTGCACTTGTAGTAAAGTCTAACCCTCCTTGTAGACTTTACCTGACGTACAGTTCCTTTCTCTTGTTAGATGTACGTCAGGTGTTCAGCCAGAGATCATGGATGAGGCAGACTCGCTAGAGTACGAGGAGCCGAGGACGTCGACCCAGATCACGTACATGACGAGGACCAGACTTTGAGGTCTTTTTAGTCCTCAATTTCGGAGGTTACTACTTTTAGTTTGCTTTTAGTTAGTTTGTTGCCATGCTTAGGCTTCTTTTTAGACTTTGTACTTGTTGGATATTATTCATGCAACTTCCTTTCTGTACTTTCTGTTGTTTCGAACTATATTAATGCAAGAACCTGAAACTTTTAAAATGGTACCCCTACATACGCTTATTGGGCCCGAGCTTCTCAGCTCTGGCCTAAGCGGGCCTTAGTCATGCTTCGCCTCCGTCCATTTTGGGAAGCGGTGCGTGACAGGTTTTAGTGGTGGCCCATGCAGGTCTTGCAAAAGTTCGGAGCAATAAAAGTACCGCATTCTTTTAATATCCATGTGCAAGTCTAAATTAGGTTTACACAGTCTTAGATGGTAGGAAGACTTAGGTAGACGTCCCAATTTGATAGTCTGACGCCTTAGTTAGGAATTAGTCATCCTCGACCTAGAATACCTTAGTAACCACTTGACTCTGATCGTGTTAGTTTTCCTGGGCCCTTCTTTTAGTCGTTCGTTAGGGCTCATCGACTTCGAGCCCAGCAGAACTAACCTTGATTCCCTTAGATCCTGATTACATTCAAGCTCATTAGGAAATCTTAGTGCCGAGCTCTCCTGATCTTAGACGACCCGAAAAGTAGAATCCCTGACTCCTAGCGTCTTCCTGATCATTACCATTTTCGTGTTATCGACCGTGATGTTCCATCTGAAGGATCCTGCCAAAACAGAGTTAGGATCGATAATATGAAGTGTAGACTTACGCTTGCGTACGCTGCACGGTAGTCTACGAACTTTGCCTTCAGATTCGCCACGACGGATCGAGTCTACTCACGAACGGAGTAAGGCTACTAAATCCACAATCTAAATCTCTATTTTAGATTAAGAACTTGGATGGAGGGAGAGGAAATATTTCTGCAGAGCTTCGCTATGAAGAAGATGCATGCATGAATTTCATGCAAAATGTGTAAGGAAAATGGCTACCCTTGGGTCTTATTTATAGCCCCCAAGGTAGTTATTTTAGGGTAAGTTGTTCCTTTGGAACAACTTAATTAAGGTGTACCATGATACATGGCACAATATAAACTTAAGTTGTACCATAGGCATGGTACAACATAAGCTTAAGATATTCCCCCTTTATTAGCCATATGTCGCATGCACTTATGCATATATAATGCGACTTTCCCGCTCATACAGAGATCCTCTCCGCAAGGGAACAGATTCCCTTTGCACACGACTTCGTGTGCGCGACGTTCGAGGTCCGTATTCCCTCGTACATCCCCCACAAGGGTGTACAAACGTCTTCCATATCCAACATCTCCCACTCACACTTGAGGGGATTGTAAGAGAACGTCTTTCCCTTAGTTCTTTCATCTATCATACCGAGAAATAGACCGTGCGACCGTCATGCGCGTAGAGTCTGTTGTTGTGCACTTTTTAGAGATACACAACGACCTCGAAGGTGCAAAGTTGAGTAGTTCAACGCATGCTTTACCCTAGATTATTTCTTCACATTTCTTATACTTTATATTCAACAATTGAATCCCATCTGGATTACAATTGGCTGGCCAGCTTTGAATCATTAAAGTCCAAATGCGAATATGAAATCAATCTTCCTCTTCTTGCGAACCTTATGATCTTGACTTGATTCGCTTTTCTAACGTGCCCCGCCGAGCCGAATTACCATAGCCCATTAGTAACACGCTAAGATAGCGATCATCTCGTCAAATCTAAAGGAACCAATTGGAGTCCTTGAGGGTAAGAGTTAAGACCCGTATGGCCTTTGAGTCTCACATAATAGCAAACACTATTGCTACTAACTCAGTGGTCGTAATGCATACGTGGTATGAACACGTATTACAACATCACTCCTTTCCCAGGGAGAGTATGTCTTAATGATGTTGTACGGATGAAAGATTAGACACCACAGTGCCTATCTTTTGAGTCCCCTTACTACTCAGGAAATATTCCCGGACTCTCATCCTGCATAAGACAGATAGGATTAAAAAAAATCCAATGAGATCTTTATATCCTTGTGATACAGATCTCAGATCTTTTGTAAGCATCCATATGATGCAGATCTTTCATTCGACTATCTTGTTAAAGTAATGACTCTAAATCATTCGTCTAATGATTTTGACTTTAAACTAGTCTCATCTCTATCTTATCCATCTGATAAGATAAGGCGGTTGCTCATGTGAGAGAGCCAACCTTAATCTGTCCGACATACACACAATTCAGCTGAGATTTCAAAAATGTACACAAACATTTCTTAAGAAATTCATATGAAATGTTGGAAAAAGAACTTATTCTTTTATTAATTTTGATCATTTCTTAGACATGGGAATATATATTTGGTACAACTTAGCCCATACGCAATCCTTGAGATGATAAGTGTTTATAAAACACATTTCTGGGGATCGCTTTCGTAAGCTGATCCTCTATCATCTCATGCGTAGATATGTACCTTATGTCTACCTTCTTGGTTTTATCATAGTCTTTTGCAAATCTGCAGTTCCTTTAAGATACTGCATTATCCTTTTAACCACTTTCCAGTGTTCTTGCCCTGGGTTGGATTGGTAACAGCTTACCATTTCCAACGGCAAAACAGATGTCCGGTCTCGTACACACCATAGTGTACATAAGACTATCAACTGCACTGGAATATGGAACTTTTTCCATAATTTCCTTTCCCTTTTGGTTCTTTGGACACGATTCCAGATATAAGTTATCGCATATGCTTATATGAATATCAATGGACTTGCAGTCCTGCATATTAAATCGTTCTAGAACCTTCTTTATATAAGTCTCCTGTGAAAGAGAAAGAAGTTTCTTCGAACGATTCCTTGAAATCTTAATTCCAAGGATATATGCGGCTTTTCCTATGCCTTTCATCTCAAATACTGATGAAAGCCAAGCCTTGATACTCATTACAAAGCCCTTGTCATTTCTGGCTATTAAAATGTCATCTACATATAGAGACATAATAACATGCTTGCTTTTAATCCTCTTGATATATACGTAGTTATCTTCATCAAGTATGGAAAATCCATTTGATAAGACAATTTCTTGAAATCATATATACCATTGCCTCGAGGATTATTTAATACTATATATGGACTTACGAAGTTTACAAACCTTATGTTCGTTTCCTTCTTTTACA
This sequence comes from Scilla litardierei, assembly GCA_030789695.1. Lineage (NCBI taxonomy): Eukaryota > Viridiplantae > Streptophyta > Magnoliopsida > Asparagales > Asparagaceae > Scilla > Scilla litardierei. The sequence continues at coordinate 114,994,028 of CM061131.1, read as the reverse complement.
AACCCTGTTGGTTGTTCCATATAGATCTCCTCGTCCAATTCTCCATTGAGAAAGGCAGTCTTTACATCCATCTGATGTAATTCGAGGTATAAGCAAGCTACCATTGCCATAATCAGGCGAATCTAGGTAAAACGCACAACAAGTGAGAAGGTCTTTTCGTAGTCTATCCCTTCCTGTTGCGTAAAACCTTTCGCGACAAGGCGAGCTTTATATCTATCTATAAAGCCATCAGCCTTATGCTTGATCTTGAGAACCCATTTGTTCCCAATTGCTCTATGTCCTCTGGGTGAGTTAACTAAGTCCCAGACTTGGTTAACTTTCATGGATTTCAATTCCTCCTTCATCGCTTCCATCCATTTGTCTTTTGCAGGGCATGATGTGGCATACTTGAGATTCTTTAAGTCCTTGTTGACTTGAATTTAGATCAATTCTAATATCACTCCCACTTGAAATGTTGTTAGAATTGCTCCCACTTGGATCATTATTCCCGTATGGAATAGGATAATCGTCATTCGTATAATCCATTGGTGAAGGTTGAAAAGTATTTTCGTTTTCACCAAGAATTCTCCCACTCGAATGAGGTAATCCTTCTTGATCACAAATCTCAAATAGAGATAAGTCCTGACTTATCTCGCCCTGTCTTGGAAACTCGTTTTCCAAGAAAGTGACATCCCTCGACTTAAACTCAATTATCACACCATTGTCTTCCTGACTAACAAAAACATAACCTTTGGAGTTTAATGCGTATCGTTTAAAGATACATTTCCTTCCCCATGGCCCAAGTTTGCCATACTTTTGGGAGGAAATATGTGCGTTGAATGCACAAACTCAAGGTAAAATGTTTAAGTTAGGAGACCTTTGGTTCCACAACTCAAAAGGAGTGGAGCTAACTGATTTCGAGGGTACGCGGTTTAAAATGAAAACGGTTGTCAATAATGCATCACCCCAGAAGGTGATTGGCAAGTTAGCTTGCGCCATCATTGAACGGAACATTTTTCATTAAAGTCCTATACCTCCTTTCTGCAACACCAATTTGTTGAGGAGTATAAGGCATAGTTACCTGATGTACTATGCCTTTTTCATCACAAAGTTCCTTTAAACTTGTTGATTGATATTCACCGCCCCTATCGGTTCGCATGACCTTAATCTTGCGATCTAATTGATTCTCCACTAAACTCATATAGTTTTTAAAGCAGGTTTAGTGCTTTCACTTTTGTGGGATATCAAATAGATATGACCGAATCGGGTGAAATCATCAATTAAAAGTGATGAAATAGGACTTCCCGCGTCTTGTCTTGACATTCATCGGACCACATATGTCCGAATGGATAAGCGGTAATGGAACCTTGGCCCTTGTGCCGGTTCCAAACGGCTTGCGACAAGATTTCCTTTCAAGGCAATGTTCGCAGGTCGACATTTCAACCTTTGAAACATTGGATAGAAGGCCACGTTTGGCAAGTCTATCCATATGCGTTGGTCCAAAATGACCAAGCCTTGAGTGCCAACAAATTATATTAGACTCATTAGTCAAAGAATTTGTCATAAGGAAATGAGAAATCATACATTATACTTATTACAATGAATCCTTTAAATACATAACCCAGAACCAATAAAGGAATTATTACAAAAATAGGTCCATATTACAAACATGAAGGAACCAACCATTAACCAAGACCCAATAAATTGACCACAATTTTAATATTCCTTTGAATATATGGAATGAAGAGAACATCATGAAGTAGGATAGTGCGGCCGTTGTCCAAGACAAGCTTGCGAGTCCCAACGCCTTTCACTTCAACACGTGTGTTGTTTCCTACATTGATCCACTTCATTCCTTGAGTATCCGGTGATACTCCACGAAGGACCGTCTGTCCTTTGCTAAGTGGTCGGTGGCACCTCGTCACTTCCACTCGTACACGAACGAGCATAGTGACCGAGCTTGTTGCACTTGAAGCACTTGATCCTTTTCAAGTCTTTCTCCTTGTGCCATTTCTTGTGTCCACCCTTATGTTTGGGTTCCTTGGTAGACTCAGGTTGCTTATTACGTTCATTAGAAGACTTCGAACGATCTTTACGTTTCTTTCCCCCGTGTGAGGAACTAGCAACCATGTGCACTTCTGCACTTGGCTTGGCAGCCGTAAGCCGCTCTTCCTCTAATTCGAGGTGCTTGGAAACATCGTTGAAGGTCTTGATGCTCTCATTATGAGTGAGATGCATCTTCATCTGATCCCACCCATTTGGTAGGGAACGTATGACTGCTTGGATTTGTTGCTCATCCGTGAGCACATGACCTGAGTCCTTTAACTCTGATATAAGGTTCGCCATATGTCGCAGATGTTTTCCCATGGAATGATCTGGACGTTTCTTATATGTATCGAACTTTATAGTTAAGGCGCGAAGTTTGGACACCGATGTGCCACCGAACTTCTCCTCTAGCTTGGACCATATGTCCATGGCTAGGTCATGTTCCCGGAAGATGCGCATTATGTCATCAGCCATACTGCTTAATAACGTAATGCGCGCTATCTTATTCTTCCGAGACCAAGCATCAAAAGCTTCCTTGTCTCTTCGGTGTTGGGCCGTAGTGCCCAACTCGGGTTCAATCATTACGTTCTTTAGAGTTTCGAGCACTTCTTGCTCCTCTAAAACGTATTGTATCTTAATGGACCAAAGTTTGTAATTATCGCCGTTGAGTTTTTCACCTTTGTTTAACTCAGCGACGATATTCTTTGAAGCGGAAGACATTTTACTTTTAAAATGCTGCAAAAGACACAAAACCGAAGGTTCGATCAAAAACATTGCATAAAAAATTCTTAAAATATAACTCCCACTTGAAATGATAATAGAGTATCCCATTTGGATAGTTCTAAAAATTCAAATCCCACTTGGAATTATATTATATTTGATAAGTTACTTTCGAAAAATATTGAAGATGTTGTTCTAGAATCGAAAAGGTCTCTATGATTCCAATCACCATTTAGAACAACTTTCAATATTCCCCCATCACTTATCAAACAATAGTACTCTTATAGTACTAGCAGCGGAAAACGAGTATTTGATAAGTTACTTTCGAAAAATATTGAAGATGTTACTCTAGAATCGGAAAGGTCACTATGTTTCCAATCACCATCTAGAGTAACTTTCAATATTTCTCCCTCACTTTATCAAATGTTAGTACTCTTATAGTACTTTGCAGCGGAAAAGCGTTTTTGAAAACGTATTTTTCAAAACGAATTTAAAATACATTGGCTAATCTCCGTAGAGTAGAGCACAACGTCATAAGTTCATTGGCTAATCTCCGTGGAGTAGAGCACAATGACATGGCTAATCTCGCATGAAGTAGAGCATTACGGCTAATCTTCAAGGAGTAGATCACAATTACATAAGTACATTGGCTAATCTCCGTAGAGTAGAGCACAATGACTTGGCTAATCTCGCATGAAGTAGAGCACTATGGCTAGTCTTCAAGGAGTAGAGCCCAATGAAAAACTTCATTAAAACGTTAGTCCCGTATGAACTAGTCGGCACTGTGGTTAGCCCCGTATGGGCTAATCGACACATTCGAGTTTGACCAATGCCCTTTGTCACCCCGTATGGGTTAGTTGACAAATTTACAGTCGACCCAGACCTTCTGCCAGATTGGTCGACCAAAAACACAAAATTGGTCGACCAATATTCGAACTGCAACTTCTCCCGGCCAGGGCCTCTGCCCTGGCCGGGGCTTGGCCAATGGCCAGACAGGGCCTCTGCCTTGGCCGGCCAGGGGGCCTGTCCCCCTCGGCCAGGGCCGGCCAGGCCCTAGCCTCTGCCAGGGCCGGCCGGCCAGGCCACTGGCCGGGGCCAGGGCTCCTGCCCTGGCCTCGGCCAGGCCCTGTCCTGAGGCCAGGGCACTGCCCTGGCCTCTTGCCAGGGCGGCCTGGCCGCTGGCCGAGGCCAGGGCTCCTGCCCTGGCCTCGGCCAGGCCCTGGCCTGAGGCCAGGGCGCCGGCCCTGGCCACTGCCAGGGCCGGCCTGGCCCTGGCAGTGGCCAGGGCGCCGGCCCTGGCCTCTGCCAGGGCCGACAGGCCGGCCAGGGCCGGCCCTGGCCACTGCCAGGGCCGGCCTGGCCGGCAGGCCCTTGGCCAAGGCCGGCCACTGCCGGCCCGGCCTTGGCCGGCCACTGCCGGCCTGGCCATGGCCGGTCATGGCTTGGCCATGGCCGGCCATGGTCAAGGCCTTTCGGCGTTGGCCGGCCATGGCCCCTTTGGCCATGGCCGGCCACCCCCTTTGAATGGAGTTGCCGCACTTTCTCCTCCCCCTTGATGGGGTGGTCGCCGGTGGTTATTGGCAGTGGCCAACCCCCTCCGCATGGGGAGAGGGGGTGCATGGCCTTCATAGCCCATTTGGCCATGGTGCACATGCACCAAATTTTCCTCTTACCCGATGGAAATAACTTCCATCATCTTCCTCGATGAAGCACCCGTTCGTCGATGAAGCACCCGTTCGTCGAGAAATTAGTTATTTCCTAATGGCCGTGTGCCAAAAAATGAATAACATACTACGTGAACGGTCGGTTCTTCCCGTCACGGAGAGTTCCTACCATATCCGTAATGATAGGAGACCCTAACGTGAAAAGAACAACCGCTGCGTTCTCTCCGTCACGAAGCGTTCCTACTATATCCGTAATAGTAGGAGACCCATTCGTGAAAAAGACAACGACTCGTCCGTAGTTTCGACGGGGCGGTGGATTGACCGGGGCGAACCCATATGGCTCCGATACCAATGAAGGATCCTGCCAAAACAGAGTTAGGATCGATAATATGAAGTGTAGACTTACGCTTGCGTATGCTGCACGGTAGTCTACGAACTTCGCCTTCGGATTCGCCACGACAGATCGAGTCTACTCACGAACGGAGTAAGGCTACTAAATCCACAATCTAAATCTCTATTTTAGATTAAGAACTTGGATGGAGGGAGAGGAAATATTTTTGCAGAGCTTCGCTATGAAGAAGATGCATGCATGAATTTCATGCAAAATGTGTAAGGAAAATGGCTACCCTTGGGTCTTATTTATAGCCCTTAAGGTAGTTATTTTAGGGTAAGTTGTTCCTTTGGAACAACTTAATTAAGGTGTACCATGATACATGGCACAATATAAGCTTAAGTTATACCATATGCATGGTACAACATAAGCTTAAGATATTCCCCCTTTATTAGCCATATGTCGCATGCACTTATGCATATATAATGCGACTTTCCCGCTCATACAGAGATCCTCTTCGCAAGGGAACAGATTCCCTTTGCACACGACTTCGTGTGCGCGACGTTCGAGGTCCGTATTCCCTCGTACATCCCCCACAAGGGTGTACAAACGTCTTCCATATCCAACACCATCGTAGCTCTTCACGGTTCGTATCCTACACATATTCTTCAAGCGATCATTTTACCGTCTCCCGATTCACGTGATCGTTTCCTGACGATCATCGTAGATCCTCCGAATCTTTCTCTTTGCCAATTTTGTCTTCTCTAGAAGTATTTTCGAAACTCCATATTCAGTTTCATCGCTCAGCTTAATTTCTTTGAAAACCTCTATACTATATATTTAAAATTTCTTGTTTTCGGTTGAATTAAAATTCTTTTATCAACTTTGAAACCTTCTTGGTCGTAAATCCTTAAGTTACTATTTTGTACTCGCTTTTGAATCATTAACCTTCGTATTTCGGTATTAAAACTTGTTACCATTCAAAGTTATTCTTTTTACAAAAAAACTACCAAAATTTCTAATCAATTACCGTACGTACTTTTTAAATATTTTCTAGACTAGAGGGAACTCCAATTATTTTATTATTATTATTATACCAGTTCTATGTTCTTCTTGACCACATTTCAAAATCTTTGTGTAAACTTATTTTTCATTTGCAACCAAACGTTTCTCACCCGACCCATCCTTCCTACGTCTCACTTTTTCCAAAATTTTAATTTGCTACATCTGCTCACTTTTAAGTATGTAAATATATATATATTTAAAGGTATATGATACCATATTTTGCACAAAATCCCTCTTTCATCGTTAAATCATTTTAGCAATATTTTTGTCCTGTCCACCCGACTATCTTCTTATCCTCGTCTTACCAGACTTTGTTCTTTCGATCTTGTTTCGTGTCATTTTTGGTTTCGGTCTCCCTCTTGTATGTCGACACCAGCGCCTGTAGTTGCCTATGTCATCCCTACATAGGAGTAGGCCCTTGGTAGGTAATGTTGTCGTGATGCATGAGTATAGGTAGAGTGCGTAGACCTGTATGAGTGTGTCATCTTTAGGATCCCGATGATTGCTTTTTGTGTTTTGAATGTGTACTCAGTGTTAACCATGATATGATTGAAGTTGTCTGAATGACTGTATTCATACGTATATGAATAAGGTCATGGCAGGCAATTTCCTTAGACGTAGTTTTTCGTGATTATAGAATAGCTTATTTTTGACTGCATGTGATTGTATCAAAACCTTGTTTTTTTTCCTTTTAAAACAAACCCTTTAAAGTTTTTTTTTGAAATTATCTCACAAGTTCACAAATCAATTATCCTTCCTCATCCATTACCACGACTCCACACGTTTTTCTAAATGTTTTAAAAATGTGTCACTGGTTTTAAGTTTTACTTTTTCTTCTCTTTCTCTCCATTTAGAAATGTTATGTTATGGTTGTTATAGTTTTGGGACTAGCTATTATTGTCGGAGGATTTTGTTTGCGGGTAGGCTCAGAGTGAGATGAGATGCGTTGTATCGGTGATTAGTTGGTTTTGAATAACAAGGATATTAGATCAGATTTCTTTCGGATGAAAAGAATGGGCTGTCCAAGATTTATTTATAAAACCGAAGTGTGTCGGACTCAATGGAGAATTCTGGTTGAACGAGATTATATGCGTGAAGATGAGAATTGTCAGATTTGAGGCTTAGATGAATGTTAGATAGGGATGGCTACAGAGTATGGTGGGAGTTAGGGTGATCATGAGTTTGAGTAGAACATTGTAAGCGTCAAGACTTGGTTGTCGAGTTGACGAGAGAAGGCTCTGAGAATGATACGACGCGTTGAGATAAATGGATGGTTAGGTAGTCAGACATAATATTGCTTGGGATTAGTTATAATAGGTAGGATGAGATGCGATTCTGATAGTTCAATTATTTTGGCGGATAAATTTATGGGAAGATATGACAAAGAATGTATTAAGGACACGACGATTGTTGATTTGTGAAGGTATTATAAGATTGACAAAGTTTTTGTCTTGGATTGGTGGTTGACTAGAACATCATTTTAGCGATTGATTAATATTGGGAGGAGATTGAGAAATTTAAAAGATAGTTTTTGAGCGATGATGTTTTATAGAGCAGTATGGTATGAGAAGATGATTATTATTCTTTTATGAGGACTTGGAGTTGGAAATTTGAACAGCATGGATGGGTCTGTAGTTAAGTGTTGGGATGTGAGTTTAGTCGTGGCTTTATCCATTGAAAAGACGGGTTATGAGGGATTATTGGAGGAGCAATGTTAAAGTTATAGAATTAGAGATTATTGTGCGGAAGATGGGAGTTATAAGCTTAAGTGATTATAGATATATTTATTATTATTATGAGTGATTCCGAGGGCGGAATCATTTCTAAGGTGGGTAGAATGTAACGGCCGCTTTCCGACCGTTCGTATTTTTCCTGCGTGCACGTGCTTTATTGTGCACGTATTCTTTTGGGTATTTCTGAGCTCCAGCATATGCGATGCGATATGCCATTGCGATCGTTTTGGGGTGTTGGATTTTATTGTAACTATTGGGAAGTTCTTTTCACTGCTCGTTTTCTCGCGAAACGACTTTGAATGATAGGGGCATTTTAGTCATTTGACTTAAAACGCCGTTTCTAATTTTTGATAGGCGTTACGCACGATCGGGCTCCGTAGATCTGTGAGTCTCGTCTCCACGATCGCACGGTATTTTCGAATTATTTTTCTGACGCCCGGATTGAAATATATCGCTCGGAGAAATCTGGACCGTTGATTTGCCCTGATCAGATTCAAAATTCAAATTCGTTAGCCAAATCTGGCTTAATATCTTATCAAATTAGTTCTATATTTTCCTAAACTGTTCTTTCTATTCTCCTCGAGAATTCCCCCGCTTTCTACACCCTCTACCCCCTTTAATTTGCTCTCTTAACTATAACCATAGGGTATATAGCATTATATACTTTATTTATATAACCCTAACCCTATTATAACCTAACCCTAACCCTAAGTGCAGCCGCCACCCCCAAAATTCCCGTTTCCTCTCTCTCTCTCTCTCTCTCTCTCTCTCTCTCTCTCTCTCTCTCTCTCTCTCTCTCTCTCTCTCTCTCTCTCTCTCTCTCTCTCTCTCCATCTCCCAAGGCGAGCCCCGTCCACGCCGGCCCCCTCCTCCGTTGCCGGCGGCATCCCTCGACGCCGCGACCGCCCCCTACGTGGCACTTCTCAGCGCGCCGCCACCGCTGTGCTACACTACGCCACTCAGCGCTCCGCTCGACGCTGCTCCGGCGCCCCGATCGCTGCCGCGATTCACGACGAGGCCACCGTCGCCGCTGTTTCCAATCTCCGCTGCGCCTTTCCCCTTTTGAATCCGCAGCCTGCGTCTCCCCCTCACAGATCTCCGTGCCGCCACATCTTCGTTTCAGCCTACCGCCGCTGCACCCCGCTTTCATCGTCGTTGCGCCCCTCATCGTGACTCCACAGCCCGTCGTCGCTGCAGAGGACTGCAGCCGCCCGCCGCGTGCAGCCCTGCGGCTACCTGACCCCCCTCGCTCCATGGCGCCACCGCGTAGCGCCCTTCAGCGCATCGTCGAAATCCCCAGCGCGTGCTGCCGCCATCCACCGTCGCACAGCCATGCTCCACCCTCGCAGATCCAGCGCGCACCGCCGTCGCGTCCCTCTGTCCCACTGCCCACCCGCAGATCCCTCGCCGAGCCAACCAGCGTGTTGACCCATCTGTGACTATGTCGAGGCGATGTTTGACACCTTGATCGCTGTGTTGGCGGCCTCTGAACGTCACTAACCTTCTTCAGATCGTTTCGAACGCGTGCTTCGCTGCCCGCTACCTCCCGGAACTGTGAGACATTTTTCCGATGTTTTCGCTCGCTGCCCACACCTCCAGTCCACTATCAGGGCGTGTCTGGCTATGCTACCCGTAGTCGAGACGCCGTTGACACCGCAGGGCTCACGATCTTCTGGCATCGTGGCCGTTACCGCTACCATTCACATGCCGTCTCGTTGCGCTACTCGCAACCGAGGCGATTCCGTTTCCGTTTCTTTGCACTACTCATGACCGAGGCGGTTCTGACGCCGTCCCCGTTGCCGTGACACCTCGGCTGCGCTACCCGCAGTAGGAGAATTGGAGCTAAGGCGACGCGATACGTTGCCGTTTTCAGATCCGACATCGAACGTACACGTGACCGTCGAACCAGGTTGGTACCCCGAACTCGTAGCAACCCACACTGTAGTATAATCAAACCCTAACTAAAATTAGACAACTATAACTAAATTTATTTCCTGCGCCCTTAAAACGTTGTGAAACAATAGATTCGACGACTGGACTTTTGAACTGTGCATATAGGATAGAATCGTCGAATAGGGCTGAACATCAAAATTGTGACTTTGACAATTAGGGTAGTCCCGACAACCTAGAAATGAACCTAACTAGGATTATTGAAAACCACGACCTGACACCGTCACCATGACCTGTTTCAGATGGACTTCTGCAGACGAGACGCCTGGACGAGACGCTTCGTGAAGACGACACACTCGCCATCGCAGGCAAGTGTATCCACTTGCACTTTTGGCCGTGCTTAGGCCTTAGTTGGTTAGAATTGATAACTATGAACAAATAAAACCGGACATGAAATGATAGCATCCGTGACGTCCTTGACGGCTCAGACTTGACGACGAAGTCTGAGCCTGACAACGACAACTGTTGACATCATAGGACTATCTTGCGTGTGCGTGCGTGTGGACACCCTAGAATAACAACTCCCTACACTTGTCATGTCATGTCCTGTTACACAAAAAGCCTTCAGGCGTTTCGGATGCTTTCCCCGCGGAAGTAATCCCTGTTACCCAAAAAGCCTTCGGGCGTTTCGGATGCTTTCCCCGCGAAAGTGATCCCTGTTACCCAAAAAGCCTTTGGGCGTTTCGGATGCTTTCCCCGCGAAAGTGATCCCTGGTACCCAAAAAGCCTTCGGGTGTTTCGGATGCTTTCCCCCGCGAAAGTGATCCCTGTTACACAAAAAGCCTTCGGGCGTTTCGGATGCTTTCCCCCGCGAAAGTGATCCCTGTTACACAAAAAGCCTTCGAGCGTTTCGGATGTTTCCCTAGCGGAAGTGATCCCTGTAATTCTTGTCCTGAGTTCCTGGGTTTGGGGTTGGGTTGAGCGTGCGCACGGCAAGAGGGTCTGATCCCCCTCGAACCGTAAAGTGTGAACCCTTTCGTGTCTCACTTGTCTTGTCTTGTCTTGTCCCGTCCCGTCCCGACTTGTCATGACACCTGTAGGTTAGTCCCGTAGTTGGTAGCACACGCTACAACTACTACTTGCTGCGCTTTACTTTCTTGCTGCGTTACTTCCTGTTGTGTTACTCTGTTATAACCACATCATGCTAATCAACCAGTAAACTGTTGTGAAATAGAACCTCAGCATGCTAATCAACCTGTAAACCATTGTTTAAAGTTCGATGCACTTGCAGTAAAGTCTAACCCTCCTTGTAGACTTTACCTGACGTACAGTTCCTTTCTCTTGGGTGTTGTACGTCAGGTGTTCAGCGAGAGATCGTGGATGAGGCAGACTCGCTGGAGTACAAGGAGCCGAGGACGTCGACCTAAAGCACGTGCCTGACGAGGACCAGACTTTGAGGTCTTTTTAGTCGTCAATTTCAGAGGTTACTACTTTTAGTTTTCTTTTAGTTAGTTTGTTGCCACGCTTAGGCTTCTTTTTAGACTTTGTACGTGTTGGATATTATATCTCTAATTTAATGAATGCAACTTCCTTTCTGTACTTTATGTTGTTTCGAACTATATTAATGATAGAACCTGAAACTTTTAAAATGGTACCCCTACAGACGCTTATTGGGCCCGAGCTTCTCAGCTCTGGCCTAAGCAGGCCTTAGTCACGCTTCGCCTCCGTCCATTTTGGGAAGCGGAGCGTGACAACAGGTTAGGGGAGTTCGCAACAAACTGACAGGGCGGTAACCTTGTCCGAGGCTGAGCGGGCTGCGGTCCGCCTCCTGTCGTCACTTCCTCTTGAAGAGAGGTCAGTCTGGCATCTGCTGGACGACCTGCTCCTTAAGTGCACTCTGTGGTCCCCCGGTAGGTTGTCTCCTTCCTTCCGTTTAACCTCTGGCTCACCCTGATTTCGCTTCTTCTCGCATGGATGGCTGGCCGCGAATTCACCCACGATGTTGACGAGCTTATTCGGCCTCGATCTCGCCGGGACCGTGGGAGTTCTTCCAGACGGGTGCCTCGTCGCTCTGTAGATGAAGAGTTGCGCTGGTCCGAGCCTCCTTCGGGGAGGATTGAGGCCAAGTCTCCCCCACGGGTCGCATCGGGTCCCCCCGGAGGAGAAGTCACTGGGATCGACCCCCTCCTTGTTGAGGGTTCCGGATCGGCTCCTCGGCCGTCCGCGGGCGGGAGTCGCAAGTGCTCTCCCCCAGTTACCGATGGCCCCAGCGGGAAGAAGTCGCGGAAGAATGGCGGGCGCGCCGCTTCTCCGGCAACCTCTGTCGCGCCGACGGATCCCGGCCAGGCAATCGTTCCGACCGTCGCGGCCGACCCTGCCGCCCACACCGTCGTCACTCCCTCGGCTACCCCTTCGGTCTTGGGGGCTGGCTGCGTCCTGCCGAGCGCCTTATCTGGCCTCGCTGATCCCCCCGGGGACTCGGTGCCCCTTGATATGGCCTTGGCGAATCGGCCGGCGGTGGCTTCCGTCCTTCCGGGGGACCGTTCCCTCTTGGAGATGTCCCCAGTGGACATATTGTCGGACTCTCTGGTCGGTCTTCTCCAACAGGTTTGAATTCCTGTCTATTTCAGACAGTTGCCCTGCCCTTCGATCTTCCTTGGTATAAACCACCTCTCTTTTGTTTGCAGGCCACCGTGATGGCTGTTGAGGCGCAACGTCGGGCGACCCGATTGAGAAACCTCGAGGATTCCTTAAATCGGGAGCACGCCCGGGTTGGGGAGGCTGAGGTAGCCCTTCAAGGTGCCCGCATGGAAGCTCGACAGCAACGCCGTCGTACCGACGAGCTCGAGTCTCAGGTACATGATCTCAAAAGAGATCTTGTGGATGTCCATGACTTGGGCCGAGAAGCGGAAGAAAAGTTCCGGCGGGAGAGGGAGGATCTCTGGGGCCAACTCGCCGAGCTGCGTCGGAGGCTCCGTTTCGCCGAGGAGGTTGAGAAGGGCATCGACACAGCCATAAGACAGAGGATTGCATCGGTCCTGAGGGAGGTCTTGAGGACCTATGAGGACCTCCTTGCCCCTCGCATAATGGAGGTCGTCAGGGAATCATTCCGGCAGTTTGTGGAGCTCGCTCGTGAGCCGATCCCCCCTCCACCGGGACACGCCGATCCCCTCTGCTCGGAGCAAGGCGAGGCCCCGGATGATGCTATCTCTCGTGCTCCGGACCCCTGAAGAGCCCTTGTACCTTGTCCCCCTTTTTCTTTTCTTGGGTGACAAATTTTGTTGTCAACAACAGTGCTTGAGAGGATGTTGCTGAGTGATATGTAACCCATACCATTAATGAAAACGATTTCCTCTAGTCAGCTTTTCTTGCGCCACTGGTCTCTTCTTCGGGGGTTCTCCCCCTTGAAATAACCTTCCATGTTCCTAGACCGGACGGGCGTCGATCATTTTTTCCGCCCGATCATCGTATGTCGCCCTCGTCTAGGGGTGTTGTCCCGGGCTCGTCTGGCTTGGAATGTCCTTCTTCCCGCCGATTCTGTCTGTCGTGGTGATTGTCCTCAGCCTGGCGAGCGGGTGGGTCACTCGGTCTGTGAGGGAGGTCATCCCTCGGCTTACGGCCGGCTGTCATGCTCGTCGGCTGAGCGAGTTGCCCCCAGCCTTACGAGCGGGCGCTACGCTTGGTCCGCAGGGGAGAGTATCCCTCAGCTCATGACCGACCGTCATGCCCGTCTGCTGGGGGTGTTGCCCCCAGCCTTACAAGCGGGCGGTTTGCTCGGTCTGCGGGGGTGAGTACTGTAGGAACCTGTCAAAACAGAGTTAGGATCGATAAATGAAGTTGAGACTTACGCTTGCGTATGCGGCACGGTAGTCTCGGAACTTCACCTTCGGATTCGTCACGACGGATCGAGTCTTCTCACGAACGGAGTAAGGCTACTAAATCCACAATCTAAATCTCTACTTTTAGATTAAGAACTTGGATAAAGAGAGATGAAGGATTTCGGCAGAGCTTCGCTTGAATGAAATGCAAGGCAAGAATACCATGCAAAAGTGTAAGGAAATGGCTAACCCTTGGGTCTTATTTATAGCCCCCAAGGTAGTTATTTTAGGAGTAATTGTTCCTTTGGAACAATTTAACTAAGGTGTACCATCATACATGGCACATTATAAGCTTAAGTTGTACCATATGCATGGTACAACATAAGCTTAAGATATTCCCCCTTTATTAGCCATATGTCGCATGCACTTATGCACATATAATGCGACTTTCCCATTAATCTAGAGATCCTCTCCGCAAGGGAACAGATTCCCTTTGCACACGACTCCGTGTACGCGACGTTCGAGGTCCATATTCCCTCGTACATCCCCTACAAGGGTGTACAAACGTCATCCATATCCAACATCTCCCACTCACACTTGAGGGGATTGTAAGAGAACGTCTTTCTCTTAGTTCTTTCATCTATCATACCGAGAAATAGACCGTGCGACCGTCATGCACGTAGAGTCTGTTGTTGTGCACTTTTTAGAGATACACAACGACCTCGAAGGTGCAAAGTTGAGTAGTTCAACGCATGTTTTACCCTAGATTATTTCTTCACATTTCTTATACTTTATATTCAACAATTGAATCCCATCTGGATCACAATTGGCTGGCCAGCTTTGAATCATTACAGTCCAAATGCGAATATGAAATCAATCTTCCTCTTCTTGCGAACCTTCTGATCTTGACTTGATTCGCTTTTCTAACGTGCCCCGCCGAGCCGAATTATCATAGCCCATTAGCAACACGCTAAGATAGCGATCATCTCGTCAAATCTAAAGGAACCAATTGGAGTCCTTGAAGGTAAGAGTTAAGACCCTTATGGCCTTTGAGTCTCACATAATAGCAAACACTATTGCTACTAACTCAGTGGTCGAAATGCATACGTGGTATGAACACGTATTACAACATCACTCCTTTCCCAGGGAGAGTATGTCTTAATGATGTTGTACGGATGAAAGATCAGACACCACAGTGCCTATCTTTTAAGTCCCCTTACTACCCATGAAATATTCCCGGACTCTCATCCTGCATGAGACAGATAGGATTTATAAAATCCTATGAGATCTCTTTTAAATATCCTTGTGATACAGATCTCAGATCTTTTGTAAGCATCCATATGATGCAGATCTTTCATTCGACTATCTTGTTTAAGTCACGACTCTAAATCATTTGTCTAATGATTTTGACTTTAAACTAGTCTCATCTCTATCTTATCCATCTGATAAGATAAGGCGGTTGCTCATGTGAGAGAGCCAACCTTAATCTGTCCGACATACACACAATAAAATAGCTGAGACTTAAACACAAATGTATAAAATCATTTGTAAGAAACTTGTATGCAATATATAAAAAAGAACTTCTTCTTTTTATTAAACTTTGATCTTCTATAGACATGGGAAATATTACATGATACAGCTCAGCACCTACGCATTCCCATAGATGATAAGTGTTTGAAGAACACATCTCTGGGGATCGCCTTAGTAAGGGGATCTGCTATCATCTTATGCGTGGATATGTATCATATGTCTACTTCCTTCCGTTTGTCATAGTCCTTCGCAAACTTGAATCAAATATCAATGTGTTTGGTCTTACAATGAAATTTAGGATCTTTGACATAGGCAATCGAAGCTTGACTATCACTGTATATAGGAACAGTGCTTGAGTCAGTGGCATCCGTCAGCCTGTCTAAGAATTTCCTAAGCCAAACAGCTTCTTGGACCGCCATGCTGAATGCTACAAATTCGGCTTCTATGGTTGATAGGGCGATACAGGTTTGCTTCTTGCTGCTACAGGATATTGCACCATTCCCGAGCAAGAAAACAAAGCCTGAGGTAAATCTTCGCTCGTCGAGATCACCTGCCCAATCAACATCGGTATAACCTTCGAGTGTCAAGGTATTGCCTTGATAGCACAACGCATAGTCCGCAGTCCCTTTGAGGTACCTTAATATCCTCTTCACCGCTTTCCAGTGTGCCTGTCCTGGGTTGGATTGGTAACGGCTTACCATACCAATAGCATAGCAAATGTCCGGTCTGGTACACATCATGGCGTACATCAGACTCCCGACAGCACTGGAGTATGGAACCTTTTCCATAGCTTTCTTTTCTTTTGGATCTTTGGGACACATTTTCAAACATAGACCCTCGCCTTTTCTTATTGGAGTATCAATTGGCTTGCAGTCCTGCATATTAAACCGTTCTAAAACTTTCTTTATATATGTCTCTTGAGAGAGAGAAAGAAGTTTCTTGGAATGATTCCTTGAGATCTTAACCTCAAGGATATATGCAGCTTCACCCATGTCTTTCATTTCAAAGACAGATGAAAGCCAAGCTTTGATATCCATGATAAGACACTTATCATTTCCGGCTATAAGTATGTCATCTACATAAAGAGACATAATTACATACTTGTTCTTAATCCTCTTAATGTATACGCAGTTGTCTTCGTCGAGCATGGAGAAACCATACGACAAAACGACTTCATGAAAGCGCATATACCACTGCCTTGAGGATTGTTTAAGACCATATATGGATTTACGAAGTTTACAAACCTTATGTTTTTTTTCTTCTTGTACGAACCCGTTTGGTTGTTCCATGTAGATCTCCTCATCTAGTTCTCCGTTAAGAAAAGCAGTCTTTACATCCATCTGATGTAACTCGAGGTCCAAACAAGCCATCATTGCCAGAATTAAGCGAATGGAGGTAAAACGCACGACAGGAGAGAAAGTCTCTTCGTAGTCTATTCCTTCCTGTTGCGTGAAACCTTTCGCAACAAGACGAGCTTTATATTTCTCGATGGAGCCATCAGCCTTATGCTTGATTTTGAGAACCCACTTGTTCCCAATGGCTCTACGTCCCTTAGGTAAATCAACCAAGTCCCAGACTTGGTTTGTTTTCATGGATTGAAGTTCTTCTTCCATCGCCGCTATCCATTTATCTTTAGCAGGGCATGTGACGGCCTGTTTGAAATTTGCAGGTTCGTCATCATCTTGTAGTAATGTCATGAATGTTTGAGGAAATTCATCCTCAAATCTCAGAGGTGTTAGCCTCATTCGATTACTACGTCTTGCTTGAGTTTGATCACTCCCAATTGTAATGACATCACTCCCACTTGGAATAACATCACTCCCACTTGGAATAACATCAATCCCACTCGGAATAGGATTGGTATCGTTCGTATCATCCATAGGTGAAGTATGAGGGTCATTTTCCTCTTCACCAAGAATTCTCCCACTCGAACGTTCCGATCCTTCTTGATCCCAAGTCTCAAACAAGGATAAGTCTTGACTTATCTCACCCTGTCTTGGAAACTCGTTTTCCAAGAAGACAACATTCCTCGATTCGAATTCTATTAGACCACCATTGTCCTCTTGACCGACGAAAACATATCCTTTGGAGTTTTCAGCGTATCGGATGAAGATACACTTCCTCCCACGTGGCCCAAGTTTGCCATATTTGTGAGAGGATAAATGTGCGTAAGAGGCACAACCCCAAGGTTTTAGAATGCTTAAGTCTGGAGTTCTATTGTTCCACAACTCATAAGGAGTAGAACTTACCGACTTCGAGGGTACACGGTTTAAGATGAATGCTGCCGTCAATAATGCATCACCCCAAAAGGTGATGGGCAAATTTGCCTGAGACATCATTGATCGGACCATTTCCATCAATGTCCTATTTCTTCTTTCCGCAACACCGTTTTGTTGCGGAGTATAAGGCATAGTTATTTGATGAACTATGCCTTTTTCATCACAGAGTTCCTTAAAACTCGTTGATTGATATTCTCCACCCCGATCGGTTTGCAAGACCTTTATCTTGCGATCTAGTTGATTTTCCACTAAACTCATATAGTTTTTGAAGCAAGATAAAGCTTCATGTTTGTGGGAAATCAAATAAATGTGACCGAAACGGCTGAAGTCATCAATGAAGGTGATGAAATAGGACTTTCCATGTCTTGTCTTAACATTCATTGGACCGCAAATGTCCGAATGGATAAGCTGTAATGGAACTTCGGCCCTTGTGCCAGTTCCAAACGGCTTGCGACAAGTTTTCCCTACAAGACAATGTTCGCAAGTTGACATTTCAACTTTTGAAACATTAGATAGCAAGCCACTTTTGGCAAGTCTATCCATTCTAGTTGGTCCAATGTGACCAAGTCTTGCATGCCAACAAATGATCTCAGCTTCAGAGTTAGAAACATTTGTCAAATGGAAACTTTCATTAATAGAAGAAGAATCATCATACATAGTGTTTAAAACAATCAATCCATTACAAACATTACCCGACCCAACTAAAGAACTATTACAAACAAGGTCAACATTTTGTTTATAGAACCTCCATTCATAATCTAAAGACATTAACATGACCACGGATACGATATTCCTTCGAATATCTGGAGCAAAGAGGACGTCGTGCAATAATAGAGTCCGGCCGTTGTCGAGAACTAGCTTGCATGTTCCGACGCCCTTGACTTCAACACGAGTGTTGTTGCCGACGTATATCCACTTTGTTCCTTGAGTTATTCTTCGATACTCTACGAAGAACCTTCTGTCCTTCGCTACGTGGTCTGTGGCCCCGGAATCAATCAACCAAAAATAGTTAGATTCAGCAAGAAACATGGAACTAGAAACACATATGTAACTAGCCCTACAAGTTACCTTATCACTTCCATCCGTACACGTACGGGCGAAGTGACCGTACTTGTTGCACTTAAAGCACTTGATCTTCTTCAAGTTTTTCTTCTTTGAGTGCACATTCTTTTGCCACTTTTTGTTCTTAGTCTTCTTTGAGGTTTCCGGTTCTTGCTTTCGTTCGTTCATAAACCTTAAGCGTTTAACCTTCCGCTTCTTTCCTCCATGTGAGGAACTAGCGGCCATGTGCACTTCGGCACTAGGTTTTGCGGCTTGAATCCGCTCTTCCTCGAGTTCGAGGTGTTTGGATACATCGCTTAAAGTTTTAATGCACTCATTATGAGTGAGGTGCATTTTCATGTTATCCCAGCTATCTGGGAGTGAACGAATAACTGCTTGGATCTGCTGTTCGTCAGACAGCATAAGACCCGCATCCTTTAATTCAGCTATGAGATTCGCCATGTGGCGGAGATGCTTTTTCATAGATTGATCTCGTCGCATTTTGTACGAATCAAATTGAATATTTAAGGAGCGGAGTTTGGTTACCGAAGTTCCACCAAACTTTATTTCTAGCCCAGACCATATGTCTTTGGCTAGGTCGAATTCCCGAAATAGACGCATTATGTCATTGTCCATTGCGGACAATAACGTAATACGTGCTATTTTGTTCTTTCGAGTCCAAGTCTCATAAGCTTCTCGGTCCCTCTTGTGTTGGGCCATATTACCCAACTCAGGTTCTTCCATTATGTTTTGGAGTGTTTCAAGCACATCTTGCTCCTCCAAAACATATTGGATTTTTATTGACCATAGTTTATAATTGTCGCCGTTAAGCTTCTCACCTTTGTTAAGCTCGGCGACAATGTTCTTAGAAGCGGTAGACATATTCGAATCAAAAAACTGCAAAGAAAATGAAAAACACGATCAAAATTCTATGCATATAGTTTCGATTCTTTAAACACTTGATAAGTTCCTTGGATGCGCTGAAATGTTACTCTAGAATCGAGAAGTTCACTACGTTCCCAACTACCATCTAGAAGTAACTTTCAAAGTATCCCTCTTACTTATCTCATGTGAAAAGAAATCAGAAATGATACCCGTATGGTACCAGCAGCGGAAAAATACTTTTGAAAAACATATCTTTCAAAATGGAATAGGTGAGAGTTTGCACAAAGAATTTTAGCGCAACAATTGCCAAGCCACGAGACCTGTTCTACACACCCATGGGTTAGATAACCATGGCCGGATCGTGGTAGGACTTGGAATTCTAAATTGCGCTATCCCGATTAAGGACGGGACATAACCTATTTGAAAACACCTTTTTCAAAAATTTGAAATACATTGGCTAATCTCCGTAGAGTAGAGCACAACGTCATAAGTACATTGGCTAATCTCCGTAGAGTAGAGCAAAATGACATGGCTAATCTCGCATGAAGTAGAGCACTATGGCTAATCTTCAAGGAGTAGAGCCCAAAAAAAACTTTATAAAATAAGAGCAGACGACTGTCGTTAGCCCCGTATGGGCTAGTCGGCACATTCGCGTTTGACCAAAGCCTTTTGACACCCCGTATGGGCTAGTCGGCAAGTTCGTGATCGACCAAGACCTTTTGCCGAATTGGTCGACCAAAACACCCGAATTGGTCAACCAATGCTAATGGTCTGAAACTTCTCCCGGCCAGGGCCTCTGCCCTGGCCGAGGCTGGCTAAGGGCCGGCCAGGGCCTCTGCCCTGGCCGGCCAGGGCCTCTGGCCCCTCAGCCAGGGCCTCTGCCCTGGCCGAGGCCGGCCAGGGCGCCGGCCCTGGCCTCTGCCAGGGCCGGCCAGGCCGGCCCCTGGCCTTGGCCGAGGCCGGCCACTGCCGGCCTGGCCATGGCCGGCCATGGCTTGGCCATGGCCGGTCATGGCCAAGGCCATTTTGGCATTGGCCGGCCATGGCCCATATGGCCATGGCCGGCCACCCCCTTTGAGTGGGGTTGCCGCACACCCCGTCGGAGGGGTGGCCGTGGTGGTTATTGGCCGTAGCCAACCCCCTCCGCATGGGGAGGGGGGTGCATGGCCTTCATAGCCCATTTGGCCATGGTGCATATGCACCAAAATTCATCATCCCCGATGGGAATAACCACAATCTTCTTCCCTGGTGAAGCACCCATTCGTCAAGGAAGTAGTTATCCTCCAATGGCCGTGTGCCAAAAAATTAACCCACTTCAAAAATTCGTAAACTACGCGCTCCACATGAAGAGAGCGCCCATTCCCTATGAATGGAGACTCAGCATCCATGAAGAGAGCGAGTTTGACGATATGAACGGTCAGTTCTTCCCGTCACGGAGAGTTCCTGACATATCCGTAATGGTAGGATACCCTAACGTGAAAAGAACAACCGCTGCGTTCTCTCCGTCACGAAGCGTTCCTACCATATCCATAATGGTAGGATACCCATTCGTAAAAAAGACAACGACTCGTTCATAGTTTCGAAGGGGCGACGGTCTGACCGGAGCGAATCCGTATGGCTCTGATACCAATGTAGGAACCTGTCAAAACAGAGTTAGGATCGACAAATGAAGTTGAGACTTACGCTTGCGTATGCGACACGATAGTCTCGGAACTTCGCCTTCGGATTCGCCACGACGGATCGAGTCTTCTCACAAACGGAGTAAGGCTACTAAATCCACAATCTAAATCTCTACTTTTAGATTAAGAACTTGGATAAAGAGAGATGAAGGATTTCGGCAGAGCTTCGCTAGAATGAAATGCAAGGCAAGAATACCATGCAAAAGTGTAAGGAAATGGCTAACCCTTGGGTCTTATTTATAGCCCCCAAGGTAGTTATTTTAGGAGTAATTGTTCCTTTGGAACAATTTAACTAAGGTGTACCATCATACATGGCACATTATAAGCTTAAGTTGTACCATATGCATGGTACAACATAAGCTTAAGATATTACCCCTTTATTAGCCATATGTCGCATGCACTTATGCACATATAATGCGACTTTCCCATTAATCTAGAGATCCTCTCCGCAAGGGAACAGATTCCCTTTGCACACGACTTCGTGTACGCGATGTTCGAGGTCCGTATTCCCTCGTACATCCCCTACAAGGGTGTACAAACGTCATCCATATCCAACAAGTATCCCTCGGCTTAGGACCGGCCGTCGTGCTCGTCGGCTGGGGGAGTTGCCCCCAGCCTTATGAGCGGGCGCTTCGATCGGTCCGTGGGGGTGAATACCCTTCGGCTTATGACCGGCCGTCGTGCTCGTCGGCTGAGGGAGTTGCCCTCAGTCTTACGAGTGGGCGTTTCGATCGGTCCTCGGGGGTAAGTACCCCTCGGCTTATGACCAGCCGTCGTGCTCGTCGGCTGGGGGAGTTGCCCCCAGCCTTACGAGCGGCCGCTTCGCTTGGTCCGCGGGGGTAAGCACCCCTATGTTGGATATGGACGACATGAATATACCAATGAGGGGATGTATGAGGGTATACGGACCTCAGATGTCGCGTGCACGAAAGCGTGCACGAAGGGAACCTTTTCTCGTGTGAAAAGGACCACTCGATAAGTGGAAAAAGCCACTCGATAAGTGGAAAAAGTCACTTTATAAGTGCATAAAGGCACTTGATAAGTGAATGAAGAAGAAGATAAATGAATGTGCTAATATAGGCTAATAAGCTTATATTTAGTTATTTCCTACAATAACTACCCCTAAAGCCTATAAATAGGACCCAAGGGTAAGGCATTCATACTACACTTTTGATGCCATAAGTTTGCAAAAGGCATCTTATGTTCTTCTTCTCCCTTCCATTAAAATCCTCTTCTAAATAGAGATTTAGGAGGTGAAACTCTGCTTCAATCCTCCGTGACGAAGTAACGACCGTTGTGGCGAATCCGAGGGCAAAGTTTCGAGATTAGGTGCCGCGTACGCAAGCGTAAGCCTCTACTTCATTATTCGATCCTAACATCCTTGTTTTGACAGGATCCTACACCCTCGGCTTATGATCGGCCGTCGTGCTCATCGGCTGGGGGAGTTGCCCCCTGCCTTACGAGCGGGTGCTTCGCTCGGTCCGCGGGGGTAAGTATCCCTTAGCTTACGACCGGCCGTCGTGCTCGTCGGCTGGGGGAGTTACCCCCAGCCTTACGAGCGGGTGCTTCACTCGGTCTGTGGGGGTAAGTACCCCTCGGCTTATGACCGGCCGTCAGCTCGGCTGGCCTATTCTCTGGGGAACGGCTTTCCTCCCCACTTAATGGTTAATCGTGGTTGCCTTGATTGAGTCCTCCTATGCGTCCTGAATCGTCTGCTCAAAACAAGTGATTGAATCTGCACTGACAGAGTACGCCTTCATTTTCGTGAGATGGTACATTTGGAGTAACGAAAAAGAAAAAGGCAACAAAAGACAGTGGAGGTTCTGGCAGGGTGGCCCTCCCCCGGCGAAGCGGCGGCTATTTACTCTATCCCCTCACTCGATGATACGCGTAACCGTCTGGACCGCGTTCACCCTTTTTCCCTTGTCCTGCTGTTTGGACGTTCCTTCTCCCGAGGCGGGGTCGTTGGCGAAGTTCTTCAGGTGCCCCCGGCTCACAAGCTTCTCGATGTCTTTCTTCATATGCCAACAGTCGTCGGTATCGTGGCCGTTGTCTTTGTGGTACTTGCAGTACTTCTCTTCATCCCTCCCGCCTTTCTTCATCCTAGGGGGAGGTCGGCTCATATGTCCCTCCTTCTGGGCTTGCGCTTGGATCACGTCCGGGGCGGCGGTCACCGAGGAGTGCCGGGGCTCTTCCCTCCGTGGTCTTCCTCTGGCCCTCTTCTCTTGTCGATGCTCCTCCATGTCGCAATGCTTGTTCTCATCGCGCTTGGTCCCACGCCTGGTCTTACCTTCATCGACGGCCAGGGCCTCTTCTGTCAGCATGAAACGTTCCGCTCGAGCCATAATTCCGGCGAGGTCCTTCGGAGGGTCGTTGTGTAGTGATTTCTTCAAGCCCCTACGTCGCAGGCCTTTCTTCAGGGCCACCTTCACAACCAGTTAGGGGCAGCTATCCACGCTCAATCACTCCACATTGAAGCGACGCATGAAGTGTCTCAGAGATTCGGCCGGTCCCTATACCACATTGAACAAGTGTTCCGAATCAGATCTTACCTGTCGCCCGGCCATAAATTGCTTGCAGAACAACTGGGTGAGCACCTCGAAGCTGTCTATCAACCGACCAGGCAGGCTGAGGTACCAGGTCCGGGCGGCCCCTCGTAGGGTGGAGTAGAAACCCCTGCAGAGCAGGGTGTCGTCGGCCCCCTGGAACGCCATGACCCCCTCGTAGTCCATCACATGATCTGCAGGGTCGCTAATGCCGTTGTATTTCTCCAGTGTCGGCACCTTGAAGTTCGAGGGTATCCGCGCCTCGGTTATCCTCCGAGTCAGGGGGCATCGTTCTCTGCTGATGCACCTGGGTCGCTCCCCTTCGCCCGCCTCCTTCCCGTTCGGCTGCAACGGGGGGCCGGTTGGAGCTTGACCTCCTCTTGGGTCTTCGCCATCTTGGGTGCCAGACTCGATCGGCGCGAACACTCCTTCCGGCTCTTTTGGTGGTGGGTCCTTGCTCATCGACCGCCTCTGCTCTAGTAAGACCGGACGCTTGCCGACCGGCGATCATCCCGCCTACGTTTGTACGATCCCGGGCGTGAGGACGAGGCTGTCCTCAAGACACCGTCTGTCCGCTCCGAGTCCCTCCCATTTCCTTCTCTGAATGAGGTGGGAGTAGGAGACCGCGTCGGGGAAAAACCGGGCATGGTGAACCTCCTCTCCGTGTTGTGCACTCCTTTTCCTTGGTCGGCAACCACGGCGGAGCGAAGAGGTCGACGATCCTCTTCCTGGCGGTAGGCATGTCCCTCCCCACCCTCGGGGATGGGAGCGCTGCTAACGAGCTGTTGAATCGTCGCAACTAAATTTTGGATGTTGGTGTTGGTCTCCTACACGTAGGCTCAGAGTTCCCCCTGCGTGGCCAGCCGGGCGTCGTCGGTCTCTCCGGCAGCGCGACCGTTTGGGTTCTCGACGGGGGCGTGGTATGCGCCCTCCTCCGGGATGGGTGGCATGCGCCCCAGGCCATTACCGATGGGTTCCATCTTGGTGGTTTGACGTGGGTGTTAGTTCGTTCCCACAGACGGCGCCAGATGTTTACGGGTGTTTTCTCACCACTGTTCGTTGACCATCGGCTGCGTGGTCAATGTGGTCAAGGGGACGATTTGGGGTTCCCTTGGAATCGCCGAGCCCGCATGTTCTCGGCGTGGGTGGAAGCAGGGTCGGGTGTAGTCGGGGTCGGGTCCCGGGTCACGTCGATCCTCTGCCTTCGGGGAGCTGAGGTGAAGCCTCGGCTCGGTGGATCGCGCTCGGCCTCGGCAGGGTCGCTCTCAGCCTCGGTCGGATCCGCGTCGAGGGGTAGCCTCGGCGCCTTGCTGGAGGGTCGGTTCTCGAGCAGCCGTCCACCTGACGACTACGATGGGGGTGGCCGCCCGACGCTGAGGGGTGCCTCGGTGCCTCGGACAGCTTCTTCCTAGACAGATGAGGAAACTCGTCAGGGAGGCCGGACCTAGGTTCCAGCCAAATCCCCTCTGATGCCTAAGTCAGATCAAGGTCTGAAAGGGTACTTGGCGGGGAGATCCGGCTTGTAAGGAAGCCGGAACGTCAACCAAGGCGGCGCGAGTTTGGGGGAGGGAGGAATTGAGATGGCGAATGCCTAGGTCGTTGATGGAGTACCTCTCTGTTGATTACCTGAGTCTCGATCCCTTTCTCCATCCTCTTGGCCTTCCCCTTATAGGGTCCCTCGCGATTGTCCCACGTCCCGCCTCCTTTCACGTCCCCATGACCTGCCTCCACCTCCTCCCACTTGCACGTAGTGGAGGGGTGGCCCATTAACGGGTCCGTTAATGGCCATTATGGGATCGTGGATTCCAAGGGGCGGTTAATCTGGCCGAATGGGGGTTAGTCGGATGCCCCCGAGGGTGGAGTGGCTGGGCCTTCAGCCCCGTCCGTGGGCCCTTCCGGGCGGGCCCGTCTTCTCTAGTTGGCGTCCCCTTTGAGGCTGGGCCGTGGGCCGTTGTAACTCGAGCTAGTCCAAATTAGTCGTAACAGCAAACATGGAGGGCGAGGAGCTGGCCCATCCTTGGAATGCTGAACACTTGCTCAAATTTTTTCAATATATGCACTTGTACATTCAGTCAATATTTTTCAATAAATCGTCGCGTTTGTACACTCAGTGAGTTGTCTATATGTGCAGTTCAGCCCTCCTCTACTCGACGAAGGTCGGCTATACGTTTCGAAGCCCAAGCCTTCGTAACACACAACTCCGGGGCTGCGCACCGCCAACAGAGGCCATGGCGTCGGCTCCTCCCTATCGCCGTCCCTCTCGGCAGCTCGCCTCTTAAAGAACTCCGGGTCAGCAAGCCACCAACAGAGGCCACGAGGTCGTCTCCTCCCTATCGCCCCCCTCTCGGCAGCTCGCCTTCAAAGAACTCCGGGGTAGCATATCCCCAACAGAGGCCGCGAGGTTGGCTCCTCCCTATCGTCTCCCTCTCATCAGCTAGCTTTCAGATCCGGAGTGGTCATGCGGGGTCAGTGACAGCCCAATACCCGCCCGAATTGAGGTTTCGCGGTCGGAGACGGCCCAATATCCGCCCTCTCAAAGAACTTCATGACAGCGTACTGCCAACAGAGGCCACGGGGTTGGCTCCTCCCTATCGCCCCCCTCCCCCTATCTGCAGCTAGCTTTCAGATCCGGAGTGGTCATGCGGGGTCAACGATGGCCCAATACCCGCCTGAATTAAGATTGTGGGGTCAGCGACGGCCCAATACCTACACTCTCAAAGAACTATGGGGCAGCACGCTGCCAACAGTGGCTGCAAGGTCGGCCCCTCCCTATCGCCCCCACTCTCGGTAGCTAGCCTTCATATCCAGAGTGGTCATGCGGGGTCGACGATGGCCCAATACTCGCCCGAATTGAGGTTGCAGGGTCGGCGATGGCCCAATATCCATCCTCTCTAAGAACTCCAAGGCAGCACTGCCAACAGAGGCCGCGGGGTCGGCTCCTCCCTATCGCCCCCCTCTCGACAGATCGCCTTCAGATCCAGAGCGGACGTGCAACTCCAAAACATTCTCCTTCTGCTCAGCCTTGGGCTCGTCAATAGCAGAATGTTAGGTGCATACACATACAAAAGCATAGTTTGCACAACGAACAAAACTAACAACAACGACAGTAAGGGAAAATTTTCAAATTTTATTTATTGACTTTGTACATCTCAGGGCAAAACAAAAAACAAGACTCCAGGCTCGGCCTCAGGGCCGGCGATATATTTTCACCTCAACCTATGGTACCTCGTCTCGGCTGCCACTCCCTTGACCGTCGTCCTCCTGGGCCCGCACATCCGCCCGGTCGCCTTCATGATCGTCGCCAGCTAGAATCTCTACCACCTCAGCATCAGAAGCGGTCGAAGCCTCTGCTTCATCATCAGACGCCCCTGACAGGTGGGCAAAGTCAATCTTATATTGGGGTTAGAGCTTCCCCAACCTCGCCTTCACCCTCTCAAAGTCGGCCTCCAGACCGTCATCGAAGCCCTCTGCCCTCATGGCCATCAGCGAGGGGACGAGCTCGTCGTTCTGGTACTGAAGAATGGCCTGGACCCTGACCTGGTCCAGGTCGACCTTCGCCATCTCAGCATTCTGCCACTCTAGCTCGGAGATCTTCGCTCCAGTTGCCTCCCTCTCTGAGGTTAGCAGCTTCTCAACGACGACTCTTTGGGCCTCTTCTTCACGGGTGAAGCTCCCCGAAGGCCTTCTCCAGCTTGGCGGTCTCATTTTTCTGGGTCTGATAATCACTATAGACCTTTGCCAGCCTCTCGATGGTGTCCTTCAGCTTCACCTCGGCGCCCTTGAGGGCAGCCGCCTTCCTCCCGAGCACCGCCTCGAGCCGGCTAACCTTCGACGATGTCGTTGGAGAGACACCAGAGCGACAACCGCCTACAAAGAAGATCAAAAATCATGAGCATATCGGAGAGAGAAGAAGTTCAGCATCTTGGACAAAGGGCGACGAACCTGCATGATAATCTAGATAGTCGTTTTGCAGAAGCATTCAGCACCAACATCTGCAGGGCCTCTCGGTCCCTTGGCGGCATGCTGTTCTCTGCCAGGCAGGCTGCCACACCGGCCTCATCGAAGTCAGACTCCTAGGCCCCTACTGGGTAGCGCAGAGGGACGATTTTCTCTGGCGGGATGGCAAGGACTGCCTCCTTTGTCGACTTGAAGGTGTCAAGTGCAGCCACGTAGCTCGGATGGCCCGGCTTCCTCAGCATGTACGACGGGCATCCATAGGGCCAGGTTGCCAATACAAGACGGCTGGTAGTGGTTGACGCCGTCAGAGGTCTCAGTGAAGTGGCCGAACTTGTGGAGACATTGGCAGGGGCGCTGATCGGCGGGCCCTGGTACTTTGCTGTCGCAGAACTGACCGTAGGCTCCTCCGAATCGATGTTGACTACTCCTCAAGCTGCCACCTTGCTCAAGAGGGGTAGAGGAGCTTTGGCCACAGCCTCCTTCATTGACTTCTTGATCCGCTCCCCTTTCTCGGTCCGAGCAGTAGCGGATGCCTCCAGACTCCACTTCTGCCCAGCTTGTGCCGTGATTCTTGAGGCGGGCTACTGGCCCCTGCCTTTGCTTGGTGGTAGCTTTGATGACGCCTCCCTCGCCTTCCTCATAACCTCCTACATGGACATGCTCATAGCCGCTCCTGCAAAAAGAGAGCTGATCAAGGTGAGATTTTCAGATGATGTTCGCGGCACACAGAGAACCTTCAAACCAGACATGCTAGGCAACCATCTCGTCTGCAAGCAGGTCTTTGAAGACCCTGTTCTCCCGTGGGATCTCCTTCAGAATCCTGGCGTTCTCCAGGTCGCTCCCCTACAGGGCCAATTCGGCATTCACTGAGGGATTCAATGTCCCCCAGTTCGACCTCAAAGGCAGATCCGTCGGAGTCGAGACAAAGGAGAATCTCTCCTTCTAGTCCCTCACCTTGCCCGACAGCCCGAGGACGAGAAACTTGTCCCTCTTGGCAAGACATAGTAGTCCTCTTTCTTCTTCGCCTCAAAGATGTACTGGAAGAGCGGCAACGTTGGACTTATTCCATGGACGAAGCATAGGGCGAGGAAGCTGACCATCACGCTGATGGAGTTCGGCATCAATTGGAAGATTGGGAGTTCGAGGAAGTGGAGGATGAGAAGAAGGAAGGGATGAAGTGGGAAGCGGAGACCCAAGGTGAAGGTTGGGTAATACATGCCGACCAAGTAGTCCTATGGGAAGCAAACTAATCACTCCGTATTTTACACCTTTTTCTGCATGTTTGCATGCCATTTAGATCACTCAAATAGTGTTTTTCACGTTTATTCGACAATATTGCGATGCTTTTCACGATTTGTTGTTTTTTCGTCTTTCAGGAGATTTGGAGCGATTTGGAGTGATTCTGAGATGCACCCACTCCAGAGTGTCACCGACGACTCTCTTGAGGGGTATTTTGCTATTGGAGAGGAGTGGAAGGAGAAAGAACGTCGTAGGAGCGACGAGGGAGCGAAAATATGAAGTTTGGGCATTTTAAGCATTTCACTCGGTCGAGTGAAGGAGTCACTCGGCCGACCATCGGAAGCCCGCTCGGCCGGCCAGATCGGATACGCAACAGAGCTATATCAGCGTGCACTCGGTCGAGCATCGCCATGTCACTTGGCCGAACCACGGAGACCCACTCGCCCGAGTGGCATCAAGATGACGGCAGCAAAAATCCCAGACTTACTGTTTTTGTACAGTCAATTTCTGAGTCCTCGTCCGCCCGAGTGACAAACGATGTCCGCCCGAGTGAAGAAAGCCCACCGGCCGAGTGAAGAAAAGTCACTCGGCCGAGTGACTCCCAAGGAGACGACCCCCAAGACCCCCGACTCTCTGGAATCTGTCAGGGTCTATCACTCCGCCGAGTGACATTTGTCACTCGGCCGAGTGAGCCGCGCTGACTGTAGCGTAAACTGCGATTTTTAGGCTGCGCAGGGGCATTTTCGTCAGGATTTTTTGGGCGATTTTGGGGGTATTTAACCCCAGTTTTTAACCTAGTTTAGAGAGCTTTTTCAGAACTTTTTGCAACCTTTTTAGATTAACTTTTTAGGGATTAGTTTGAGCTTTTAGGGAGGAGAGAAAAGGGTTGTTTTGTTGGATGCTATCTTGTTCTTCATTGGTTTGTCTCTCTCTCCCTCAAAAACTCCATTTTTATTGATATTTTAAATATTGCTATGAATTCCATTGATTTTGATTGTGAATTTCTATTGCATTATATGATGAATTGTGAGTAGTTTCATCGTCTTAGGGCGTAGGGATGAACCCTACGAGCCCAATTTCAAATTTGTGATGAATTGGTGAAATTATTGCTAGGATTGATTAGGGTTAATTTGTGATTGATTTAATACGAATAGCTAGGGATTCATACCGATTGGGATTTGCAAGAGATTGGATCCCAACTCGATAGGAAGCCCTAGAAATTCAAATTGGGTTGCAATTGAATTTCTCTGGAATCGGTTTGCAAGAGATTGGACCGAAACTAGGGTTTTCGATTGTAATTCTATACCAATACCCGTTTGCAAGAGATTGGACGGGTAGGAACTATCCCAATCTAGGTCGTAGCTCGAGTTTGCACGAGAGTGGGCTCGAGATACGATTGAACGATGATGTTGTTCTTCACGCTAGTTTGCCTAGGTTAGGGTTTGCAAGAGATTGGACCCTACCCTAGGTTGGCTATAGACCGGCAATAGCGCGAGAGTGTGAGCTTGGTTCTACATTTAGTTGCAACTAGTTCACCCGAATTTTAAATCTAGCAATTGTTAAAAACTACGAATCACAATGATGAAATACGGCAAGTAGTGGGGATTCCCTATCCCTAAGCGTCTTTATTAATTTGTTATTTCTTTCGTATAATTGAACGACTATGACCGCATATTTGCGAACATTTCTCGACTTTTCTTATAGCCAGGTGATTGAAGAAGACACTGTTATTAGGCCTCCCTGTGTTTGATACCCGCTCGCCGCTACACCGTGCGCTTGCGGTAAGACTACAGTGTCGCCGCTCCGGGACGTGTATCCGGGGCGCGATCAAGTTTTTGGCGCCGTTGCCGGGGAGGCGATAGTATTTGATTCTACCTACCTAGCTATTTTTCTTTATTTGTTCTATTATTTCTATTTTTATTTTGCCCTTCCGTTGTGCTAACCATTTCTTTGAAACTCTGTTTTCCCTTGCATGTACACGAGATCCTCGGCGAACCCCGAAGAAATACTATACGATCCGGAGATCGAGCGTACATTGAGGAGGATCCGAGCGGAGAGGAGACCCGTTACGGAAGGGAATTTTATGACCCATCCTGAGACACCCGAAGAATTGGCAGAGCGAATGGCGAGGATTATTTCCATAAGAGATAGACTTCGGCCTAAGACTTCTTCCACTACCTCGTCCTTAGCCATGCCGGAGTTGGCGGCCGACAAAAATTTCGAGTTGCAGACCGGATTGGTGGTTCCTATGCAACAAGATCCTTTTCATGGGAACTCCCATGAAAACCCTCATTACCACATCCAGCTCCTCATATCTAAGTGTGCCACCTTCCAAATGCCGGGCGTCTCCGTGGATGCTATCAGACTGCGCCTCTTCCCTTTCACACTCAAGGACAAGGCATTATATTGGTTGAGGACGCAAGCTGAAGGAATCTTCACCACTTGGGATGAATTGGCGAGTGCCTTCGTCGACAAATTTTACCCGCCCTCCAAGACGGTGAAGATAAGGAGTGCTCTCATGTCCTTCAAGCAAGGACCAAAAGAAAATCTCTATGAAGCATGGGAGCGCTTCAAGGACTTGCAACATCAATGCCCCCATCATAGCATTGAGGATTGGGAGCTTGTCCACATTTTCTACAATGGACTCCAACCGGACACGAAGCAGATTATTGATGCCACTGCAAATGGAGCCATTTTGTCAAAGACTCCCGATGAAGCTACGGCCTTACTTGAGGAGATGGCCTCGAACAACCAACAGTGGGGCGACGAGTGAGGACACTCTTCGTCCTCCTTGAAGTCGTCTAGCATTTATGAGGCCAAGGCCGTCACGGAGCTAGCCAACAAATTTGATTCTCTCCACAAGGTTATGGAGAGATTGGAGAAATTCATTACGGAGCCTCAAGGAGCCCCTTCTACACCCACGCCGACAAATCATATGAGTGATTGGCAAGACCAATCCCAAGCCATGTATGTAGGAGGAGCAAGGAGAAGGAGCTTTGGAGCAAGTTCAATATGTCGCGGGGAATTCTGGATATTGGGCCAATCCAGCCGCTAGAAACCATCCGGGTTTCTCATATACTAATAATGATGGTGCATTGAACCCCCTGCAACAACAACCTCCTCAAGCTCGGGCTCCACCACCACAAGCCAATTATCTACCAAGGGGGCCACCGCAACAAAACTTCCCACCGAGGCAACAAGTGGGACCTTATAGGCCACCCGGGTACAATCAATGGTGAAGAAATCACAACCCTCCGCAAGCTCAACCACGTCCAGATTTTGAAGCTAAGGTGGAGGAGTTTATGGCGGAACAAAGAAAGATCAACGCCACGTTAAAGGCGGGACAAGATTCTCTCGCCACCGTCGTCGCTCAAATTGGGGAGCAACTTGCGTTGCTCAATAAAAACAATCAACAATTGCCGGCTCAAACCGAGCCAAATCCACGGGGCAACACCGGCCATATCAATGCGGTCGTTGCGGTTACAACAAGAGGAGGGAAGGATACCAGCCCCCCCCCATGACTCAAATTAAGGAACCCGCGGTGGAGAACCTACAAGTGAGCGAGCCGACAATTGAAGTTGAAAAAGAGAAGGAGCCGCAAGGGGAAGTGAAGTCTAGAGAGGAAGAGCTTATTGATGAGCGCCGATTTATGCCACCGGTGTCCTTCCCTCAACGGCTAGCTAGAGCCAAGATGGAGAAACGGCTAGCCAAGTTTCTTGAGTATTTGAGAGGGGTGAGCCTCAATATCCCCTTCCTCGACGCTATAGTGGAAATCCCATCTTACGCCAAGTTCTTAAAGGACTTGATCACGGGAATGAAGAGGAAGGAGAAGATAATGCTCACGGAGGAAGGGACTTGGTTCACAAAGAGGGAAAAGGAGCCCGCCAAATTCAAAGATCCAGGGAGTTTTCGGATTCCTTGCACTCTAGGCGACGTCCCCCTACAAAAAGCATTGGTAGACTTGGGGGCTAGTGTTAGCCTCATGCCTCTCTCCATGTTCCAGAAGTTGAATACCGGCACGGATTTAAAGCCTACCGACATGCAGATTCAACTAGCGGACGGGCAGATTACAAGGCCGGTTGGGATCGCAGAGGACATCCCACTCCAAGTTCCGGGGGGGCATATGTTTGCCATTCGATTTCGTGATAATGGACATCAAGGAGGAGGGCGATACATCGCTCATACTTGGACGCCCATTCCTTGCCACTGCCGGTGTCATCGTCGACGTGCGGGAGGGGACTCTTACCTTGAACATCGGCAACATCGAAGTGGAGCTCCATATACCGAAGGCAATGAAGCACATGCCGTATCACGAGGATCTAGATTACATGGACCTCCTTGATGAGGTCATTGAAGAGGCGATACCCCACTCCCTCGGCGCACCCCACGAAGATTGCTTCGAAGAAGGCCTAGATTTGGCCAAGGAAGAGAAGATGGAGCACTCCCCCGATATATCCATGGCGATTGATGATGGCGACGCTGATGTCGCAAGAATACGGGAGCTCTGCAAGCTCTCGAAGTTGAGGACTCCGAAGAAAGCTCCACCGATACGACGATCGGTGTCACCGGCAAAGTCAAAGACCGGAGCAAGCTCTAGCTTGGGGGAGCCACCCCCCAACATTACCCATGACGAAGGGGCACTGTGGAAGACCACACACCACAATGATCCAAATCCGAGCGGTCTTCCTGGGAAATTCGACGGGTGCATCTCATATGCACCCAACATACCGCGCTAAATTGAAAATTTAAAGTGGTCGAGCTCAAGACCTTAAACGAGCCCTTGTCGGGAGACAACCCGATGGTTATCGCATTTTTTCTATTTTAGTTTTTATTTTTGTTTTAGACTTTATTAGTGTTTTTGAGTCATTTGCCTGAAAAATTGTGATAACGGGTCCTATTTTCTTTGACAGGAGGAGGAGAAAAGGATATATATTATATGGAGGATGACCGAGACGAAGAAGAACACTCCAGGAATGCGTTCGAGGCTTAGGAGGAAGAAGAAACCACTTGGAGGAAGAAAAACAGAGAGTAGAGCCAAAACGGAGCCCCGAAGCAGAAAACAGAGCCTCACTCGGCCGAGTACCATAGTCACTCGGCCGAGCAAAGAAAGACGTCCGCCCGAGTGGCGCACCAACAAGCGAAGTCTGTTGTACCCCACTCTCTGTCTTTTTTATGATTTCAGTATAAACTGCCACTCGGCCGAGTATATTTCTTCACTCGGCCGAGTGAAACTGATACACTCCTAGGGCGAAAATTGCCGAGTAGCTTATGCCACTCGGCCGAATGGACTTTTTCCACTCGGCCGAGGGTGGCAAAGCCACTGGGCCGAGTCGTAAGCGGAGGGAGAAAATTTTAAAAACTTTTTCGTTACGATCACTCGGCCGAGTGACTTAGTCACTCGGCCGAGTCGTAACTTCCCTTATATAAGGCGAACGGGCTCGGTGCGATTTTTGAAACGCCCAAATTCAGTTCTCGCCCGAATCGCCCGCGACCCTTCGTCTCCCCGCCCGCTGCGACCACCAACCGCTCGCCCAAACGCCCTCGCCGCCGCCCTCGACCGCCCGACCACCGGCGGCCGAGCGCCGACCACCAACCACCGACCCCCCCCCACCGCCGGTGACCCTCCTCGCCGCCGGCCAAGCTCCGGTAACCCCTATTTCGCGTAAAATCCCATTTTCTCCCCATTTTTGATGATCCGAGTACCCATTGAGCCCCTTACTCAAATCGATTTCTCTACTTATCTTTTATACCCCATCTCCCCCATATATTTTGAATTTTATATGCGGATATCATTGTTTGATGTGCATGCTATCTTGGGGGAGCTTAGGGGAGCTCTCGGATGCGGTACTGGCTTCGTGGAGGCGGCGTCTTCGCACCTACCCGCTGTTTATGCTCTCGCGGTGTGTTCAGGTACATTCGTCCCATTCTTTTAGCACGCCGCATTTTTCACTAGTTGGGTGAGCACTCGGGGCACACATGCCGCCCCGTACACGGCCACGCACTCGGGGAGCTTCCGCCAAGCGGAAGCGGACGGATGAGCCCGGCCCCTCCCACGCTATGGAGGACTCCCCTCCACCTTCACCACCTCACCTCACACAGCCATTACCAGCCGACCCCGTTCACCCACAGCCACTTCCAGCTGATCCCGTTCACGCACAGCCACCACCGGCTCCGGTTGTCGGGCCGCTGGGGATTACGTTCAGAGACGATGCACAGCGCGTCTGATTTGAGCGTATCGCCCAGCGCCCGATAGTACCCTCCAGGTTCACCCATTTAGCTGACCTAGACTGCCTGGGGGTACTTGAGGGGATGCTCACGTTGTACGACAATGTGGGTTAGCGAGATTTTCTTTCTGTGTCGGCGGACACCTACGTCCGTCCGACACTCGAGGTACTTAGCTCGATCGCCCGGACCGCTGAGGGATGCTCCTTTAGACTTATGGATTGAGAGTGTCAGATCACTCTCGATATGCTTAGAGCATTCTTTTAATGGCCCGCAGTCCCCACACCCGACCGAGCCTACGCCCCCACACACATCCCTCCCCCATCTTTCGATTCACACGCCTTTTGGGCCAAGATCACGGGTTTACCTCAGGCCTTTGACCCTAGTAGGGCCAAGGCCTCGGCCATAGTCCACCCCTGCCTTCGCATAGCACAGCGCCTTATGGCGACCACTTTTCTAGCGAGGTACGAGCCTGAGACGATGTCTACGCCTGAGCTTTATATTCTCTACGCGATGACTCGCCCCAGAGTTCTGGATAGGGATGGCGTTACGATGGTCCCCGCCGTTGAGATTGACATCGCTAGCTGGTTTTTGGACCGCATCATCGTATCGATGGGCGCTCACTCCCCGATATGTTATGATGGCCTGATCACCCTGCTAGCCCTGATGACCGGCGAGGACCTTCCGGTCGACCTGCGTCGACATTCGGGCCCCACTTCACTTTCGATAGACATCATGGCCTGGATGAAGATGCTTCATCCCCACGGCCAGCGGCACTGAGTATGGTTGCACGGTCCCTTCGGTGCTGACTACATGATCCTTCCGAGCCCCGCTCGGACACACATATGACCAGCACACGAGGACTGGCTTCCGGCGATGGATCTCTTGATCCCCGCCACCTACGTGCTTGAGGCCGAGGAGCCTGAGCAGGCACCCCCTGCACCTGGAGACCCTGTGTTCCCTCAGCCTGAGCCTGCACTTTCTGTCGCTCCCGACACCTCTGTCCCCACTTCTGCCGGTGTCGGGAGTACACTTGCTGAGCCGTCCTCCACGCCCACCACGTCCACCACCACCCCCACCACTGTTGTGCCCCTGTCGGTTGAGCTACTCACCTCTCTGCTACCCGAGCGTCCACCCACCATACTTGAGAGCGGCGAGTCTTCCTTTGCTTCTGTCGTGGAGACCCTATCCACTTTGATCTCCGATGGGGTTTCACCTTTTGGACCCCACACTTCCTCCCCAGCGGTCGACCCTTCTGTCTCCACCGTAGTTGTCCTATCTGAGAGCGTCGTGACGTCTGTTCCCACGTCTGTGTCACTGACCTCTCTTGCCGCCTCGTCACCGATTTTGTCTTCCACTCCCACTGCTGCTGCTTCCACCTCACACTAGCCTGCGTCCCAGCCTCGCACTGAGGCTGGGCATCCACTAGTGAGCACATCGCCCTTACCACCCTGCCTGCTGTCCCGATCACCTACACTGCCCGTATTAGACAGCCCCGACCTGCTTAGCCTAGACCTTTCCGCCCCTCCGCTCCACCACCCCCTGACGCCTTAGTTCAGAGCGTTCGTGCTCTTGAGGGGGCGATGAGTGGACTCCGAGGCGATTTTAGGGCTCTGTCTTCCACAGTCACCGCCATGCAGCACCGCCTCGAGCTACTTCCCGGCATTCACTTTTGCCTGACCCAGATTCTCGAGCGACTACCACGACCACCACCCATCCAGCAGACTGTTCAACGACCACCACCCCCACCCCCACCCACCCAGCAGACTGTTACCCAGCCACCACCACCCCCACCTCCACCTCAGGACGGAGATGGCGCAGCACCACCAGCTTAGGCACACCCTTGATGCCATCGATATTTTTTGTCGTTATGCTGCCCATTCTCTACTTGGTCCTGATGATTTTTGCCCACCCCCTCCTCCCATCACTATTTTTGTCCACATTTTGATCATATCATTCTATATCCTCTTTCGGGAGTGAGGGAGAGTATTTTTGGTGACACACACATATCTGCATCACTCTTATCCTTGCATGCATCACATTCGCATCATATTTTTCATTTTGTTATTTTTATTTCTTTTTTTCATGCATGCATACCCACCCCCCACCCATTACCCGTCTCTCAGTGTGCCACACTTCGCACATTGAGGGCACTGTGCCCTTTAGCTTGGAGGAGTGAGTTCTCACACTTTTTGCTTTTATCACCTTTTATTTTTTAGTTTTTTCACGTTTTTTCCACTTTTGCACCCATTTTTCATCACGTTGTTTCTTTTTTACCATGCATCACATTTTTTCTTATTTTCCTTGTGTGCTGCATTGTAAATATCCTTGTTTTTCGTTTATCTTTATTTCTTTCATCTTTTGCTAGAGATGACTTTTCTGTGATGATGATGACGTGGAGTTAGCTTTTCTCTATATGCATGCTATATTTGTCGTGTCATAGCTTTTTATTTCTGATATCATATGCTATGTTCTGCCTTGCATTTAGAAATAGTAACCCACTCTCTTTTTACTGTATGAAAATGGATGAAATTCTATTATTAGCTGATGTCTGATGATTCATATGTATGCTATCGTAGAAAACACACCAAGATTCACGCATTGATGCTTATATCTGGAGTACTGCTTTCTTTTCTCACATCACTTCTATTGCATGATTTGTACGCTTCACTTCAGGTTGATTGAATGTTTGCTAGCTTTGATAAATCTGGATTAGTTTACTTTTTGAGATTAAACTGTAGATTATATTACCCTGCTTAAGTTGTCGTGCACGTCCTATAGAGTGAACTGAGAGATACATTTATTTCTTTCTCCGCTTATCTTGAACATAATTTCTCTATTTTATATTCATTGGTGAATCTCCCCTTAGCGATTCTATTATTGGCATTCCCCCGTTAGTATATCACATGCTCCAAATTCCACAAAATCCAAAGAACTAAAAATATACTTGTATATCCTTCTCTTTGATTTGGGATCATTGTGTATATATGTTGATTGTGAAAAAAAAGAAAAAAAGAGAAAAAAAAAGAAAAAGAAAAAGATTTGAGAATAAGAAAAGAAAAGAGAAAAGTAGTTCGAAAACGATCCCATCTCATACGCTTTCTCTCTTTCTTCCCTCTTTAGCTTTTGTTTTTGTTTTCTTTTACTTTTGGAGCTTCATAAAAGAAACGGGGATGTAAATATTGTTTGTGTATGCCACCACGCTTATAGATAAGCTTGGGGGAGAGAATCCAAT
Source organism: Scilla litardierei (assembly GCA_030789695.1). Lineage (NCBI taxonomy): Eukaryota > Viridiplantae > Streptophyta > Magnoliopsida > Asparagales > Asparagaceae > Scilla > Scilla litardierei. The sequence goes on along the minus strand of CM061131.1, from coordinate 114,956,169 downwards.
TATGTGTGAGAGAGTGACTACCTGCCGGTGCATGACAACCTAGGCTAAGTAATATTTTATACTCGGTGAGATTGCTAAAGTTTCACAAAATCCAGAAATCTATGCTTAGCGTTCACTTCATGAAAACCACACTTTTTCTATTCTTACTACTCTATCGTGTGATATCTCTTATACTCCTTATAGAAAGCATTCAATTGAAAAGTGTGTGATCTACGATATTGTATACCGCTTTAGATGCTTCAGACGATGTTAATCTTAGAATTATTCCATTTTTCATGCTATATTGATATTCTTGGGTTTTCTGTTTCAAGTGCACCATTATACTATGATATCAAAATAAAAGTCTTTGACACGTGGTTTATATTCGATGTATGCTATATGAGTAAGCAAAACCCACGTCGTGAGAAAAATGATCTAGCAACTTCCCTCTTCGTTTTCTATTTTGTTTTTCGTTTTCCATTTTCCGCCTTTCCATCGTTTTTATTTTATCTTTATCCACCGGGTTCGCTTTTTACTCATCTTCCTCGAGGACGAGTAAGAGGTAAGCTTGGGGGATTTTCATCACTCAGTATTTTACACCTTTTTTCTGCATGTTTGCATGCCATTTAGATCGCTCAAATCGTGTTTTTCACGTTTATTCGACAATATTGCGATGCTTTTCACGATTTGTTGTTTTTGTCGTATTTCAGGAGATTTGGAGCGATTTGGAGTGATTCTGAGATACACCCACTCTGGAGTGTCACCGACGACTCTCGTGAGGGGTATTTTGCTATTGGAGAGGAGTGGAAGGAGAAAGAACGTCGTAGGAGCGACGAGGGAGCGAAAATATAAAGTTTGGGCATTTTAAGCATTTCACTCGGCCGAGTGAAGGAGTCACTCGGCCGACCATCGGAAGCCCGCTCGGCCGGCTAGATCGGACACGCAACAGAGCTATATCAGCGTGCACTCAGCCGAGCATCGCCATGTCACTCGGCCGAACCACGGAGACCCACTCGTCCGAGTGGCATCAAGACGATGGCAGCAAAAATCCCAGACTTACTGTTTTTGTACAGTCAATTTCCGAGTCCTCGTCCGCCCGAGTGACAAACGACGTCCGCCCGAGTGAAGAAAGCCCACCGGCCGAGTGAAGAAAAGTCACTCGACCGAGTGACTCCCGAGGAGACGACCCCCAAGACCCCCAACTCTCTGGAATCTGTCAGGGTCTATCACTCGGCCGAGTGAGCCGCGCTGCCTGTAGCGTAAACTGTGATTTTTAGGCTGCGCAGGGGTATTTTCGTCAGGATTTTTTGGGCGATTTTGGGGGGTATTTAACCCCAGTTTTTAACCTAGTTTAGAGAGCTTTTTAAGAACTTTTTGCAGCCTTTTTAGATTAACTTTTTAGGGATTAGATTGAGCTTTTAGGGAGGAGAGAAAAGGGTTGTTTTGTTGGATGCTATCTTGTTCTTCATTGGTTTGTCTCTCTCTCCCTCAAAAACTCCATTTTTATTGATATTTTAAATATTGCTATGAATTCCATTGATTTTGATTGTGAATTTCTATTGCATTATATGATGAATTGTGAGTAGTTTCATTGTCTTAGGGCGTAGGGATGAACCCAACGAGGCCAATTTCAAATTTGTGATGAATTGGTGAAATTATTGCTAGGATTGATTATGGTTAGTTTGTGATTGATTTAATACGAATAGCTAGGGATTCATACCGATTAGGATTTGCAAGAGATTGGATCCCAACTCGATAGGAAGCCCTAGAAATTCGAATTGGGTTGCAATTGAATTTCTCCGGAATCGGTTTGCAAGAGATTGGACCGAAACTAGGGTTTTCGATTGTAATTCTATACCAATACCCGTTTACAAGAGATTGGACGGGTAGGAACTATCCCAACCTAGGTCGTAGCTCGAGTTTGCACGAGAGTGGGCTCGAGATACGATTGAACGATGATGTTGTTCTTCACGCTAGTTTGCCTAGGTTAGGATTTGCAAGAGATTGGACCCTACCCTAGGTTGGCTATAGACCGGCAATAGCGCGAGAGCGTGAGCTTGGTTCTACATTTAGTTGCAACTAGTTCACCCGAATTTTAAATCTAGCAATTGTTAAAACCTACGAATCACAATGATGAAATACGGCAAGTAGTGGGGATTCCCTATCCCTAAGCGTCTTTATTAATTTGTTATTTCTTTCGTATAATTGAACGACTGTGACCGCATATTTGCGAACATTTCTCGACTTTTCTTATAGCCAGGTGATTGAAGAAGACACTATTATTAGGCCTCCCTGTGTTCGATACCCACTCGCCGCTACACAATGCGCTTGCGGTAAGACTACAGTGTCGCTGCTCCGGGACGTGTATCCGGGGCACGATCACAAACCCACTCGCTGAGTTTGGGGAGGCAGACTTGTAGGAGAATATATGCCCATAAGGCAATTTAACCAAAAGTATACGTCTTGTTCATACTGTATATGGTACCTATTATTCTAAGTATAAATAGTTCGTATTAATATACTTAGATAATATCCATAGACTTATAGTTAGGTCCTTATGTATCTAGATGAGATCTCGATTATGAGTAAGTAAGCGACCGAATATAAACATAAGTCTTAAACGGTTCGTGGTCATAGATGTGTACAGAACTGGATATCGACACATCGGATAGACCATTGTGTCTTAGTCTTACCTTAGGGTAATGATGATCTCATAGTCATTCGACTTAGTGAAGTCGGAGACGAGACACAGGTGCTCATTGGAGAATGAGTTCACTGATCGACCACATAAGAGTTATTAAATGGTTGACTTTAACTAAACTGTCTTTAATAACTCCAGGGTGATGATAGGTTAGCTGGTCCTTAAAACCTGAAGTCATTTGTACAAACCTGTGAGTGAACAGTGTAGCTTAGACCTATGATCTAGCTTCGAGGCTTGGCCTGCTGAAAGATCTTAGGTTGAGCTGCACCCGAAGCTCTCGAGGCGAGTAGATGACCAAGATGGGATTCGTCACTTCCGTTAAAGGGAAGTTAGTGTTACAGGCTCAGTACGGTCTTTATGTTAATCCTCGGCCAGGGTGCGTTGTAAGAATTACAACGTGTATACAATAAAGACCGTCGTATACTGACCAATGTTGTCTAATAGGGTTGACAGTAAACCATACCCTAGGCCAACAAGAACACAGTCTTGACGAAGGGACTACGGCTAACGAAGTTCATCACTGACACAACCAATGTAAACCCAATGATGCTTTTTGTGAAAGGGTCGATCACGATATGATGATTCTGAAACAAGGACGACAGCTACTGCTCGTAGTGACCGTCGTCTAGGGGTTCCGAGCCCCAACCTGTAGTAAGGTCAGGCTGTAGGGTCTCACACCGAGTAGTGCTCGTGTCTTAGTAATAGGAATATAAAATAGAGAGATATATCATTTGATGATATTCACAAATCTTGTTGTGAAAGTTAGTCGCAATAGCAATAGGGACAAACGTTGCATTTGATTCAAGCTATGATTAAACGTGTCGTAAATTGGTTACGACAAATTTAGTAGGAACAAACATGTTGGAAAGGGTTACCTGGATGATGGGATCGTCCTGGTCTAAACACAGGTTCAAACCGTGTCCAAATCGGAGCTCAAACGAGCCCGGAAACGCGAAAACAGTCCAAGGCGAAGTGGGTTAGACCCACTGGGCTAATAAGCCCAGAGGCAAAGGCAAACGGGCGCAGCCCGCTAGCTGCAGCAGGCGCTCGCCCTTACCCCCTTGGGCGGGCGCGCCCGCTAAGCTTAGCGGGCGCGCCCGTAACTTAAGTCTATTTAGGGGGTTTTGAAACCCCAAATGACGGCTACGGATTTTGATAATTTGCTCAACTTTGAGCAATTGTTTGAGAGGTCAAACGAAGTCGAAATTCGTCGCCGTCGGTTCCTACGCGTTCACCATTCGAAGATCTTCGGATTGATAGCTTGTTTGGTGTCTAAGATTTAATGTGCAATGAGAATTTATTAGTTAAAGTATGCTTTTATGAAATGCTCACTTAAACTAGAAATTAAGCCAAATTGGATTAATTGGTTTTTCTCCGATTTTGTCAATGTCCCACATTGCTCGCAACGAAGGAGTGAGTGCCGACTCCCTATATAAATAGGGGTGCACTCTCTTCGTTGAAAAAACACACCAAGTCATCGAAGTCATCCCAGACTTTTTGAGCAAGCTCGATCGGCGACTAAATTATTCTCTCTCTCTATCTCTCTTCCTGTTCTCCGGAGTAGTCCTAGCAAGACTACGAAGGGGGTTTGGATCTTGATCCGGACGTCTAAGACGCGGGTTCTTCTCAAGTGAAACTTTCTACCGCGTGTGATCGGCTCGGAGACGAAAGTCGGTTCGGGCGGATCGGTTCGAGGGTGCGATGCGGCTCAGGCGGTTCGAGTCAAAGCGGCTCGGCTACGAGGAGCTTCTGAAGACGGTGCGGTACATCTTGCCTGCTCCAGGGCCAAGATTCCGGGTATGTGGTTAAGTAGTTTTTAGTGTAGATTTAAATAGTCGCTTTAGAGTAGATCCCTCTTGGGGTGGTCAGATCCACCCCAAGTTGGCATAGATCGGGCTAGGTTCTGGCTCCCCAGAGCCTAGCTAAATAGTTTAGCTAGTGTAGAAATTTTGAATTTTTGTTTTCCGCTGCGCTTTTGTGCCCCTGTGGTCCGTCCGACTTAGGACGGTCACAGACCCGAGCTCTGGGGGTCCGACAAAACCCCAACAGTGGTATCAGAGCCACTGTTATGTTATAGATCTACTATAGCGACTTTTTTAATTTTTTAAAAATTGCTTATTTTAAACATACGGACTATTTTAGTTTTATGTTAAAATCAGTTTTAAAAAAGTATTTTGTGTTTTAAAAAATTGTTTTTTGTAACACGAAAATTTTTTGGGGGACAATTATTTTTTTGCGATAAATTTTATATGTCTCCAATGTTTAAATGCTTTACATAAATTTTTTATAAAATATAAATATTTTTCGAGCATTTAAATGTTTATGTAATTTTAAGAAATATTTTATTTTTGAAATTTAATTTTTCTTAAGATACATAAAGATCAGAAATTTTAAAAACTTTATTTGAAAGCTTTTAAATGTATTTCTAATAATTTTAAAAGTGTTTTAAAATTGTTTTAGAGAATATGTAAATTATAGAAATACTTTGTTTTCATGAGATGAAAGATAAATTAGTTTCTTTTTACATATAGGTTTCTAAAATTATTTATGCGAAATTTCAATTTTAGAAATAATTGATTAAAATTTTAAAGCCTAGGTTTTAGAATTATTTGATAATTTTATACCTAGTTTTTTGTGATAAAAGGTTATGGAGCTTTAAAAATTTTATCTTCGAATTTAAATTGTTAAATTCTAGATTTGCGTGTTTTTATTATGTAGATAATTTTAAACTTGCAAATACTCGTTATATGTCACAAATGTGAAACTTTCATATATGCGGATAAATTAGTTGTTTCAAATTTTTAATGGACATATTGAATAATGTATTCATAAACCTTATTAGGTTAGCCATTAAATGTTTAAAATTTAATGAGATGAAATTTTAATTAATTAGTGACATGTTATGTTTGATAAAACAAAACAACATCAAAATCTAATACCAGATTAGGTTAGTCCCTTTATTTGTAAATCATTTCATTAAAACATTTAATTGATGATTTTCATAAAAGACAAATGTTGAATTGTTTTATAAAATCCTAATTAGATTGGGGTAGCACATTGAACGAATAGACCTTATAGTTGATAAGGACTAAATAAAAATTGTTCAACCAATCCATAAAATTTCGAATTTTAGGATCCACTAGTTGATAAGGATTAACTAGTTTTCTTAATTAAAAGCCATTTAGTTGTTTGGAAAACATAGAATTGATGAAAACTCCTTCAATGGTTCATGATGTCGGTCAATGTGCTTGGCTAAGTTTGCTGGACCAACCTAGCTAGACTGGGTAACAAGTGGTGCTGGCTTAGTCAATTCCCTGGCCGCGTCCGCTGGACCGCAAGGAGTCGATTCATGACTATGTAAGTCCATCAACTATACCTAAGTCAATACGATAATAATCTTGTTCAAGATAAATCGTAGCCCTCCTTGTTTTAGGAGTTGGCAACTGTAAGAAACATGTTACGGTTGTTGAGCTACACTCAAGCCGTGATATGTCAATCTTATAGAAACCGATTTCTTGATTGACATCTTGACCTGACTGAAACCGTTGTCTCATCCTTCGAGCATCGGCATAAGTCTAACCAAGAATGTAGTCTAAGTCCTGACCCAAACCGACGTGTCGTGCATACACCGAGCGGCGGGGCAAGTCAGGCTAGACACGAAAACAAGGGTCCGACTAGGCTAGCCATTGTGATCCGATTGAGCACACTCATGATCACAAATGACTAGGGGTAAAAATCGATAGGGAATCATAGTTAATATGATTGACGACGAGTTCGTCTACCGACTGCAGAGTCGGACAACTTGTTGAGATACACTCAAGGTTGTCAGACTCGGGGTAGTCGGATCCCTCTCTCACAAATGTTATTTTATAATAAATTGTTTATTATTATGGCTTTAATAAATTTAGTAGGAGCATATAGTTTTATAAAAACCATTAAAACTATACTACGAACTAATACTAACTAAAGTATCTATAAAATGCAAAATGGATTCGGGTCTTAGATATATGGTTGAGAAGAACGTGCTCGATGGAACGAACTACAAAGACTGGCTTATGAACATCAAGTTGGTCCTTTCCCTGGCCGGGATAGGATACGTACTATTCGAGGACGCTCCGGATAAGCCCGATGAAGATTCGTCCTTCGAGGAAAAAGAAGCCTACAAATTGTACCAGAGGGATGCAGAGAAGGCCATATGCCTTACTCTGGCTTCGATGAGCAACAAGCTGCAGAGGAAGCATGAACAAATGGATGTTCAAAGCATGCTCCTCAATGCGCAAGAGTTGTACGGCAAGCGATCTCGAGCTTCCAAGTTCGAAGCCACCAGCAACCTCTGGGGCACCAAGATGGGGGCATGGCCCATACAGGATCATGTTATCAAGATGATCGGGTACGTAGAGGACGCCGCCCAGTTAGGATTTGTCTTGGACAATGAGATGTCCATAGACATTATCCTAAAGTCTTTGACTCCTGAGTTTAAGCCTTTCATCACTGGTTTTATAATGAACAGTCTTGAAACGGATCTTCCTGGTCTTCTCACTATGCTTAGGCAGTTTGAGGAGATTGAGAAGAAGCCGACTGCATTGGTTGTTGGCTCTGCTTCTTCCGACCAGCCGAAAGGCAAGGGTAAGAAGAGGCAGATCCTGCAACCTGCAAAGGCGAAGAAAGGAAAGAAAAAGACTAAAGGGGCCTAGTCAAAATCTGAGTGCTTCCATTGCCACAAGATTGGCCACTGGAAGAGGAACTGTAAGATCTATCTTGCAGAGAAGAAGAAGGGGCATACGGATGCCTCCACCTCATGTACAAATTCAATTCAATAAAACGTAATTATTTCCAATCATATAGTATGAGATACTAAAAGACATATGTGTAATGTATACATGTGGCTGATATGAAGCGGAGATTGGGAGAAGTGCGGAGGACGGTCGGCAATCTGAGCAATCTTTGCTGCTAGGGCCGTTCAACGACTTCAAGAGACAAGATCATGAAGGAGATGATACTATTTTAGTTTAAATAAATTGTATAATTTCTTGAAAGATGAAAAACAATGATTGAGTGTTCTGCACTCAAAGTTTATAGGATAAACAAATTACGATTCATCTTAATGAGTCCGTTGTTTTAATGAATGTCTCGCAAATTGCTTTTTTGTTGAGTTGAAATTTGATTGGCTTAAATTTTCTGTGATTGTAGCTTTCTGAGATGGTTGCGAAATTCTCGAATGATGATGCGAAGCTTCGGAAAATGTTGATTTTTGAGCTGACTAGATGTTATAGTCTATTGGTAGTTAAGTATGGGTTCCAGGGGCGTATTAATTGTGTGCGATCACAATTATACGCATATTAAGATTAATTCTTAATAAACTGCATTTAGTTATTAAAGAGTTAATATTAAATGTGGTCAAGGGAAAAGTACAGTGTAGGACGTTTTGATTGAGCCAGTCAATGTCAAGATTCCTTAAACCGATCTTGACTTTACTCATTCGTCAAACCCACCTGACACTAAGACATTCCATCTAAAGCACTTATCAAATGGTTATATCTTCGTATATATAATCTAAATCTGATTTAGATATAATATTGAAGTATTTAACCAGGTAATTCTTAAAGTCAGTGGGAGCCAGCTCGTATACTTGGTTCCGGTCTCTCAGACTAAGTAAAAAGGATTTCCACCTTAAACACATCATCTATATAAAACATTGAATCAAAATTGTTTTAATTTAATCGTATATATATATACTTAGGGTGTCATGTATGTACTTGACATATTGACACAAGAAAAGTGGAATGAGCTGAGACTGACTTATAGATTATAATGTTAGACCCTACATCTAGGTTGTATTAGCTAATTGTTAGCTATACAAAGATAGGAAAAATTGATCCAGATCATTTTTCAAAAGGATCAACCCTGTGTGATCAAGAGATGTATTAATTAATCCATTAAAACTCGTTGTAGATACTCGTTAGTAAAACCACTCTTAGGTTTGTCATATAAATGTCAATGTGACTGATATGCTATAGCGGTATGAGATACCGAGATAAACAGCCTAAGTGCAAGTGGGAGATGTAGGAGAATATATGCCCATAAGGCAATTTATCCAAAAGTATACGTCTTGTTCATACGGTATATGGTACCTATTATTCTAAGTATAAATAGTTCGTATTAATATACTTAGATAATATCCATAGATTTATAGTTAGGTCCTTACGTATCTAGATGAGATCTTGATTATGAGTAAGTAAGCGACCGAATATAAACATAAGTCTTAAACGGTTCGTGGTCATAGATGTGTCCAGAACTGGATATCGACACATCGGATAGACCATTGTGTCTTAGTCTTACATTAGGGTAATGATGATATCATAGTCATTCGACTTGGTGAAGTCGGAGATGAGCACAGATGCTCATTGGAGAATGAGTTCACTGAACGACCACATAAGAGTTATTAAATGGTTGACTTTAACTAAACTGTCTTTAATAACTCTAGGGTGATGATAGGTTAGCTGGTCCTTAAAACCTGAAGTCATTTGTACAAACCTGTGAGTGAACAGTGTAGCTTAGACCTATGATCTAGCTTCGAGGCTAGGCCTGCTGAAAGATCCTAGGTTGAGCTGCACCCGAAGCTCTCGAGGCGAGTAGATGACCAAGATGGGATTCGTCACTTCTGTTAAAGGGAAGTTAGTGTTACAGGCTCAGTACGGTCTTTATGTTAATCCTCGGCCGGGGTGCGTTGTAAGAAGTACAACGTGTATACAATAAAGACCGCCGTATACTGACCAATGTTGTCTAATAGGGTTGACAGTAAACCATACCCTAGGCCAATAAGAACACAGTCTTGACGAAGGGACTACGGCTAACGAAGTTCATCACTGACACAGCCAATGTAAACCCAATGATGCTTTTTGTCAAAGGGTCGATCACGTTATGATGATTCTGAAACTGGGACGACAGCTACTGCTCGTAGTGACCGTCGTCTAGGGGTTCCGAGCCCCAACCTGTAGTAAGGTCAGGCTGTAGGGTCTCACACCGAGTAGTGCTCGTGTCTTAGTAATAGGAAGATAAAATAAAGAGAGATATCATTTGATGATATTCGCAAAGCTTGTTGTGAAAGTTAGTCGCAATAGCAATAGGGACAAACGTTGCATTTGATGCAAGCTATAATTAAACGTGTCGTAAATTGGTTACGAAAAATTTAGTAGGAACAAACATGTTGGAAAGGGTTACCTGGATGACGGGATCGTCCCGGTCTAAACACAGGTTCAAACCGTGTCCAAATCGGAGCTCAAACGAGCCCGGAAACGCGAAAACAGTCCAAGGCGAAGTGGGTTAGACCCACTGGCTAATAAGCCCAGAGGCAAAGGCAAACGGGCGCAGCCCGCTGGCTGCAGCAGGCGACCGCCTGCTGCAGCAGCGGGCATCGCCCGCTGGCTGCAGCGAGCGGGCGCCCGCTGCATAGCGGGCCCCCGCCCGCTGCTTGCAGCGGGCGCACGGCCCCCTGCGGCAGCAGGCGTGCAGACCGCCCTAGCCCCCTTGGGCGGGCACGCTGCTAAGATTAGTGGGCGCACCTGCAACTTAAGTCAATTTAGGTTTTTTTGAAACCCCAAATGATGGCTACGGATTTTGATAATTTTCTCAACTTTGAGCAATTGTTTGAGAGGTCAAACGAAGTCGAAATTCGTCGCCATCAGTTCCTACGCGTTCACCATTCGAAGCTCTTCGGATTGATTGCATGTTTGGTGTCTAAGGTTTAATGTGCAATGAGAATTTATTAGTTAAAGTTTGCTTTTATGAAATGCTCACTTAAACTAGAAATTAAGCCAAATTGGCTTAATTTGTTTTTCTCCGGTTTTGCCAATGTCCCACATTGCTCGCAACGAAGGAGTGAGTGCCGACTCCCTATATAAATAGGGGTGCACTCTCTTTGTTGAAAAAACACACCAAGTCATCGATCGAGTAGCTCCAGACTTTTAGAGCAAGCTCGATCGGCGACTAAATTATTCTCTCTCTCTTCCTATTCTCCGGAGTAGTCCTAGCAAGACTACGAAGGGGGTTTGGATCTTGATCCGGACGTCTAAGACGCGGGTTCTTCTCAAGTGAAACTTTCTACCGCGTGTGATCGGCTCGGAGGCAAAAGTCGGTTCGGGCGGATCGGTTCGAGGGTGCGAGGCGGCTCAGGCGGTTCGAGTCAAAGCGGCTCGGCTACGAAGAGCTTCTGAAGACGGTGCGGTATATCTTGCCTGCTCCAGGGCCAAGATTCCGGGTATGTGGTTAAGTAGTTTTTAGTGTAGATTTAAATAGTCGCTTTAGAGTAGATCCCTCTTGGGGTGGTCAGATCCACCCCAAGTTGGCATAGATCGGGCTAGGTTCTGGCTCCCCAGAGCCTAGCTAAATAGTTTAGCTAGTGTAGAAATTTTGAATTTCTGTTTTCCGCTGCGCTTTTGTGCCCCTGTGGTCCGTCCGACTTAGGACGGTTATAGACCCGAGCTCTGGGGGTCCGACAAAACCCCAACAAGACTGTGTAGGGGTGCTGGATGTACTTGGCATAGATTTCTGGGATCACAGAGGGCAGCAGCTGAGACATTTGGGCCAGAATTCCCACAGGGACCACCGCCGTGACTCCACCGCTACCTGTGATCTTGGCGGCCTTAGCAGACGACTTGGGCGCCTTCCCTTTCTGGGGGTCCCTCATGATCACCGACGATGAAGCAACAGCCTGATCAACTGGCGTGTCTCCCTCCAGCCTGGACAACGACGGCATCTCAGACACTAACAGTTCCGACTTAGTGGCGTCACCCTGCCAACCTCCCCGAAGTGCTGTTCGATGTGGACATTTAATGATGAAGAAGATGCGGAAGAAGAATATGAAGGCATCGGTAGGATCGAGAGTATACCTAGAGAAGAATGAACAAGGGAAGCTCCGGTAAATAATGGTGATCGATGGCAGCTGCTCTCGACGATACAAGGGGGAAAATCTGAAGTTTTGAAAATTCTGGTAAAAGCCTCTCCTACTCCCTCTCCGTCTCCATTTATGGGACGAGGCGGGCGATCACCATCGTCTGGCATGGTCCACGTGGCATGATCCAAGCAGGTCTGGCTGGCACCTCGAATTCTTCTTCAATTACCGCAGTCATGCATCATCTATTCAGTGAATGGGCACCTCGAACTCTCCCCGTTGTCGGATCACCAACATTACTTTTGAGATTCGGCAGTCAGGCCTCATTATGTGCAGCTGACCAGCTTTCTTCCAGTGGGAGTGCGAGTCGTCATCTAAACTGAAGCTGGACTGGCCGCGTCAAGCTTGAATGACGGTGGAAATTGTTACGCCCTGAAAGCTGGCCCATGAAATTAAGGCTCGTATGCACTGGGGGCCCAAGCAAACTCCTCACCGACTCTCCTGATGGGACACTAGTTGAGCTGAAGTTTGCCTTCATCCAGAGAAGCTTGCCTCGACTCGCCACAAGTTCACCTCCAATGTAAACTAAAAGCTCACTCGTCCGACCTACAAGCTCGCCGTGCCAAGGATAAGCTTGCCTACCCTCCAATAAGAAGCATCGTCCAAAGGAGCCGAGCTTAATCACCGATCTATAGTTCTCCCCCGAGGGCGACCAAGCATAAATATCTCTGACAAGGTAACGTAGGCTCATCTCATTTCCATTAATGCTAGAGGTTAAGGGCAAGAACTGATGGCAGCCACTTGCGTCTCATTAATGCATCTGACATCGTCTGACACCATTAATACGGTAAATATCCTTGACACATCTCGTCGACCTATTGCTTCAGCACTCGTGTGTCAGCTGGGTTAATTCGACAGCTGACGGGATGGCGAACAACCACCTCTCAACCCTATAAATACCCATCTCATGCCTCCATAGAGGGGGTTGGTCAGTTAAATCTTCTAACTCATTTCAATACACAAGGTCAGATATCTTCCACATATCTACGCCTTCCTTATAAGCTCGCCACGCTTCGCTGATCTGCCTTAAGATCGCCAAGTATGCCTGACGCCTACTTTTCACGTCACAAGCTGACTTAGGCATCGAAGAGGCTACGGGCTGACAGCCAGCCCCATCTTTCTGACCAGTTGTATATCATTGCAGAAACTTGCCTCAGCTACAGGGAGAAGGCGACCTCCAAGCGACCTTTGATCATTCACCTCTAAAGCGAGTTCCAAGTCGTGCTTACCTCTCCATCATCAAAAAAACTTGTAAATCATTGTACACATGATTTCCACTTCAAATAAATTTTATTGTGTGCAAATTTGCCCCGCAACAAAGCTCATCCAAACCTATTTCGAGACTACAATCCAATTGAATCGATATTTGGAGCGATCCACCCATATAGATAATCTACACTAGGGGTTTAGCTTCACCCTAGGCCCAAAGATCTACTCAATAAACATCATAATGCATAGCAAATAAGGCAAGGAAATAAACATCACAAATGGCATGAGAAGGAGAAATCAAGAGTAATACAAAGGAATGAAAAAAGATTCATTACAATAATAGAGAAATTAAAAGTCTTACAAGCCTTGAAGAACAACCCTCTATGGGGAAGAAACCCCAAGAAAAACTCCCTCAAATCGCCTCCAAGAAACCCTCTTATAACCCCCAAAACCCTTCAGCGAATTGGGTCAGGAAAAATGGAATTCGAAGTGACACGTCCGTGCACGAAAGCGGCACTACCATGCTTCAAATTCAACTTATGAAAACTGAAATTTGTAGTGACATGGCCGTGTTGAAAAGCGGCACGGCGGTGTCAAAATTCCAGCCTTACAGCATCGACTTCCAGAAATTATAATAAATCACTCTGAACTGAGAAAATTACAAATTAATATGTGTTGGAATCTTCACAACGTGCTCTATAATCTGAAAATAGCTCAAGAGAAATACATGGGAGATTGGGAGCAGAAAATCCTTCTTTGAAGCTCCACGGCTCTTTCACTTCCAAGGTGGACACGGCCATGTCATAAAGGCGGCACGGCTGTGCCGCTTTGCAACACGGCCGTGCTACTTTGTGACACGGCCGTGTTGTCCGTCCGTGCCCAAGGATAGCCCATTGTCTTCTACAGTTGAATTTAGCATTGCTGTGTGATGTATCCGCACGGCCGTGTCGCCGATGCTGACACTCTCTTGGGCTCATACGATGACACGGCCGTGCATGTGCACAGACAACCATGTTGCTTGCATTTTAGCCATCCTCTTCTCCATATTACCTCCGATCTTCGGCATTTTTCATCCTTTGCTCCTCCATTCACCCTTTGCCATCATTTTATGAACTTTTCTACTGAAATACACAAAACATCCCCAAATAGTGAAAACGAACAAAAATGAATGGAAGGTGAATGAAACATGCGAATATATACATAAAATGCATGAGAATAAGGGTGGAAATGTGTAGAATATTCACTCAACGTTAATTTTGCATCGTTTAGCTTCATTTTCACCTGAAACACACTTAATACACATATTTGTAGCTATGATACTTGTTTGGTATCATTAAAATCAATGTTTTGACCTAGTTAGTGGGCTAACTAATCCAACACCTATGACCAGGGATATTTAAGATTTATGCTTAAGCAGATCCATTGGGCCTCATTATCATGATCTCGTCATGATCACAATATCCTCACATAATCTAAGGACTATCCCTACCATCACATAATAACATCCATACATACTCATTTGTATCAAAGAATCACATCGATAAAGCTGCACCAAATAGCACACTATTATTCCTAATAAGATGTATCAATTACAGTAATTGTCTTGAGGGTATACAAATCCCAACACATGCACTTAACAGAAATTGGTCCAAAAGACCCTACGCTCCCTCACTTTGCAATGGCAGAAAAGGACAACAAATTGAGGAGGCCAATGATCTCTCCACGTTGACCATGGAAGATTTAATAGGGAATACAATGTCGTACAAAGTAAAACTGGAGGAGAGAAGACAAGAAGAAGAAACCCGAAAGAAGAAAACTTTGCATTTCATGTGTCATCCGACATCGAAGATTCAAATAATGAAGATGATAAAATTGATATGCTTGCAAGGAAATTCAAAAAGTTCCTTAAAGGTTAGTATAATCAAACATTAAATTAACTAATAATTTACCTTCGTGTTATCATTGTTACAAACAAGGATATATGACAAATGAATGTCCCAAATTAAAATACAAGAGTAGCAACTTCAAATTTAAAAGATTGAAGAAAAGGCACTGGTTGCAACTTCGGATGGTTCAGAGTCATCATCCGAAGATGAAGATGAGGAACAACAATAGAGCGCATACATGTACTTCACGGCACTTGAAGATGAGCTATCATTCGAACTTGATTTGGATGAATAACTAATTGCTTTTAGTGATTTATATAGTAGGCGTAAAATTCTTAATAAAGTCAAAAGTCATTACAAGTAGATCATGATAACAAATAAACATAGTATTACCCTATCTAAGTTAGACGATGTTAACTAAAGTAATGAAAAATTAGGTGTAGAAAATAAAATTCTAAAAGAAGAAATTTATTTACTCAAAAGGAAAGGACAGTTAAATAGTAGAATAAATGAGCTAGATAAGTATATCTCTTCTATTAAATTAAAATTTGAATAGATTGTAAAGAATGTTGATTAATTCAATAAATGCAAAGAGAATTTTAACAAATTCTCTTATATCAACATGTTTAAAATTCCAAAGCTCGATTAGGATATAATAATCAAAAGAAACATATTAGCACTAATTTGTGTGCAAATCAAGCCAAAAAGAATATTGCTTTTATGTATAAGAAATATGCATTCAATCAACATGTGAAATTCACTACTCATGATAAATTGCATGCATGATATAATCATTTTGATTACAAAAAAATGAAAAAAATAATAACAATGCATATATTTAAATTTCATGAAAAATGTACATAAGTTAAATAATTATATTTATGTCCATTCTAGGAAATTCAATCCTAATGAGGTCATGTTCCTAAACTCCCAAAGACCCAAAATGAAAAGGATACCAAGCTTTTTAATATCTATTCGGGTATCCAAAATAAAAAAGAATCATACTTTATGTGGAAAATCTCAATTGATGTGACTCCTAAAAACTATATTGTTTACACCAACATTTGGTATCACTCCCTTCTTTTTGGTGATGCCAATGGGAGAGAAATGATAAGAAAGCATCAAAATCATAAGAGAATCATCATTTTAGGTGGAGTATGCTAAATTCAGAGGGAGTAAGTTAAAAAATTTTAAATTTTTTTTAATTTGGCTGTGTGCGCGCGTGCGCACGTGTGTGTTAGTCATCATCAAAAAGGGAAAGAATGTTGGATATTAGAGTATATTAATATATGTTTTGATGATAATAAAACATTATGATTGTACTAATGTGATTTGTGCAGGTACTAGGAAAGCTTTAGAAAGTAAAAGGACAAGGTGTAAAGGCTCAAGAATGGTTAACAACACATATGATAAGGAATTGGACATTATCGACATTGATCGAGCATAATATGTTGTAATTTTGTTTATTGATATATTTTTGTTTATTTTTGTCATAATAGTAATCTTAAAGCCTTGAAGATACACCTTCACATAGACACAAAACCATAAGTTTAGACTTAGAATTATTATGGACTCAGACAATATCTAAACTGTTTGATTTTAACTCAACTGTGTTTTATAAGGTTATTAGTCAACCAACTAAGTATATATAATCGACCAGTGTTTTCAAGCATCATACCCAAAATCTTTTGTATCATAAGTCGACTAACAGGACTATTAGTCGAGTAATACATAACACATATATTTCTAAAAATTTAGACTAGTTTCCAGAGCTCAGTTTAGTCGAGTAATATAGGCTATTAGTCGACTAGTACCTTCATTAGTCGACTAATAGACCATGTTAGTCGACTAACACTACTTTCTAGATTGCTTGCCATAAGAACCATTAGTCGACCAATAAGATGATTCGTCGACTAATCAACTAGCAGTTAGCCAAAAACTAGATGTTTTTCTAGCCTTTTGAAGAGATAGTTTTGTCATTTCTTTTCTTAGGTTTCCCCACTGTAAATAGGGATAATGATCTTTCTTATGACGAAGAACGACATCACAAGAGACGTTGTTATGATACCAATGTGAATCGATGATGACTGAAAAGTAGCAACTCTTTTAGGTGCCTAGAATACTTATCAATTAATGTGTTTAGTGAGAGAGATGCTACCACTTCATCAATATAAGCTTTCAAGCATCGACTCTTACGTGGATTCGGTTTGCTTCCCAACCGCAACAAGCAGTGGGTGCGGGTTCTCATCGGGATCCCTACAAACGGGGACAGATCCGAAAGAATACCAAGTGATCCAACAGGGTTTGAAGAGCGGATTTCGCAATCCAACCCAGTTTCTCACATGTGATCTTTACCGCAACCACAGACCAATGAGTTTATTAGACAATGGTGTGGTCTAGTATCAATCCAACAATTAACTAACCGTCAAGGTCAACTAGTCATATCATGTGTACCAAAGAGAATCGCTACGATGATGGCCAGAAGATATTGCCCAAGGGGCTCATCAATAGCCAGTGACTTGTGTGAACCATAGTGCCCTAGAGAGTAGCACCTCGCTCCCTTCAAGTCAAGTGGGATTTGCTAAAACGACAACTACGAAGCAACCAGAGGCATCCCACCTCCTAGACCCAAGCAGATAGATCAGCGAGATGGCGACACTCGCTTTAGCCGACAGTCGCCTATCCCAGTACAAGGAGAAGAAGAACAAGAAGAAGAAAGAGAATGGAAAGATAAAGGAGAAGAAGGCGAGTGGCACGAGAGTGCATGATTAAAGAGCAACAACGGCAGTTGCACTTTCATCTGAATCTGGCGAGCATGCACATCGCTTTTGGGAAAGAAATGGATAAAAGAAAAGCAAACAAAGGGGAAGGGGACAGATGCAAATGGAGTGGTGGAGTTCCATTGGGGCTCGGCGACAGCCTGAAAAACAGTGGGTTTGTCCGGGCCTCGGCCGACCAGACACCAACTGGTGGCAGACATCCCCTCGCACCAGCGCCAGCGCCAGCACTTCACTTCACTCGCATCAACAAACAAAATGAATAATAATACCAATGTACAACAAATCAAGCCCATCCCATCCTCTTTTATCTGCTTCCTCGCTCTCGAACTTTGTGGATTTCGATCGGACACACGGGATGACGATAACCACTGCCGTTTCAAATGGATATGGTTGAACATAATCTCGGTCCAAGTTGGATTATTTATTGTTGTTATATTCTAATTGTCCGCTGACATGTCCTTCCTCCTTTGTCCACGTCAACTATGCCCCGTCAGTTATTCGGGCTCAAAGAACAGGACATCCCTTGGACGTATTCAATTTTTACCCGCCTTCATGTTAACATATTCTAAATTGATATGAGAACGACTCCCAGCTCCGAAAAGCTCGTTGCAGGGAGGTGACATTATCCCTAAAGCGGGAAAGAAAATGAGTAAGTGAGAGTGAGATTTGACAGACAATTGTTATTTTTTTGCTAATTTAGGAAACGTGTCACATCTCTACACCGAAAAATCGGTGTAGATAGCAATTATCATTGATATAACTCTCCTGAACCGGCCAAGGCAGAGTAGGCTAGCCTGTGGGTCGGGTAAAGATTAGGCCCTAGTCTAGGGGCCCCGCAATCACATATTGTTTACGGGTGTTTTCTCACCACAGGGTCGTTGACCGGGATTTGTATGGTCAAAGTGGTCAATGGGTCGATGTTGACCCCTTGTGAATGCCAAGTGTGCGTGCACTTGGCTCGGGTTGGACTTGGCGTCGGGGCCGAGCACTGGGTCCAGGCGGGATGTCGGCTTCTGATTGAATCCGAGCGGAGAGGAAGCCTCGGCTCGGCTTCTATGGGCTCGGCCTCGGTCGGACGAGCGCCGGGTGTAGCCTTGGCGCCTCGGTCTGTTTTTCCCTGAACAGACGAGAAACTCGTCAGGGTGGCCGGACCTTGGTTCCGGCCGTATCCCCTCCGATGCCAAAGTCAGATCAGGGTATGAAGGATACTCGGCGGGGTAGGCATGACTTGAGAGGAGATCGATACGCTGACCCACGGCGCAAGCAGGGGGAGGGAAAAGGAACGGTGAAAGGCCAAGGTCGTTGATGGAATACCTTCGGTTAGAATACCTGGAGTCCGATCCCTTGCTCCGTTGTCCCTCTGGTCCTCTTATAGGTGGCTCTGCCATGATCACCTTTTCGTGCACGTCGCCACGCCATTCCCCATGATGGTGCCTGCCGGCGTCATGGGGGAGCTGCTTGTCCTCAGTCACGCCGTCGCGTCGCTCGCCGTTCGCCCCCATGCCTGTCATGGTGCCTGCCATTGTCGCGGGCCAGCCCATTCCGGAGCTCCCTTACGGGCATTTAATGCCCCCACTCTTTGGGCGAGTGGTTTCCCCCATAGATCGTGGGCCAGTCCGAGGGTGGTTCGGGTTTGAGGGTCCCCGGGGGCTTCGTTGACTGGGCCGTGTTTTCCCGTGGGCATCATCCAGCGGGGCCCAATCTTACTAGCAGGCTTGTCAACAATAGTCGTATCAATTGCCCCCATCGTTCGAGCCGTTCGGGTTTAGCCGGCCCGGTTCGGACGATGTGACTGTTGGGGATTTGTCAGGCGTGTCAGTCGAGGCCAGCCCATTAAATGGGGGTCATCGTGACGCGGCCGGTTTGATCTTCTCTTAACGCGGGTTTCGAAACGCCGTCGACCTTTGAATGTCGCCACGTGTCCCACTCAGACGGTTCATATTCCGGGATTGTCCCGTATATAAGGTGCCGGTCTCCCAGACTTCAATCCCTTCACGCTCTTCAGATTTCGTCTTCTCAGGCTTCCTCCTTCCGTCACTCTTCTCCTTGCGACTCCTTTTCAAGGTAACCCCCTTCTTTTATTTTGGTCTCATGGCCACACTTAGAATCGGCAGGTCGGCGTCAGGGCCTAGGGGCCCACCGACGCCCGGTGTCACGCCCCGCTTCCCTAAAATGGAGGCGAGACGTGAAAAGGTCCGCACAAGAGTGGAGCTGTGAAGCCCCAAAACCGATAAGCGTCAATAAAACATAAGCAGGTCCCTGTAACCACAAACAGAACAACAATAATAACACAAGGAGAGACAGAAACAAAATCTCAAACCTCAGAATTTGTCCAACATTAAAATTTAAGTTCAACATCCAGAAAGCCACCAGGCTACAAGAAAGAGTCTAAAGGCCTAGAACAAGGCCAGCAAGGACAAACATAACAAAGTATAGGTGCTGCGCACCGACAACTACAGCAGTCTAAAACAAAAGGGGGAAAGCTCAACGAAGACACTAGGACTGGTCCCCAGTGTCCACGTACTCCTCGCCAAACACAGGCTCGGGCTCGGCGTCCGTAAACACCTCGTCCTCAACAATGAACTCAGGCTCAGGATCTAACATGTGTCACCCAAAAGAGTAAAGGGGCACATGTCAGCAAGTCTAAAAGACTTGGGCAAGGAAACTGAAAGTAAGGTAAACTAACAACCTAGCAGTTATAGTATGATGCATGACATGGCAAGTATAGTGTGGAAGTGACAAGTAATTGGAAGCACAAGTAGCAAGTGGCAAGTAAGGCATGGATAACAAGTTTTACAAGTAAAACACGGACAAGTACAAGTCAAGTAGTTCGCGTCAAGTGAACACGTCAAGTAAACACGTCAAATAACAAGTTGTGCACAGAGATTCCGCCTGTTGGCTAGAGTGGCTGATCGGGCCAACTCCTAAGCTCAAGTGACCGTTTATCTCTACCCCTCCACATGTATCGAGCCAGGGCATTACCCCGCACACGGAATGCTCGCTTCTGGATCACGAGCCAGGAAGTGTATTTAACACGTATGGCATAGGGTTATGCCTGCAAC
Source organism: Scilla litardierei (assembly GCA_030789695.1). Classification (NCBI taxonomy): domain Eukaryota; kingdom Viridiplantae; phylum Streptophyta; class Magnoliopsida; order Asparagales; family Asparagaceae; genus Scilla; species Scilla litardierei. The sequence goes on along the minus strand of CM061131.1, from coordinate 114,935,602 downwards.
GCATGTGCCTAGCCGAAAACAAGTAGGTCGTGCATTGGCTATCAACCAACTCACGTAGCCCGCTTCTGGAACACGAGCCAGGAAACACAAGTATTGTAGCGTGTGCTACGAATGCGACATTCAACATGGATAGCATGGATGGCAATTAAATTGCGTACCGTTAATTAAAATTAAACATGACATGGGAGTTATGCAACATGATAAATGACGGATCGAGCTTCGTTGTCAAGCTAGTTCCTAAAATTGCGCCTAGGCGAGTATCATTTCGTCGCTTAGTCTCTTTTACGCCTACAACAAGCAAATGGCCTAAGACATGGCCCAAAACCCTAAGTGGCAAGTTTCACTTGCCTAGCACCGAGGATGACGATCAACGAGGCCGTCACACAAATGCTAACTACGGAGTTGAGATCGCTGCCATGGCAAAACAATATTAGAACAACATCCAACCTAGTTTTATTAGGGTTTCACAAAAACACAAATGGGTTATAAGGATATTAAGAGATCGAGTTATTACCGTATAGGAGAGGAAGAATGATGCCGAGCAAGCACGGCAACGGAAGAAACGCTCCGGGGAACCTAGGGTTCAGATCTGGAATGGATGGGGAAAATCTGGAGAAATGGGGTTTTGGGGATTTTTCGGGGTTGGAGATGGCCTAGGGCATGGTGGTAGGCCAAAATGGAGAGGGAAACTCCAAGGGAGGAAGGAATAGCTTGGGGAAATGTTGGAGGGTGATTTGGGGAAGAAGGAGGCTCAGGAGAATGAAAGAGGGATGAAAGAAATCGTGGGTGGGGTTTAAATATGGAGTGCTGGCGGCTGCCCAGAAATTAGGATTTCGACACTGATTAGTCGGTCAAAGAGCAACCACTGACCGACTAGTTTGGGAACTAGTCGGTCGGTTAACCAACGCAGACCGACTAAGTCCAAACAGTAACTCCTGTACAAAAATAGGATTTAGATTTAGTCGGTCAAAGAACAACTACTGACCGACTAGTTTTGAATCTAGTCGGTCGATGAATGTTCTTAGACCGACTAAGAATGAATAGTACTTGGTATCAAAAATGATCATAGAGTTAGTCGGTTAAAGAACGATTGCTGACCGACTAGTTTGCAACCTAGTCGGTCGACCAATGTTCTTAGACCGACTAACGATAAACAGTAACTCCTGAGAAATTAACAAAGCCAACTAGTCGGTTCATGAAGGTTTGTCGACCGATTAAATCGTCATCTAGCCTGTCGGTTCTCCTTCTTGTACCGGCTAACGTGCACAAAAAGTTTCGAAATGGAGCGCGAAGCTTCGGGATCGATTCCTAAGACTCCTAGGCTTGATCTAACAATAAGATATGACCGATATGAAGCCCGCCACGAATGACTTACTCCGAAATCGACGATCACCGGAAGAAGCTAAGAAATCACGACGAAACGATCGAAAGTGAAAGCTACGGAGACGAAAACCACACATGAGGAGAAAATCCACCAAACATATATATATATAATATAATAAATCCAGATACATGAAAACCAGTCGTTACATCCTCCCCAACTTAAGAAAAATTCCGTCCTCGGAATTTCCCAACACTCACGTGTCCGGAAACAAAAGTGGGAAACGCTCTCGCATCTCATCCTCATTCTCCCAAGTAGACTCTCCAGGCGAGCCGTGTCGCCACATCACACTCACAAGATTGACAACCTTGTTCCAAAGTGACTTCTGATGCCTGTCCAGAATCTGCACTGGCTGCTGGTCATACGTCATATCCGGGCGAACGGTAATCTCCGAGAAATCCACAGCGTGAGATGGGTCGCTAATGTATCGACGAAGCTGCGACACATGGAAAACATTGTGAACTCCTTCCAAAGAAGGCGGCAAGGCTAAGCGGTAGGCTACCTCGCCAACTCTCTCCAGAACGCCAAACGGTCCAATGTATCGCGGGCTCAACTTCCCTCGCTTCCCAAAGCGAATCACACCACGATTCGGGGAAATCCTCAGAAACACATGGTCGCCCGGCTGAAACTCCAAAGGACGGCGTTTAGCATCCGCCCAATGCTTAAAACGGTCATAAGCAATGCTCAACCTCTCCCGAATGTTCCTGACAACATCCACGGCCTCCACAATTATCTCAGGCCCCAACAACTCCCGATCACCAACGTCATCCCAACTCAATGACGATCGACATTTCCTCCCATAAAGAGCGGCGAAAGGCGCCATGCCAATACTCGCCTAGAAGCTGTTGTTGTAAGAGAACTCTACCAGATGTAGATGGTCCTCCCACGAACCCTTGAAATCCAACATGCACGCCCTCAGCATGTCCTCCAAGATCTGAAACGTCCTCTCGGACTGGCCATCCGTCTGCGGATGGTACGCCGTGCTGAAACTCAGACGCGTACCCAAACTCTTCTGCAAACTCTGCCATAACTGAGATGTGAACCTTGTGTCTCTGTCCGACACGATACTCACAGGGACTCCGTGAAGTCGTACAACCTCCTGCACGATTCACGTTACATCACTATCTAAACTAGGAAAAGGAAATAAAAACGGAGAGTAAAATAATTTACCTCCATATATCTCCTCGCTAGCACCTCAGTGGACTGTCCCACTCGGAATGGAATAAAGTGCGTGGATTTGGTCAATCGATCTACGATCACCCAAATCGCGTCATTCTGCTTTGGACTCCGAGATAGTCCAGTCATGAAATCCATAGTGATGTGTTGCCATTTCCACTCCGGAATCGAAAGCGGTTGCAGCAACCCTGCCGTACGTTGATGCTCCGCCTTCACTTGCTGGCAAACCAAACACTTGGCTACACTCCGAGCCACACTCCTCTTCATACCATGCCACCAATAGTTCAGACGAATATCCTTGTACATCTTGGTCCCACCAGGATGCACAGAATACGGCGAACTGTGTGCCTCTACCATCAACTCCTCTCTAATATCCCCAGCTGGCACACACAACCTGGCTCCAAACCTCAGCGAGCCATCCTCATGCATCAAAAAGTCAGTCCGCAGACCAGCTTCCAACTGCTCCCGAATCTTCACTAGCTTCGGATCCTCAGCCTGGCCAGCCTTGATCCGATCCACAATCGTCGACTGTATCTGCATACACATCAACGAAGAAGCCTCTCCAGGAAGAACAATCTCAATACCAGACTCGCAAAAATCCTGCTGCAATCTCCACTGCGAGGTCAAAATCATCACCGCTGGAAGCCTACTCAGCACATCAGGAACCACATTCACCTTGCCAGGGTGATACCGCAAATCGATCTCATAATCCACCATGAGCTCCAACCATCGATGATGTCGCATGTTGAGCTCCTTCTGAGTAAAAATATACTTCAAGCTTTTGTGATCGGTGAAAATCTTCACTTTCTCACTCAGCAAGAAGTGCCTCCAAATCTTAAGAGCAAACACAACGGCAGCCAACTCCAAAACATGCGTCGGGTAATTCTTCTCATGAACCTTGAGCTGACGAGATGCATACGCCACAACATGCCCGTGCTGATGCAACACACAATTGAGACCCTTGCCAGAAGCATCGCAAAAGATCTCGAATCCACCGCTGCGATCAGGCACAACAAGAATAGGGGCAGTCGTCAATCTCTCCCTCAGAACACCAAAGGCATTCTCACAATCACCCGACCAAACAAAAGGTACATCCTTCCACGTCAATCTGGTCATCGGCTCAGCAATACGGGAAAAGTCCTTAATGAAACGCCGATAGTAACCAATAAGCCCAAGGAAACTTCGGATCTCAGACGCTGACTGCGGAACAGGCCACTCTCTGATGGCCCTGATCTTCTCAGGATCCACTGAAATACCATCTCCAATCACCACATGCCCGAGAAAAGCAACTCTGTCCAGGCAAAACTCGCACTTCGAAAACTTAGCATACAACCGATGCTTCCTCAAAATCTCCAATACTGTCCTCAAGTGCGATGCATGCTCCTCCTCCGACTTTGAATAGATCAGAATGTCGTCAATAAAGATAACGACAAACTTATCTAAAAAGTCGTAGAAAATCAGGTTCATCAGATTCATGAAAACTGCGGGTGCATTGGTTACACCGAAAGGCATCACCACAAACTCGTAGTGTCCATACTTCGTCCTGAATGCTGTCTTCGGAACATCTTCCTTCTTCACCTTCAACTGATGATAACCACTCCTCAGATCAAACTTCGAAAACACCCTCGAACCTCCAAGCTGATCAAAAATATCATCAATACGAGGTAACATGTATTTATTCTTGATGGTCACCGTATTCAGCTCCTGATAGTCCACGCACATACGACACGAACCATCCTTCTTCTTCACCAGCAGCACCGGTGCTCCCCACGGAGACACACTAGGATTGATATAACCCTTCTGCAAAAGCTCATCCAGCTGCTTCCGCAATTCCTCCAACTCAGCGGGTGCCATACGATAAGGCGCCTTCGAAATCGGCTGCGCTCCTGGAATAAGATCAATAGATAATTCCAAAGCCCGATCAGGTGGCAATCCAGACATCTCCTCGGGGAAGACGTCATCGAAATCACGCACCACAGCTGGCCTCTCCAGCTCCATCTACATAGCCACACTCTCCACCGGCCTGGCTCGAAACCTGACAGGACCAAGCGAACTGCTACCTCGGCTGAACTCAAATACTGGATGTCCGGGAATCTCGAACACCACCTTCTTCCTCCGACAGTCGATCGTAGCATAGAAGCTCGCAAGCCAATCCATCCCAAGGACCGCATCATAGTTGATGATGTCGTGGACAATGAAATCAGCGTAAAGCTCATGTCCACAAACCACCAACGAGCAAGAATTGCAACCAAGATGCATCGAGACCACGCCATTCCCTGTAACGATATTCCAACTCTTGGAAAGAGGGGCGTCAACAAGGAATGCTTCTCCACGAAGCTCCGAGAAATAATACACATCGTTGCACCTGAGTCAAAGAAGACTCGTGCAGGAAATGTGCACACCAAAATCACACCTACAAACAGTCTAACAATCAAGCCCTAGTCTAGCAACCAATCATGTTCAAGCAAACAACATAATCTAACAATCAAAACTAGCTAGAAAAGTAACAGCTAGATTGAGGATTACCTGCGATAACCTCATCCACAGCCTCGCTCTCCACAGCAGTCATCAGAAAAGCCTGCCTCCTTGGCGGAAAAGCCTGCTGAAAAGCCTGCCTCTGTGGAACAAGAGCTGCTCCACGTCCAGCAGGAACAGACGCTCTCTGCTGCAACGGCTGTGCAGCAACAGGTGCCCTCCAAGGCTGCTTCGACCTCGGACAATCCTTCATGGTATGGGTAGGATCTCCACAAACAACACACTGGCCCAGGAATCTCCTACACTGATCCTTGACATGTCCGATCTTGCCGCAGAAATGGCAAGTCTTATGAACAGGCCCTCCTGGCCTCTTGAACTGAGCTGGCTGATTAGGCTTGAAACCAGGCCTAACCACCGCTCTGGCCTGCTCCATAGGCCTCTTCCCAGCACCAGAAACATGTCCTCTCCTCTGACTCAGGTTCAGCTAGGGCTGTTGACGAACGAGCTTGAACGAGCTTGAACATGGAGCTTGGTTTTGTTCATGAACAAAATCCATGTTCAAGCTCTGTTCGTTTACTAACCGAGCTCTAAAAACCTGTTCAAGCTTGTTCGTTAAGCTTACCGAACGAACGTAAAAGAACGTAAATGAACATTTACCGAGCTTGTTCACAAGTAGTTAATCGAACGCTCTGTTCGTTAACAAGACTTATCGAGCTTGTTCGTGAACATGTTCAGGAACATGTTCGTGAACACAAAATCAATTTTGTTCATGAACAGATTTTCAATCAATCAAACAAACGTCCATTTTTTAATTAGGAATAATAATATTTAAACATAATTGCCAATGACTAAATCAATTAAATAAAAGGATTAAATATTTGCAGAACAAAAACAAATAAATCCAGCATAATAGCTCCATAGATCCCATTCCAAGCATCCATTCCAAGCATAGTAAAAATGTAGTATTTGTCTAAATTTACTATTTTCGATACATGTTCATTCATGAACACTTAACGAGCTTGTTCATAAACATCACTTAACGAGCTTGTTCACGAACACTTAACGAGCTTGTTCATGAACATAAATGAACGAACACAGTTATGTTCAAGCTCTGTTCGTTTACTAACCGAGCTCTAAAAATCTGTTCAAGCTTGTTCATTAAGCTTCCTAAATGAACATAAACAAATATGTACCGAGCTTGTTCACGAGTAGTTCGTCGAGCGTTCTGTTCGTCAACAGCCCTAGGTTCAGCTCATGCCTCCTCGCAGCGACCAGAACCTTCTGATAAGAGTCCAGATCAGAGGAAGACACAAAACTCTGAAGCTCCAAAGCAAGTCCATGCAGGAACCTCTGAGCCCTCTCATCAGCATCCTGCACCATCTTCGGTGTGAACCGACTCAGCCTAGTGAACTCTTGGTGGTACAGGTCCACCGTCAAGCTCCATTGCTTCTGATAAATAAAGCGATGTAGCATCTCCTTCCTAGCAACCTTCGGAAAGAACTCCTCATCAAACCTGGACTTAAAGGTAGTCCAAGCTATCGGCTCCACCAGCATCTTCTCTTCCGCATCCCACCAGTTCCGAGCATTATCCTTGAGTTGCCTCTTCGCCAAATCAACCCATCCAGCCGGGGTGATCTTGGCCATCTTCAAGTTATCCTCAATGTTTCGAATCCACTCATCGACAGCCAGAGGACCCTCAGACCCATCAAAATATATGGGACCCATCTCCCGAAATTGCTTTGCTCCCGGCTCGGAGCGAGGGGCATCCTGGATTGCCCGACCAGCTCGAGCAAGTGGAGCATTCTGGACTTGCAGGAGCACGCCCTGCTGCACCTGCATCATCTGAAGCATCATCCGCATCATCTCTCCATTGGTGGGTTCCCGCTCAGGCTCCTCGTCATGAGGGGTCGCACCACTACCTCCACCACGGGTGAATCGCCTTCCTGCCATCTAATGACACAGAAAACGAAGCAGATTAGATTCATAGCTTATGTCTCGGATATCGAACTTAGTTTATTGGACATTCTAATATTATTATCGTCATTCCGATAATCACAGTTACAGAAGGACCTGCATGGGCCACCAACAAAACCTGTCACGCCCCGCTTCCCTAAAATGGAGGCGAGACGTGAAAAGGTCCGCACAAGAGTGGAGCTGTGAAGCCCCAAACCCGATAAGCGTCAATAAAACATAAGCAGGTCCCTGTAACCACAAACGGAACAACAATAATAACACAAGGAGAGACAGAAACAAAATCTCAAACCTCAGAATTTGTCCAACATTAAAATTTAAGTTCAACATCCAGAAAAGCCACCAGGCTAAAAGAAAGAGTCTAAAGGCCCAGAACAAGGCCAGCAAGGACAAACATAACAAAGTATAGGTGCTGCGCACCGACAACTACAGCAGTCTAAAACAAAAGGGGGAAAGCTCAACGAAGACACTAGGACTGGTCCCCAGTGTCCAGTACTCCTCGCCAAACACAAGCTCGGGCTCGGCGTCCGCAAACACCTCGTCCTCAACAATGAACTCAGGCTCAAGATCTAACATGTGTCACCCAAAAGAGTAAAGGGGCACATGTCAGCAAGTCTAAAAGACTTGGGCAAGGAAACTGAAAGTAAGGTAAACTAACAACCTAGCAGTTATAGTATGATGCATGACATGGCAAGTGTAGTGTGGAAGTGACAAGTAATGGGAAGCACAAGTAGCAAGTGGCAAGTAAGGCATGGATAACAAGTTTTACAAGTAAAACACGGACAAGTACAAGTCAAGTAGTTCACGTCAAGTGAACACGTCAAGTAAACACGTCAAATAACAAGTTGTGCACAGAGATTCAGCCTGTTGGCTAGAGTGGCTGATCGGGCCAACTCCTAAGCTCAAGTGACAGTTTATCTCTACCCCTCCACGTGTATCGAGCCAGGGCATTACCCCGCACACGGAATGCTCGCTTCTGGATCACGAGTCAGGAAGTGTATTTAACTCGTATGGCGTAGGGTTTTGCCTGCAACACAGGTGCCTAGCCGGAAACAAGTAGGTCAGGCATTGGCTATCAACCAACTCACGTAGCCCGCTTCTGGAACACGAGCCAGGAAACAAAAGTATTGTAGCGTGTGCTACGAATGTGACATTCAACATGGATAGCATGGATGACAATTAAATTGCGTACCGTTAATTAAAATTAAACATGACATGGGAGTTATGCAACATGATAAATGACGGATCGAGCTTCGTTGTCAAGCTAGTTCCTAAAATTGCGCCTAGGAGAGTGTCATTTCGTCTCCTAGTCTCTTTTACGCCTACAACAAGCAAATGGCCTAAGACATGGCCCAAAACCCTAAGTGGCAAGTTTCACTTGCCTAGCACCGAGGATGACGATCAACGAGGCCGTCACACAAATGCTAACTACGAAGTTGAGATCGCTGCCATGGCAAAAAAACATTAGAACAACATCCAACCTAGTTTTATTAGGGTTTCACAAAAACACAAATGGGTTATGAGGATATTAAGAGATTGAGTTATTACCGTATAGGAGAGGAAGAATGATGCCGAGCAAGCACAGCAACGGAAGAAACGCTCCGGGGAACCTAGGGTTCAGATCTGGAATGGATGGGGAAAATCTGGAGAAATGGGGTTTTGGGGATTTTTGGGGGTTGGAGATGGCCTAGGGCATGGTGGTAGGCCAAAATGGAGAGGAAAACTCCATGGGAGGAAGGAATAGCTTGGGGAAATGTTGGAGGGTGATTTGGGGAAGAAGGAGGCTCAGGAGAATGAAAGAGGGATGAAAGAAATCGTGGGTGGGGTTTAAATAGGGAGTGCTGGCGGCTGCCCAGAAATTAGGGTTTCGACACTGATTAGTCGGTCAAAGAGCAACCACTGACCGACTAGTTTGGGAACTAGTCGGTCGGTTAACCAACGCAGACCGACTAAGTCCAAACAATAACTCCTGTACAAAAATAGGATTTAGATTTAGTCGGTCAAAGAACAACTACTGACCGACTATTTTCGAATCTAGTCAGTCGATGAACGTTCTTAGCCCGACTAAGAATGAATAGTACTTGGTATCAAAAATGATCATAGAGTTAGTCGGTTAAAGAACGATTGCTGACCGACTAGTTTGCAACCTAGTCGGTCGACCAATGTTCTTAGACCGACTAACGATAAACAGTAACTCCTGAGAAATTAACAAAGCCAACTAGTCGGTCCATGAAGGTTTGCCGACCGACTAAATAGTCATCTAGTCGGTCGGTTCCCCTTCTTGTACCGGCTAACGTGCACAAAAAGTTCCGAAATGGAGCGCGAAGCTCCGGGATCGATTCCTAAGACTCCTAGGCTTGATCTAACATAAGATATGACCGATATGAAGCCCGCCACGAATGACTTACTCCGAAATCGACGATCAATGGAAGAAGCTAAGAAATCACGACGAAACGATCGAAAGTGAAAGCTACGGAGACGATAACCACACATGAGGAGAAAATCCACCAAACATATATATATATAATATAATAAATCCAGATACATGAAAACCAGTCGCTAAACCCGGGTCTGGTGATGTCTGGCCTTCGGGGCCCGGAGCCCCTTCGGGGGCTAATTCAGTTCGGGATAAGGGGAAAGGAAAACTCTACACGGACCCTGTCGACGACGACGTGGCTCGGGCCGTTGAGAGATATGCTGTTCCCCCAGTAGTCCTTAGTTCACCGTCTAAAGTGACTTCCCTGGTGGTCGCGGAAAGTCAGGAAAGGTATTTGTGTCATCAGTATGACGTCCGGGTCCCCTTTTTTGACGAGCGGATTTGCTTTCCTCGGGGTAACGAAGTCGGCGTATACGTCGAAAGCTTTCGCCTGGGCCTTCGTTTCCCCCTTCATCCCTTCATCATCCAGTTCATGGAGCGCTTGATGGTATCCTTATGCCAGCTGACCCCGTACTCCGTAGCGGTGCTGACTGGATTTATCATGCTCTGCCGTGCCCATGGCATTGAGTCGTCCCTTCCACTTCTCTTCCATTACTATCGGGTCCAGACAGTCGGCCAAAGGTCATGGCAGCACCTCCAGGCTCGTGCGGGGAGGGAGTGCCTACTCGGTCTGCCCCGTTGGGTGGGGGACTGGAGCTCGAATTACATCTTCGTCGTCTTTCCTGAGTACGACGAGATACTGACAGGCTGGGGAGGGCTATGCCAACACGACTTGTCGTTGGCCCTCTCTGAGGCCGACCAGACAGTGGCTCCGCTGCTGTTGTCTCTCACTTTAGAAGAGAAGTCGGTCTGGCCCCTGCTGGACGACCTGCTTCTCAAGACCGTTTTATGGTCCCCCGGTAGGCCTACCCCTCCTTTTTGTTTCTCCTTTTGCTTACCCTGATTTTTTCCTCTTCTGCAGATATGGCCAGGCGCGAATTCACCCGCAACGTCGATGAACTCATCCGGAGGGGTTCGATCCGGAACCGAGGGAATCCCTTGGGCCAAGCACCTCGTCGCATCGTTGACGAAGAGGTGCGTCAGGCCGAGCCGACCGTGGATAGAGTGGAGCGCGCGACAGTGGCGATTAGCCTCCCCTTGGTTGTGGAGAATTTTCCTGAAGTCGAGGCTCTGAGGGTCGAGCTTCCCCGCCCTGCCCTAACGGAGGGGAGAAGGACGGGTGCCGATCCCCTCCCCCGGGCGCCCTCGGGTGGTCACGATGTGGGGCGTAAGCGCTCCCCTCCTACCTCCGCTGGTCCCAGCAAGAGGAAGAGGCGGAAGGAGGGTGGGGAGGCCCGTGCCCCGGTGGTCCCCGGAGCACCACCGACCTCCGACGAGGCCCTCCCGCTGACCTTGGTGACCACTGCCACTGTCTCGGCCGAACCTTCCCTGGTGGGGGCCGGCGGTATGCTGGCGAATGTCCTGGTAGTTCCCGAGTTCGCCCCCAGGGACTCGATGTTCGTCGATCGGACCGTGGCTAACCAGCTGGCGCACGGCTCGGTCCTCCCGAGGGATCGAGCTCTACTGGAAAGAGCTCCCGCCGACAAGCTGTCGGACACCCTGGTCTGGCAGCTACAACAGGTTCGACTGCCCTACTGTTATTGACTCGGGCTCTCGATTATTCCTCGCATAACATTTTTCTTTACGCATGCCACCACGATGGCCGTTGAGGTGCAGTGTCGTGCGGCCCGGGCGAGAGAGTTGGAAGAGACCTTGGTCTGAGAGCGAGCAAGGGCCGGGGACGCTGAGGTGGCCCTCCAAGAGGCACGCATGGAAGCTCGCCACTTGCGATGCCGGGTGTACGAGCTCGTCGGTCAGGTGATGGATCTCCGAGGCGAGCTGGACGATGCTCAGAGATCATCCGAAGGGGCGGAGGAGGCATTCCGCCAGGAGAGGATCAATCTCCGGAGCGAGCTGGCGGACCTGTGCCAGAAGACCCGATTCATCGATGAGGTGGAGCGGGGTGCCGGTGGGATCCTGGTGGAAAGGATCACAGTGGTTCTTAGGGAGGCCTTCAGTTCCTACGAGGACCTCCTCGCCCCTCGGATCGTTGACATCATCCGGGATTCCTTCCACCGCTTCGTGGAGCACGCCCGGCAGCCGCTTCCACCCGCTGATCCCCCGCGCTCCGAGCAGGGCGAGGTGCCCGAGGATGCTTCCTCCCTTGCCGCAGGGCCTTAGGTCCTTGTATCCCGAACACCCGTTTTTCTTCCTTTTTTGGGCCTGTAATTTTGAACAACTTGATTTATATAGTTTCACTGCCGGGGGTCTTCCGCCCCGTGGGGACCCTTAGCATTTTCGGCTTCTTACTCTATTTTTACCACAGTCTTTCTTTTGGCTGTAATGCTTGGTTCGCCTAAATATTTGCCCCGCAGGAGGCTGCGCTGTTCCCCATCTCGCGGTCAGTAGGGTCGGCTATTTTCAGCGAAGGGGGCTGTCCCTTGGCTTAATATCCGTCGAGTCCCTCGTCCGGGGGAGTCGCCTCTAGCCTCCCAAGCGCGTGGGTTCTTAAGTTGGCGAGGGGTCTGCCACCCGGTTTGTAACCACCGACGGCATCTCCTGCCGGGGGAGTTGCCCCGGCCTTACGAGCGGACGGGTCATTCGGTCGGCGAGGGAAGCTATCTCTCGGTTTACGACCGACCGATGTCCCCGTCGGCTGGGGGAGTTGCCCCCAGCCTCACGAGCGGGCGGGTCGTTCGGTCGGTGAGGGAAGCTATCCCTTGGCTTACGACCGACCGATGTCCCCGTCTGCTGGGGGAGTTGCCCCCAGCCTTACGAGCGGGTGGGTCGTTCGGTCGGCGAGGGAAGCTATCCCTCAGCTTACGACCGATCGATGTCCCCGTCTGCTGGGGGAGTTGCCCCCAGCCTTACGAGCGGGCGGGTCGTTCGGTCGGCGAGGGAAGCTATCCCTCAGCTTACGACCGATCGATGTCCCCGTCTGCTGGGGGAGTTGCCCCCAGCCTTACGAGCGGGCGGGTCGTTCGGTCGGCGAGGGAAGCTATCCCTCGGCTTACGACCGACCGATGTTCCCGTCTGCTGGGGGAGTTGCCCCCAGCCTTACGAGCGGCCGGGTCGTTCGGTCGGCGATGGAAGATATCCCTCGGCTTACGACCGACCGATGTCCCCGTCTGCTGGGGGAGTTGCCCCCAGCCTTACGAGCGGGCAGGTCGTTCGGTCGGTGAGGGAAGCTATCCCTCGGCTTACGACCGACCGATGTCCCCGTCTGCTGGGGGAGTAGCCCCCAGCCTTACGAGCGGGCGGGTCGTTCGGTCGGCGAGGGAAGATATCCCTAGGCTTACGACCGACCGATGTCCCCATCTGCTGGGGGAGTTGCCCCAGCCTTACGAGCGGGAGTTTAGATCGGCCCGCTGGGGGAGTTGCCCCCAGCCTTACGGCCGATTGTCTTGGTCTGGGGCCTCCGGTCTGCCGAGTTTGAAGCAGTCCCTCTGGGAGAGGAGATCGAGTCCCCAATAGTGTCATTCATCAAAAAGTGGAAAATGAGACCGCGTTTGTATCGACAAGGTACCTTCTTCTTCTTCATCCCACAACACAGTACATTTGGAGGAAATCAAACAAAAGACACTAGGAGTTCTGGGTGAGACTGCCCCCCGTCCGGCAAGGTCGCGGCCGTCGGTCTGGTCCGCTCACTCGATGATGCACAGGGGCGCCTGGACCACGTTCACCTTCTTCCCTTTGTCCAGCTGCCTGGACGTCCCCTCACCTGGGGCGGGGTCGTCGGTGAAGTTCTTTAAGTGGCCCCGACTTACTAGCTTCTCTATATCTTTTTTCAGATGCTAGCAGTCGTCGGTGTCATGGCCATTGTCCTTGTGATATTTGCAGTATTTTTCTTCGTCTCTTCCCCCTTTTCATCTTCGGAGGAGGTCGGTTCATGCGCCCCTCCTTCTGTGCCTGCGCGAGGACCACATCCGGGGCAGCGTTTAGCTGGGATGCCGTGGGTCCTCTCTCCGCTGCTTACCACGGGCCTTTTTCTTCTATCGTCGCTCTTCCGAGCTGCGGTGCTCACTCTCGTCTCACCGGGATCCTCACTTGGCCCTTCCTTCATCGACGGCCAGGGCCTCCTCCGTCAGCATGAAGCGCTCAGCTCACGCCATGACCCCGACAAGGTTCTTCAGGGGGTCGTTGTGCAGTGATTTCTTCAGGCCCCGGTGCCGTAACCCCTTCTTCAGGGCCGTCTTTTCTACCAGCTCGGGTAGCTTTCTACGTTGAGTCGCTCTGTGTTAAAGCGGCGCATGAAGTGCCTCAGGGATTCCCCGGGACCCTGCACCACATTAAACAAAAGTTCCGAATCCGGCCTTACCCACCGTCCGGCCACGAACTGTCTGCAGAACAGCTGGGTGAGCTCCTTGAAGCTAACGATGGATCAATTGGGAAGGCTGTGGTACCCGGTCCTCGCTGATTTCCGGAGGGTGGAATAAAAACCTCTACATAGCAGGGTGTCGTCCTCCCCCTGAAATGCCATGACCCCCTCATAGTCCATTACGTGGTCGGTGGGATTGCACGTGCCATCGTACTTCTCCAGCATTGGCACCTTGAAACTCGAGGGCACTCGTGCCTCAGTTATCCTGCGGGTCAGGGGGCATCGTTCACCATTAATGCCCCCCGGCCATCCTCCTTCGTTTATCTCACGCTCGTCGGGCGGTAGGACGGGTTCAGGCTTGGCTGCCCCTAGTGTCCCCCGAAGGTCGAGGGCGGGGCTCCTTCTGGGCACGTCCATTTTTCTTCCCCGGCATTCCCGCCTATCCTGCCTTGCCCGGGGGACTTTCGGTCCGACGGGACCGATCCAAAAAGTCTCGACGATCGTCCCGCCGGTGCCTGGATGAATATGATCGTCTGGTCGAGGCAGTCACCGACCTTCCCTCAGATTGCTCGAAGACCCTCTTGCCCTCCTCGCAATACGAGGCGGGGGTGGGAGACTGTGCCGGGTGGAAGCCTGGCATAGTGAATCGCCGCTCCAGGTTGGGCCTTCCGTTCCCGTGGTCGGTGACCACGGCGGACCGCACGGATTGGTGGCCTCCTCCCCAGCGGTGGGCCTCGCTCAGATCATCTCTCTGGATGGGCAGGTCGCCAACGAGTTGCTGAATCATGGCGGCCAACGTCCAGATGTTGGCGTTAGTCTCCTGGGTGAAGGTGCAGAGCTGCTCTTGGGTGACCGATCGGGACTCACCTGTCCCCTCGGTAGTGTGGCTGAGCTGATTTTCGGAGGGAATGTAATTTCCCTCTTCCTGGATGGGGTGCAGGCGTCCCGCTCCATTGCAAATGGTTTCCATTCCGGTGGTTTGATGTGGGCTTGCTTCGTTCCCACAGACGGTGCCAGATGTTTACGGGTGTTTTCTCACCACAGGGTCATTGACGGGGATTTGTATGGTCAACGTGGTCAAGGGGTCGATGTTGATCCATTGGGAGTGCCGAGTGCGCATGCACTTGGCTCGGGTTGGAGTTGGCGTCGGGGCCGAGCACTGGGTCCAGGCGGGACGTCGGCTTCTGATTGAATCCGAGCAGAGGGGAAGCCTAAGATCGGCTTCTATGGGCTCGGCCTCGGTCGGACGAGCGCCGGGGGTAGCCTTGGCGCCTCGGTCTGCTTTTCCCTGAACAGACGAGAAACTCGTCAGGGTGGCCAGACCTTGGTTCTGGCCGTATCCCCTCCGATGCCAAAGTCAGATCAGGGTCTGAAGGATACTCGACGGGGTAGGCACGACTCGAGAGGAGATCGATACGCTGACCCACGACGCGAGCAGGGGGAGGGAAAAGGAACGGTGAAAGGCCAAGGTTGTTGATGGAATACCTTTGGTTAGAATACCTGGAGTCCGATCCCTTGCTCTGTTGTCCCTCTGGTCCTCTTATAGGTGGCTATGCCATGATCACCTTTTCGTGCACGTCGCCACGCCATTGCCCATGATGGCACCTGCCGGTGTCATGGGGAAGCTGCTTGTCCTCAGTCACGCCGTCGCGCCGCTCGCCGTTCGCCCCCACGCCCGTCATGGTGCCTGCCATTATCGCGGGCCAGCCCATTTCGGAGCTCCCTGACGGGCATTTAATGCCCCCACTCTTTGGGGGAGTGGTTTCCCCCATAGATCGTGGGCCAGTCCAAGGGTGGTTCAGGTTTGAGGGTCCCCGGGGGCTTCGTTGACTGGGCCACGTTTTCCCGTGGGCATCATCCAGCGGGGCCCAATCTTACTAGCAGGCTTGTCAACAATAGTCGTATCACATATGATGACGCCGGCCCAAAATCGATGCTATGGGAATTGCTAACCCTCGGCAGTTAACTGCTCCCCGGATTTCGCTCGCCTTAATCGCCATTACGTTCGCCTTCATGGCCCATTAAGGGACCATCAAGGTGGTGCCTATGAGGGATGAAAAGAGGGGGAGGATAAGGGAGACGTGGGTGGTTCAGCCCCTACAAAAGACCCAGAGATCGAAAGACGAATGGAACGAATTCCAGATACTCGATACTCAGGTATTCTTCCTCCTACGACCTTGTCTTCCACCTCAGATTTCTCCTCACAGCTCGGCCTGAGGATTGGTATACCGGTCTCTCCGTGAACCGCACAAAATCCCACCGAGCATCCATCAGATCAAATCTGACTTGGGCATCAGAGGTGAATTGGTCGGAACCAAAGTCCGACCCCCCCTGACGAGCTTTCTTGTCTGTGTAGGTCAAGGAGACTTCACCCTGCCGAAGCAACCCTTCAGTGCTTCATCCACCGGAGCAGAGCGATCTCGATCTCGAACTCTTCATCTTTCCACTCGAGAAGGTCATCGTTCTCCCGAAGCTACCCTTCGGGATACCAATGCACGTATCCGTGCATTCTCGACCGAGCGAACGCGTCGCTATCCGATCTCGGAGGCCGCACGTGTCTCATGCACCTACGTCGACCTTCGACCCTCCAGACAACCAAACTGTCGTGAGAAAACACCCCGAAACATCGGGCGCCGTCTACGGGAAATGAACAAGACTTCACCCACGTCAAACAACCACATCGAAAGATGACGCGACTGCACACCAGGAGATGCAAGAACACATCTGTGACTACGCCCGCACCAGGCCCTGCCAGAGACCTCCTTGGTAAGGCTGTGACCGCCTGACCCCTGCCCCGAACCGAGGGGCCAGACTTGCCACGGGCAATGCCAATTGACTTAGACAATGGGGGAACAGAATGAAACCCTCCACCCATCTACTTCTTCAAGGAGGACCTGAAGGGGGTAGAGCTACCGCATGACGATGTGCTGGTTGTCTCGGCCGTCATTGACACTGCGTTGGTCTGGCGACTGCTTGTTGATACGGGAAGCTCATATGACATCATGTTCATCTCAACCCTGGAGAAAATGGGACTGCTGGGTGAGGACTAGGAGCCTTGTTCAGGTCCCGTAGTGGGCTTCACAGGACATTCAGCACCCATCGTGGGAATGATCCGCCTCCCCGTGACGCTCGGGGAACCCCACCACTCAACTACTCTGCCAATAGAGTTTATTGCCTTAAGGATCGAATTGGCGTATTAGGGGATAATCAGCTTGCCGCTCCTCAACGCAATCGGAGCCGTAGCCTCGGCCCTCCATTAAATGGTTAAGTTCAGAATTCTGAGAGGAATCAGAAAGGTCAAAGGCGACCAAGCAAGGTCCAAGACCTATTATCAATTGTCCGGTGAATGGTGCAACATGGAGCAGCACGACTCGGTCAGAGGGGCGGCTCAGGTAATTCGAGACGAGGAGCCGAAGCTCATCCCCGTCATAAACAAATACGACAGGTTCTTGTCTATCGTATCAGAACTCAATCTAGCCTTGAGGAACGAGTTGATCGGATGCCTAATGGCCAACCTGGACATCTTCGCCTGGTCCCCTGACGACATGCCAGGTGTGTAGCCCCAGGTGATCACCCACCGGTTACACGTAGACCCCAACTTCAATCCAGTCAGGCAGAAAAAGAGGAACTTAGGCGGCGAAAAGATGCGGGCTGCAGCTGAGGAAGTGGAATGAATGATTGAGGCAAGCTTCATCAGAGTAGTCTGGTACCCTGACTGGCTGGCCAATGTGGTGATGGTGAAGAAATCTAGCGACAAATGGCGAATGTGCGTAGACTTCACCGATCTCAACAAGGCCTGCCCCAAGGACAGCTACCCGCTACCCCGCATCGACCATCTCGTTGATAACGCTTCGGGTTTCGAGATGATCAGCATCATGGACGCTTACTCTGGAAACAACCAAGTCCAAATGGACCTGGAGGACGAGGAGAAGGCATCATTTATCACTGACCATGGGACCTTCTGCTACAAAAAAGATGCCCTTCGGTCTGAAGAATGCATGGGCGACCTACCAAAGGATGGTTTACATGGTCTTCGGCTCTCAAATTGGAAGATACCTGGAGGTCTACGTGGACGATATGCTGGTCAAATCCAAGGATCATGCCGACCATATCACCGACCTTCAGGTGACCTTCGAACAATTATGGAAGCACAACATCAGGCTCAACCCCACGAAGTGTATGTTCGGGTTAAGGTCTGGAGAATTCCTGGGCTTCATGATCACCAACCGTGGCATCGAGGCCAACCCGGACAAGATTGAGGCTCTAATCAACATGAAGGAGCCAACAACGATCCGGGAGCTGCAAAGGTTGAACGGACGGGTCTTCGCCTTGGGGAACTTGTTCGGCTGTCCCTTTGCTCTCGCAATCAAAACAGTTGTCGAATGTCGTCTTACAGCAAGTGCACGGTGTAAAAAGTGGCAAGCAGGTACCGTATCCACAGGGAGGTGGTTTTCACACTACCTATCAATCCTAGACAGTATTAGGCTTCGAATTGTGTTTTATTAGGTGGAGATGTATCATGGAGTGTCATGATGGAGATGGAAGTGGAATACGAGGGTGTAACGATGGACAAGGTACATCCGGACACAAAAGAGAACAAAAAGGAACAAAGAGAAAAACAAATTAGGGGAAATACCACTAGGGTGTCAGGAATCCCTGCTAGGACCCTCTGGTTTGGATACCAGGTAGCAGTCGGGCCACTCTCGTGGTCACCAACTTGCGGATTGGGGGTTAGTGGTCGCCCCCCCGCTCTCGAGCCACTCTAGTGATCTCAAATGCTGGAAAGCGGCCACTAATCTCAAATCGAATCCATGGGAATCCTCCCTAGGACATGGGGTTGCTTTCGCAATCCTCCAATCCTAGCGCCAATGCCCAAAAACCCTGTCTCAAACAACCATAGGGCAACCCTAGTTGCCAACTAAGGGTAACCCTACATCCTAACCCTAGAATCCTAGGTTTCATCCCTAATCCTAGCAATAGATCTACTCAATCATGGGGAAATATATAGGAACAATAGGAATTAACATCACAAGAATGTAAAAGAGAAGCACTGAAAGATTCAAACCATAAAACATATGAGAAAGATAACAAGGGAAATATATTTAGCTTAACAAAGATCCTATACACAAATTAGCGAGGAGTAGGCCGATGGTGTAGCCTAGCCTCCAAAGAAATGTTTTCTAACCTAAAAACCGAACTCCCCTTCAATAGCTGCTCAATACATATATATAACCCTCAAACCCCCAAAACTAACCCTAATTTGAGTTGGACACGTGCTTGCCGCCAGGTAGCTCGGGCTGGCTTCTATAGGTCGTTCGGCCGAGCATGGATACTTGTCTGCCCGAGCACAGATTCCAGCACAGATTTGTGAACTTACGGATATTTTCTAGGGCTCATCCGACCTCCGTTTGGCACATTCTTGGTGGCGTTGGAATCGTTATTGAGTCTACTATCTGGAAAAAATATAAGAAAAATACTGTAAAATCTCTGTTAATAGCATATCATCAAAGAGTGAAGAGATGTCCTGAAATCTGCGCTATCGGCTATTTCTACTCCGCTCGCCCGAGCCGCTCGGTCAAGCGTGCCCTAGCGCTCGAGCGAGTGCCTTTTGGGGCTTCAACAATTTGCACAAGTCACTGGCTCGGGCGAGCGACTTGGTCGCTCAGGCGAGCGGGTCAAGTTGCTCGCCCGAGCAACCCCTTGAAGTCCTCGTCGTTCTCTACGGGATCACAGCTCGGTCGAGCGGGGTAGCCACTCGACCGAGCGATCTGGGAAAGCCTGTGGCCTCTCCTTCACTCTTCCCTTCCTTCCTTTCTTTCTCCCTTGCTTCCTCTTCTTGATCCTCTCCAGCAACATGAACTCCTCGAACACGACGCCGTTGACGCTCCGGCGTCGACGATCATGTCTTCCTCTCCAACATGCTCCAAATCGCTCGATATTCCCTGAAATGCATCAAAACGCTTGTGAAGTCAAATAGTTCCAATTATCAATATTAAAGCGTATAAAATCGGGATTAAAGAGATCATTTTGACGTGTAAACAAATAGATATAATGTGTAATATTATAACACATCAAAATCCCACAAGCTTACCTCTTACTCGTCCTCGAGGAAGACTAGTAAGAAGCGAACCCGGGAGGTGGTTAAGCATGATGCAGACATATGGCTCATTCTTAAGCTCAGCAAATATATGAACCCATGGATGCAAGAATTCGTGAACACACACAAAAATGATTAGAATACACATTTACACAAAATACTTAAATCTCGCTCAAATGAACATGTTGTGGATTCCAATAAATGTAATGAATTCGATAATAATGAAATGAGAATAAAGCTACATCATATCATAGTTTATCATGAAATATACTAAGTCCACAGAGATGAAACCAATGTCCACAACTCATTCTCTAAGAAGTATACATATTTCATGATCAAACATTTTCAAGCATGCGTGGTATTTTGTTAAGCTTCACTGAATGAGTTAGTGAATTCAATTAAGGTTAGGCGTTACCACATTACGCTCGTTTCATGACTCCTGGAACCCATCAACTTTGCCAAATCTCTATTTTATATAGAAAGTGGGATAAGGATATGGAACTTTTCTTTTTACAATTGTTTTGGCTATACAATTTTCTTATATACATATTTCTTTCTTTATATACACGAGATAACTCAATATATACAAAAGGCGGTCTATGCATCTCAGATCAGATGATCTTAAGGCATCGGGTTAGAAGGAACCCCAAGGACCTGTTATTTAGGATATTTGTTTGATTTTTGTATTATTGGGATTTTTGCAAACTCACGTAAACGCGATGGAATGCAAAGCACGATCAAAGATCGTGTATTTGGGTATACATAAATTAAAAAGAAAAAAGCATAAAATCTAGACATGGCTCGGTTTCAGGAATTCTAATTGTCACTACTTTGGTTACCGTGAGGTTATCCTATCTCTTTTGAATTACTAAATATCCATGAAGCAATAGAATTATCAATCAAATCACGCAAGAGTCAAATAATTTTCGGATTTTATTCATTCATTTTAGAGTAATTGTTTCGAGAATATGGTTGTGAAACTATGGATTCTACTTTGAAAAAGCATATTAACAATGATACACTAATCAAAGAATTAAACTCTAATCTAACAGATATCAGAGTTTATAAAAAATAAATCCACGATATTTCATGATAAAATGAAGCATATGAGACATAATATAGAAGTGAACATGGTTCTTCAGAAAATTTCGAAGTGTGTTTCACGACGAAGTAAAATGTGTGCACTGTGCACTCCCCCAAGCTTAAACGTCACATTGTTCTCAATGTGTGTATGACATAAATAGAGAAACTCTAATCTAACAGATATCAGAGTTTATAAAAAAATAAATCCACGATATTTCATGATAAAATGAAGCATATGAGACATAAATATAGAAGTGAACATGGTTCATCAGAAAATTTCGAAGTGTGTTTCACGATGAAGTAAAGTGTGTGCACTGTGCACTCCCCCAAGCTTAAACGTCACATTGTCCTCAATGTGTGTATGACATGGATAGAGGACAACGGCAAAATAAGGAGTTACACAACAAAATAATATCTCTCCCCCAAGCTATTTCATATGGTGCCCGGTGTGGACAGATGTGCATAAAAATTGGGGAGAGAGGCAAAGTAAGCATTAAAATATGAGGGTGGGCAATAATAGCATATAGAGGGTTGGGTGCAAAAGATAATTGAGCAACCATCATATGAGGTAAATTTATTAAACTAGGAAAGCATTAAAATCATATACGGTCCTCTCGCTGCCGAGAGGATTTGTGTTTATTTAAAGCATAAAATTCTACACTACAGCTACACTACTGGATCGGTACCACTTGTAGCAAAAGACGGATCCAGTATCCTTGCCGATGCAGGCAATTGCTCCAGCTGCTACTTCCGTGGCTTTACCAGGTGAATGTCTCCACGGATACCAACAAACTCCAGCAATGCAGCCCCTAGCATCTCCCCAAAGATTCCACATGTACACTGTAGGAGACGAGCTACATCAGTTCGTCTCTAAAATCTTTCCCTCGTGATATATGTTTTCCAAAGAAGGTTAACAAATGGAATATGTAAGATAAAAAATGATTGACGAAACTTCCCTGAAAATGTATATCTGCTCTCATGTACCACGACAGGAAATTCCTTGTCGCCCTCATTAGATTCGTCAGGTGACGCTTCCTTGTGGCCTACTTCAGGCTCTTTGATGGTGGACACATTCTAATGTACCGACGACTCCTCGATGTCCTCCTAAAATGCATCCCAATGCACCTCCTGGTCATATACGCATAGATCCTATAGAAAATGTGGTGTGTCAGGGACATCTGAATCAAGTACATGATAATTATCAAAAATTGAAGGGGACTCAAATGTAAATAACGAAGGTGTTGAAGATTCTCCCTGAGTGGGAGCAGTAAACTTCGGTGGATGGTCCTCAGCAGCGGTGAATAGTGGAGGTGGCTGCAGAAGCTCAACTAAAGGTGGGACATACTCTACTCGGGCTCCATATGAATATCTGTATCCTCATCCCGAATAGAGTCCTCCTCAACAGACTTCCTCCGGCTCTGCTAGCATGACTTCCTCAACTATGTCCTCTAGTGCTGCAGGCTGTTTTGTGGGCTCGGGTACCACTTCCATGGTATAATAATAGATTTTGTCCTCCTCGACTCGAGTGTGGAATCCATCATCAATGGTACCTGCAGAAGAGATGCGATAGTAATAAACTTATGAAATTTATGCTCAGAAGGATCACCTGCAGTTAATGACATTGGACCGGTGGACCGAACCATGTCCGCTATGGTACTCAATAGGTCCAGGAACATGTTTTCCTCTGGCAGCGCAGATGTCTCTAATTGCAAAGTGTTGATGGTGTAAAGCGGAGGCAATTACTCTCAAGTGAACTATACACTCCGTCTACGATAGTACCTACATCAGAGACATTCGCCATGACAAAATCAATGAATACCTGAGTGGATGGGTCACTTGCCATAACGGTTAGCAAATCGATAGATCGAGGCCGCATCTATCATTCGCTCTAGGGCTGCTGCCAACTGTAGATCATCTAACTTTGCGACGTGCATCCTCCTTAAAAACTCACGTGAGGGTCCCCTTAGCCCTCCATCGAAGCAACAAAATAGCTATTCATCATGAAAATGTGCACGTTACAGCCACCCATGTAATAGGTCGTTGAACCTCACCCAAGCTTGGCTAAGACTCTTTCCGGCATCTTGGGTAAAGTTAACGACCGCGTCACACAATTGGTTTACTGAAGTGTACCTGGCCAAGCAAACAAGAACAACCTACAGAAAAGATATCAGTGGCACAAGAGAAAGAGATAATAATAATATGGTGGTGGGGTAAAAATCTCTTCTTGTTTATTTTTATAAATTTTTGTTTTTTTTCGAAGTATAACAACCTAATTGTAATAAATAGATAGTGTTACGACCTAAAGATCGTGGTAGTCAGACCTTCTGCCCTAAACAGCCGAATTACCCTGTCGGCACGCCCCCTCCCCCCGAAGGGGCGGCCAACCCCGCAATGGGGCGCTTCACACCCGACATTAAGAGGCCCGCAGGGCGCCTGCCGACCCTAGAGTCCGACACGACAGGGAGATGGGTGCACCCTGCCTTGGCCGCTGATGGGGGGCTCCCCGACACGACCCCAGTGGGACACGCGTCAGTCCACCCCCAGTTCGCCAGGACCAGCACGTAAAATGTGCATCCGGGCCACCCAGCCTCAGCCCGGGGCCGACTGTCGACGCATTTCGGGCGCTGCCCCTGGGAGGCGCTGTTGGATATGGATGACGTTTGTACACCCTTGTAGGGGATGTACGAGAGAACACGGACCTCGAACGTCGCACACACAAAGTCGTGTGCAAAGGGAATCTGTTCCCTTGAGGAGAGGATCTCTAGATTAATGGGAAAGTCGCATTATATGTGCATAAGTGCATGTGACATATGGCTAATAAAGGGGTAATATCTTAAGCTTATGTTGTACCTTGCATATGGTACAACTTAAGCTTATAATGTGCCATGTATGATGGTACACCTTAGTTAAATTGTTCCAAGGGAACAATTACTCCTAAAATAACTACCTTGGGGGCTATAAATAAGACCCAAGGGTTAGCCATTTCTTTACACTTTTGCATGGCATTCTTGCATGCATTTCATTCTAGCGAAGCTCTGCCGAAATCCTTCCTCTCTCTTTATCCAAGTTCTTAATCTAAAAGTAGAGATTTAGATTGTGGATTTAGTAGCCTTACTCCGTTTGTGAGAAGACTCGATCCGTCGTGGCGAATCCGAAGGCGAAGTTTTGTGACTACCATGCCGCATACGCAAGCGTAAGTCTCAACTTCATTTATCGATCCTAACTCTGTTTTGACAGGATCCTACATTAGTATCAGAGCCATACGGGTTCGCCCCGGTCAAACCTCCGCCCACGTCGAACCGATGAACTAGGAGTTGTCTTTTTCACGAATGGGTATCCTACCATTACGGATATGGTAGGAACGCTTCGTGACGGAGAGAATGCAGTGGTTGTTCTTTTCACGTTAGGGTCTTCTGTCATTACGGATATGGCAGGAACTCTCCGTGACGGGAAGAACCGACCGTTCACATCGTCAAGCTCGCACTCTTCATGGATGCCGAGTCTCCATTCATAGGGAATGTGAACTCTCTTCATGTGGAGCGTGTAGTTTACAAACTTTAAAGTATGTTATTTTCATTTTTTGGCACACAGCCATTAGAAAATAACTACTTTCTCGACGAACGGGTGCTTCATCGACGAACGGGTGCTTCATCGAGGAAGATGATGGTAGTTATCTCCATCGGAGAAGATGAATTTTGGTGCATGTGCACCATGGCCAAATGGGCTATGAAGACCATGCACCCCCCATGCGGAGGGGGTTGGCTACGGCCAATAACCACCATGGCAACCCCCTCCGGCGGGGGTGTGCGGCCACCCCACACAAGGGGAGGCCGGCCTTGGCCAAAGGGCCATGGCCGGCAAAGGCCAAAATGGCCTTGGCCATGACCGGCCATGGCCAGGACGGCAGTGGCCGGCCCCGGCCAGGGACAGGGGGCCCTGGCCGTGGCCAAGGCCATGCCTGGTCGAGGCCAGGCCAGGGCCAGGGGGCGCTGGCCGGCCTCGGCCAAGGCCAGGGGCCGGCCTGGCCGGCCCTGGCAGTGGCCAGGGCCGGCGCCCTGGACACTGCCAGGGCCGACGCCCTGGCCTCGGCCAGGGCCTGGCCGGCCCTGGCCGGCCTCGGCCAGGGCAGAGGCCCTGGACGAGGGGGCCAGGGCCCCTGGCCAAGGGGCCAGGGCCCCTGGCCGGCCAGGGCAAAGGCCCTGGCAGCCAATTTTATAAAAATTTTTTTTTTAAAATTTTTTTTGAAGAGGCTCTACTCCTTGAAGATTAGCCGTTGTGCTCTACTTCATGTGAGATTAGCCATGTCATTGAGCTCTACTCTACGGAGATTAGCCAATGTACTTATGACATTGTGCTCTACTCTACGGAGAGTAGCCAATGTATTTCAAATTTTTTGGAAAAGATGTTTTCAAATAGGTTATGTCCCGTCCTTAATTGGGATAGCGCAATTTAGAATTCCAAGTCCTACCACGATCCGGCCATGGTTATCTAACCCATGGGTGTGTAGAACAGGTCTCGTGGCTTGGCAATTGTTGCGCTAAAATTCTTTGCGCAAACTCTCACCTATTCCATTTTGAAAGATATGTTTTTCAAAAGTATTTTTCCGCTACTGGTACCATACGGGTATTATTTCTGATTTCTTTTTACATGAGACAAGTAAGAAGGATAATTTGAAAGTTACTTCTAGATGGTAGTTGGGAACGTAGTGAACTTCTCGATTCTAGAGTAACATTTCAGCTTATCCAAGGAACTTATCAAGTGTTTAAAGAATCAAAACTTTATGCATAAAATTTTGATCGTGTTTTTTCGTTTTCTTTGCAGTTTTTTGATTCAAATATGTCTACCGCTTCTAAGAACATTGTCGCCGAGCTTAACAAAGGTGAGAAGCTCAACGACGACAATTATAAACTATGGTCAATAAAAATCCAATATGTTTTGGAGGAGCAAGATGTGCTTGAAACACTCCAAAACATAATGGAAGAACCTGAGTTGGGCAATACGGCCCAACACAAGAGGGACCGAGAAGCTTATGAGACTTAGACTCGAAAGAACAAAATAGCACGTATTACGTTACTGTCCGCAATGGACAATGACATAATGCGTCTATTTCGGGAATTCGACCTAGCCAAAGACATATGGTCTGGGCTAGAAATAAAGTTTGGTGGAACTTCGGTAACCAAACTCCGCTCCTTAAATATTCAATTTGACTCGTACAAAATGCGACGAGATCAATCTATGAAAAAGCATCTTCGCCACATGGCGAATCTCATAGCTGAATTGAAGGATGCAGGTCTTACGTTGTCTGACGAACAGCAGATCCAAGCAGTCATTCGTTCACTCCCAGATAGCTGGGATAACATGAAAATGCACCTCACTCATAATGAGTGCATTAAAACTTTAAGCGATGTATCCAAACACCTCGAACTCGAGGAAGAGCGGATTCAAGCCGTAAAACCTAGTGCCGAAGTGCACATGACCGCTAGTTCCTCACAAGGAGGAAAGAAGCGGAAGGATAAACGCTTAAGGTTTGTGAACGAACGAAAGCAAGAACCGGAAACCTCAAAGAAGACTAAGAACAAAAGGTGGCAAAAGAATGTGCACTCAAAGAAGAAGAACTTGAAGAAGATCAAGTGCTTTAAGTGCAATAAGTATGGTCACTTCGCCCGTACGTGTATGGATGGAAGTGATAAGGTAACTTGTAGGGCTAGTTACATATGTGTTTCTAGTTCCATGTTCCTTGCTGAATCTAACTATTTTTGGTTGATTGATTCAGGGGCCACAGACCACGTAGCGAAGGACAGAAGGTTCTTCGTAGAGTATCGACGGATAACTCAAGGAACAAAGTGGATATACGTCGGAAACAAAACTCGTGTTGAAGTCAAAGGCATCGGAACATGCAAGCTAGTTCTCGACAACGACCAGACTCTATTATTACACGACGTCCTCTTTGCTCCAGATATTCGGAGGAATATCATTTCCGTGGTCATGTTAATGTCTTTAGGTTATGAATGGAGGTTCTATGAAAAAAATATTGACCTTGTTTGTAATAATTCTTTAATTGGTTCGGGTAATATTTGTAATGGATTGATTGTTTTAAACACTATGTATGATGATTCTTCTTCTATTAATGAAAGTTTCCATTTGACAAATGCTTCTAATTCTGATTCTGAGATCATTTGTTGGCATGCAAGACTAGGTCACATTGGACCAACTAGAATGGATAGACTTGCCAAAAGTGGCTTACTATCTAATGTTTCAAAAGTTGAAATGTCAACTTGCGAACATTGTCTTGTAGGGAAAACTTGTCGCAAGCCGTTTGGAACTGGCACAAGGGCCGAAGTTCCATTACAGCTTATCCATTCGGACATTTGCGGTCCAATGAATGTTAAGACAAGACGCGGGAAGTCCTATTTCATCACCTTCATTGATGATTTCACCCGTTTCGGTCACATTTATTTGATTTCCCACAAACATGAAGCTTTATCTTGCTTCAAAAACTATATGAGTTTAGTGGAAAATCAACTAGATCGCAAGATAAAGGTCTTGCGAACCGATCGGGGTGGAGAGTATCAATCAACGAGTTTTAAGGAACTCCGTGATGAAAAAGGCATAGTTCATCAAATAACTATGCCTTATACTCCGCAACAAAACGGTGTTGCGGAAAGAAGAAATAGGACATTGATGGAAATGATCCGATCAATGATGTCTCAGGCAAATTTGCCTATCACCTTTTGGGGTGACGCATTATTGACGGCAACATTCATCTTAAACCGTGTACCCTCGAAGTCGGTAAGTTCTACTCCTTATGAGTTGTGGAACAATAGAACTCCAGACTTAAGCATTCTAAAACCTTGGGGTTGTGCATCTTACGCACATTTATCCTCTCACAAATATGGCAAACTTGGGCCACATGGGAGGAAGTGTATCTTCATCCGATACGCTGAAAACTCCAAAGGATATGTTTTCGTCGGTCAAGAGGACAATGGGGGTCTAATAGAATTCGAATCGAGGGATGTTGTCTTCTTGGAAAGCGAGTTTCCAAGACAGGGTGAGATAAGTCAATACTTATCCTTGTTTGAGACTTGGGATCAAGAAGGATCGGAACGTTCGAGTGGGAGAATCCTTGGTGAAGAAGAAAATACGTTTCAAACTTCACCAATGGATGATATGAACGATACCAATCCTATTCCAAGTGGGAGTGATGTCATTCCAAGTGGGAGTGATGTCATTCCAAGTGGGAGTGATCAAACTCAAACAAGACGTAGTAATCGAACGAGGCTAACACCTCTGAGATTTGAGGATGAATTTCCTCAAACATTCATGACATTACTACAAGATGATGACGAACCTGCAAATTTCAAACAGGCCGTCACATGCCCTGCTAAAGATAAATGGATAGCGGTGATGGAAGAAGAACTTCAATCCATGAAAACAAACCAAGTCTGGGACTTGGTTGATTTACCTAAGGGACGTAGAGCCATTGGGAACAAGTGGGTTCTCAAAATCAAGCATAAGGCTGATGGCTCCATCGAGAAATATAAAGCTCGCCTTGTTGCGAAAGGTTTCACGCAACAGGAAGGAATAGACTACGAAGAGACTTTCTCTCCTGTCGTGTGTTTTACCTCCATTCGCTTAATTCTGGCAATGGTGGCTTGTTTGGACCTCGAGTTACATCAGATGGATGTAAAGACTGCTTTTCTTAACGGAGAACTAGATGAGGAGATCTACATGGAACAACCAAACGGGTTCGTACAAGAAGAAAACAAACCTAAGGTTTGTAAACTTCGTAAATCCATATATGGTCTTAAACAATCCTCAAGGCAGTGGTATATGCGCTTTCAAGAAGTCGTTTTGTCGTATGGTTTCTCCATGCTCGACGAAGACAACTGCGTATACATTAAGAGGATTAAGAACAAGTATGTAATTATGTCTCTTTATGTAGATGACATACTTATAGCCGGAAATGATAAGCGTCTTATCATGGATATCAAAGCTTGGCTTTCATCCGTCTTTGAAATAAAAGACATGGGTGAAGCTGCATATATCCTTGGGGTTAATATCTCAAGGAATCGTTCCAAGAAACTTCTTTCTCTCTCTCAAGAGACATATATAAAGAAAATTTTAGAACGGTTTAACATGCAGGACTGCAAGCCAATTGATACTCCAATAAGCAAAGGCGAGGGTCTATGTTTGGAAATGTGTCCCAAAGATCCAAAAGAAAAGAAAGCTACGGAAAAGGTTCCATACTCCAGTGCTGTCGGGAGTCTGATGTACACCATGATGTGTACCAGACCGGACATTTGCTATGCTGTTGGTATGGTAAGCCGTTACCAATCCAACCCAGGACAGGCACACTGGAAAGCGGTAAAGAGGATATTAAGGTACCTCAAAGGGACTGCGGACTATGCGTTGTGCTATCAAGGCAACACCTTGAGACTCGAAGGCTATACCGATGCTGATTGGGCAGGTGATCTCGACAAGCGAAGATCTACATCAGGCTTTGTTTTCTTACTCGGGAATGGTGCAATATCCTGGAGCAGCAAGTAGCAAACCTGCATCGCCCTATCAACCATGGAAGCCGAATTCGTAGCATTCAGCATGGCGGTCCAAGAAGCTGTTTGGCTTAGGAAATTCTTAGACAGGCTGACGGATGCCACTGACTCGAGCACTGTTCCTATATACAGTGATAGTCAAGCTTCGATTGCCTATGTCAAAGATCCTAAATTTCATTGTAAGACCAAACACATTGATATTCGATTCAAGTTTGCGAAGGACTATGACAAACGGAAGGAAGTAGACATAGGATACATATCCACGCATGAGATGATAGCGGATCCCCTTACTAAGGCGATCCCCAGAGATGTGTTCTTCAAACACTTATCATCTATGGGAATGCGTAGGTGCTGAGCTGTATCATGTAATATTTCCCATGTCTATAGAAGATCAAAGTTTAATAAAAGGAAGAAGTTCTTTTATATATTGCATACAAGTTTCTTACAAATGATTTTATACATTTGTGTTTAAGTCTCAGCTATTTTATTGTGTGTATGTCGGACAAATTAAGGTTGGCTCTCTCACATGAGCAACCGTCTTATCTTATCAGATGGATAAGATAGAGAAGAGACTAGTTTAAAGTCAAAATCATTAGACAAATGATTTAGAGTCGTGACTTAAACAAGATAGTCGAATGAAAGATCTGCATCATATGGATGCTTACAAAAGATATGAGATCTGTATCACAAGGATATTTAAAAGAGATCTCATAGGATTTTATAAATCCTATCTGTCTTATGCAGGATGAGAGTCCGGGAATATTTCATAGGTAGTAAGGGGACTCAAAAGATAGGCACTGTGGTGTCTGATCTTTCATCCGTACAACATCATTAAGACATACTCTCCCTGGGAAAGGAGTGATGTTGTAATACGTGTTCATACCACGTATGCATTTCGACCACTGAGTTAGTAGCAATAGAGTTTGCTATTATGTGAGACTCAAAGGCCATATGGGTCTTAACTCTTACCCTCAAGGACTCCAATTGGTTCCTTTAGATTTGACGAGATGATCGCTATCTTAGCGTGTTGCTAATGGGCTATGATAATTCGGCTCGGCGGGGCACGTTCGAAAAGCGAATCAAGTCAAGATCAGAAGGTTCGCAAGAAGAGGAAGATTGATTTCATATTCGCATTTGGACTTTAATGATTCAAAGCTGGCCAGCCAATTGTGATCCAGATGGGACTCAATTGTTGAATATAATGTACAAGAAATGTGAAGAAATAATCTAGGGTAAAGCATGCGTTGAACTACTCAACTTTGCACCTTCGAGGTCGTTGTGTATCTCTAACAAGTGCACAACAACAGACTCTACGCGCATGACGGTCGCACGGTCTATTTCTCGGTATGATAGATGAAAGAACTAAGAGAAAGACGTTCTCTTACAATCCCCTCAAGTGTGAGTGGGAGATGTTGGATATGGATGACGTTTGTACACCCTTGTAGGGGATGTACGAGGGAACACGGACCACGAACGTCGCACACACAAAGTCGTGTGCAAAGGGAATTTGTTCCCTTGCGGAGAGGATCTCTAGATTAATGGGAAAGTCGCATTATATGTGCATAAGTGCATGTGACATATGGCTAATAAAGGGGTAATATCTTAAGCTTATGTTGTACCATGCATATGGTACAACTTAAGCTTATAATGTGCCATGTATGATGGTACACCTTAGTTAAATTGTTCCAAGGGAACAATTACTCCTAAAATAACTACCTTGGGGGCTATAAATATGACCCAAGGGTTAGCCATTTCCTTACACTTTTGCATGGCATTCTTGCATGCATTTCATTCTAGCGAAGCTCTGCCGAAATCCTTCCTCTCTCTTTATCCAAGTTCTTAATCTAAAAGCAGAGATTTAGATTGTGGATTTAGTAGCCTTACTCCGTTCGTGAAAATACTCGATCCGTCGTGGCGAATCCGAAGGCGAAGTTCTATGACTACCATGCCGCATACGCAAGCGTAAGTCTCAACTTCATTTATCGATCCTAAATCTGTTTTGACAGGATCCTACAGGCGCTCCAACGGATCTTTGGCACATCGGACATGACAAATAACCTAGTACAAGGATAGTACTGACACTTACGCCGCCCGACCATCTGACGAAGCACCCCTATCCGCTGCGCCCCTGACACTTAATGCTTTCGGTCCTGACACTCTGACAAAAGCGCCCCTGGTCGTTGCACCGTCTGACAAAAGCGTGGCTGACACTCTTGTTCCTGACATCCTCGTCCGAAGCTTCCGTTGATACCCGGGCCAACTCAGCACATCGAGTCAGCATGCCAGGTCAGCCCCCACCTAACCGCCTCCTGTCATGTATAAATACCCATTCGCCTCCAACAGTGAAGGGGTTGTCAAATTTACTCTTAATCTTATTACTCACACACAAGAGCAAGGGTCGTCCATATCCTTGTTCTTCCACTCATAGCTTGTCACGTACGGTCGGCTCACCCTCAGTCCAACCTGTGTGCCTAGCCACCGCTTTAAGTCCTATTACTGACTCAGGCATCGGAGAGGCTAAGGGTTGGACCCCAACCCGGCCTTTCTAATGAGTTTCTCCTTGCACAGGTTAGCTCGTCATCCCCGGCTGTGCACGCCCTCACCCTAAGCAGTTCGGCCCCATTATCACATCCTGTCGGGTTCGATACCGTGGTCAGCTTCCGCAACAAGCTTAGCCTCATCACCCCACTAATCACCTGTCAAATATCCTACCCTAATCCTTCCATTAACATAACCACAGTGCCCTTGGTTTCCCATTATACAAATTCATTGTACGAGAGTTCCACCCCACAACAATTGGCGCCGTCTATGGGAACGAAGGGTCACACCCATGTCAGATCCCATACTAATCAATCGAAACCCTGACCACGGCAAGAACCCTATGGATCAAGAATCGCACTCTCATCCCGTGACTCCTGCGTCTAATCCACCCCCAGAGGTGGAGGTCAAAACGGTCCAGGCCTCGGCCCGTGCGGTGCAGCAGAGCTTCGAGGCCTTTGGCAAGATGATGGCGGGTTTCACAATGGCTAGAGCCGAGGTACCCCCAGGCCCCTCTGAGCCCCCGAACGTGAGATGAAATATTCACCCTCTGTTCGTCGAAGAAATGGGGGACAAAGGGCTCACCGAGGAGATCGCTGCCCAACACAAGCTCTTGGAGGAAGAAATGGAGATCGTGCGGTTGCAAAGGCGCCAGGAGGAAGCAGTGGCCGCACAGAGGCATCTGGATGAATCGGCTGAAGCCGCCCAGCAAGTCCTCCTCGATGAAGAGACTGCCCGATGCCAGCTCCGCTTCATCATCATGGAACGCAAAAGGCTCCGAAGGGAGAATGAGGAGAACCGGGAGATCCCGGAGGCGATGGCTGTAGGTCGGCGGTACTGGAATGACTGTAGCCCGTCGCCTATCGAGTCCCCAGCACATGGAAAGAGTCCACTCCAGCGACCGCTTCGCTATTCCCCAGGGCATGATGGCCGTCGACAGCCGAGGCGGGACCGGAGCGAAACCGCAGAATGGCAGAGAGGGCACGCCCGAGCTCCCCGCCTACCCTGAGGAGGCCACGCCGTTGGTACGGTGGATCACATCGGCCCTGAGACCAGCAAGATTCAAGGTCCCCCAGCTGGCCACCTACAACAGAAGAGGTGACCCCCTCTCGCACGTACAACAATACCAGGGGGCGATGGAGGCGCATGATGTGGATGACGCGTTCCTGTGCTGGCTCTTCTCACAAAGCTTGCGGGATGTGGCGCTGCAGTGGTACTATGGCTTGCCGGCAAGATCCATTGGAAACTTCGGTGAACTGTCCCACAAGTTCTACCAAGAGTTCTGGGCCGGTCGCGTAAAGAAGAAGCCCATGGACTACCTCAGTACGATAGTCCAAGGGGAAGGAGAGACAACTGGAAAGTATCTGCGTCGCTTTCAGGATGAAAGACGGGCGGTGGTGGCCTGCGACAATGAAGTGCTCATGCTGGCATTCAAGATGGGACTGTGGAATTGGAGCCTCCACAAATCCCTGCTCCGAGACCCGCCCGTCGACTACGACGCGCTGATCGCTCAGGCAGAGAGACATGCGCTGAGCGAGGAGACTCTCGGCGAGAAGAAACCGGCCGGCCCGACGAAGCTGCCCCAGGGCGATACTCGGTCTTATCCAAGGCCGAGGCAAGAATATGGACCCCTGGGGCATGACCAGCCGACTCAGCCCAGACGTGACCCAGGGGGCCGTCGTCCGCAAGATCGCCCGGGGCTAGGGCGAGAGTTCGTCCCTGCCCGGGAGCCCGCCCGAGCGATCCCGAGGCTGGAGGGACCCCTGTAGGACCACCACACGAGGCTCAACGCCCCCATGATAGAGGTGTTGGCCGCGACGACGAGGGCCGGACTGTTGCCAGAGCCGCCCAGGGAGATGAGATTGGACCCGGCTCAGCGAGATCTCTGGAAATATTATCGGTATCACCGGGACCACGGCCACGACACCGACGACTGCTTCACCCTCAAGAGAGAGATCGAGTGGCTGATCCAGGCGGGCCACCTCGGGGGTTTCGTCGAGGCAGAAGACTGGTCCGAGAGGAGAGAACCCCGCGAAGGGCACAAAGAGCAAATCTGCCACCACATGATGAGCGGGAGGACCCCCCAGCCGAAGCCGGTCATGCGCATAAATGTGATATGCAGTGGACCATCCTTTGGAGGAGCGTCATCGTCAAGCAGGAAGGCATATGCCCGGCAGGTGATGGCGGCGGACCTCGGCAGCGAGATGGGTGATGGCGGCGGACCTCGGCAGCGAGATGAAGCGGAGAAGAGTGACGCGGCCCCCATCACCTTTACCGATGAGGACCTAGAGGGAGTCAAGCATCTGCATGACGACGCCATCGTCATCGAAGCTCAGAACGGGATGGCCATCATCAGCCGGCTCTTGATCGACATGGGCCGATAGTGCGACATCTTGTTTATGTCGACAGTTGATAAGATGGGATTGAAGCAGGCAGACCTGATGCCCTGCACAGGGCCCATTGTTGGCTTCACTGGCCACTCGGTCCCTATTGTGGGGATGATCACCCTGCCGTTGTCGCTTGGGGAGGAACAAAGGGTCATCACTCGCATGACATAATTCGTTGTCGTCGACATTGCGTCGACGTACAACAGGATCATTGGGCGGCCATACATGATGGCCATTGAAGCGCACCCCAGCCTTCTCCACCAGATGTTGAAATTCCAAACTCCGCGAGGGGTGGGGCTAGTGCAGGGGAACCAGAAGCTGTCCTGGAGCTGCTACATAGGGTCGATCAAGCACAAGGGTCTGGAGCAGGCCTTGTAAGTTGACATTCTTGACGAAAGGGAGGACTTCTACGACCAACGACCGACTCCTGCTGAAGAGGTCGAGGAGGTTCCTGTGACCGCGGAGGAGGGCAAGACTGTCTCCATCGGTATGAAGCTCTCGGTGTCTCTGAGGGCGGCCCTCATCAGCCTCCTCCGAGAGAACGTGGACATATTCGCCTGGTCGCCTATGGACATGCCAGGGGTCGACCCGGTGATAATCTCCCATAAGTTGAATGCGGACTCAGGATATCGACCGGTCCGGTAAAAGAAGAGGAGCGCCGGAGGAGAGAAGAAAATGGCAGCTAAGGAAGAAGTGGAGCGTATTCTCCAGGCCAAGTTTATCAGGCCGGTGGACTATCTGAACTGGCTTGCCAATAACGTCTTGGTGAAAAAGGCTAGCAGAAAGTGGCGCATGTGCTTTGACTTCATGTACCTCTGATCGTGCCCTGGAATGTAACCCGGAGAACGGTTGCAGTTTTACCGCAAGCGCACGGTGTAGCGGCGAGCGGGTTATCGAACACAGGGAGGACGAATGAAAGTGCCTGCTCCAGACAACCTGGCTATAGGAACAAAAAAGAAGGAATTTGCCTTTGGCGATCCTGTCACAATCGTCAGACAAAGTATGGAGATATAAAATCAAATAAAGACGCCTAGGGGATGGGGAGTCTCCACTACTCACCGTATCTCATCAATGTGATTCATTGGTATCAAAATTGCTAGGGTAGAATTTCAGATGAACTAGTTGCAATTGAATGTAAAACCAAGCTCACGCTCTCGCGCTGTTGCCGGTCTATAGCCATCCTAGGTTTGGGTCCAATCTCTTGCAAACCCTAGCCTAGGAAAGCTAGCATTAGGATCAACATCATCGTTCAATCACGCCCCGAGCCCACTCTCGTGCAAACCCGGGCCGCGACCTAGGTTGGGATAGTTCCTACCCGTCCAATCTCTTGCAAACGGGTATCGGCATGGAATTGCAACCGAGAACCCTAGTATCGGTCCAATCTCTTGCAAACCGATACTACGGAAACTCAATTTCAACCCAATTCGAATTTCTAGGGTTTCCTATCGAATTGGGATCCAATCTCTTGCAAATCCCAATCGATATGAACACCTAGCCATCCGTAGTATATCGATCCCAAACTAACCCTAATAGCAATTCTAGCAATATTTCTACCAAATCATCACAAATCGGAAATTGGGCTCGTAGGGTTCATCCCCACGCCTCAAGACGTATAGACTACTCACAATTCATATCACAAATGCAAGAATAAACGATTGAAATAATAAAAGAATTCATCACAATATTCAAATAAGCAATAAAAATGAGATTTTTAATGGAGAGGGAGACAAACCAATGGAGTTCTCCAATAATCCAACAAAAATAAACTTTCCTCTCCTCTCCAATCACAAGAATCAAAAGCTAAAAGTTTAATCTAAAAAGCTGCAAAAATTAAAGGAAAAAGCTCTCTAACCTAGGTTAAAAACTGGGGTTAAATACCCCCCAAAA
The DNA here is from genome assembly GCA_030789695.1 of Scilla litardierei. Classification (NCBI taxonomy): domain Eukaryota; kingdom Viridiplantae; phylum Streptophyta; class Magnoliopsida; order Asparagales; family Asparagaceae; genus Scilla; species Scilla litardierei. The sequence goes on along the minus strand of CM061131.1, from coordinate 114,899,261 downwards.
TCGTCCAAAAAACTGTGACCAAAATGCCCCTGCACAGCCTGAAAATCGCAATTTACGCTACAGGCAACGCGGTTCACTCGGCCGAGTGACAAACGTCGCTCGGCCGAGTGACAAACCCTGAGAATTTCCAGTAAGTCTGGGGTCTTTGGGGTCTTCACTTCGGGCGTCGCTCGGCCGAGTGAGTTGTCGTCACTCGACCGATGGCTTCTATTCGCTCGGGCGGTCGGTATTTTCCACTCGGCCGAGTAGGTCTTCTGAAGCTCAGGCAGACGAAAAACAGTAAGTTGGCTCTTTTTGATGGGCGTCGTCTGAGTGCCACTCGGGCGGACGGGGTCTCGTCACTCGGCCGATGTGGCTTCTGATGCTCGGCCGAGTGCACACATGAAGCGTGTCTGATCTGGTCGGCCGAGCGGGGTCTCGCTGTTCGGCTGAGTGACTCCTTCACTCGGCCGAGTGAGACACCAAAAATGCCCAAACAGCTTGTTTTTGCCCCCTCGTCGCTCCTACGACGTTCTTTCTTCTTCCGCTCCTCTCCAATAGCAAAATACCCCTCGGGGAAGTCATCGGTGACACTCTGGAGTAGGTGTATCTCTGGATCACTCCAAATCGCTCCAAATCTCCTGGAATATGACAAAAACAACAAATCGTGAAAAGTATCGCAATATTGTCGATAAATCGTGAAAAGCGTGATTTGAGTGATCTAAATGGCATGCAATCATGTGGAAAAAAGGTGTAAAATGAGGAGTGATCAAAATCCCCCAAGCTTAACTCTTACTCGTCCTCGAGGAAGATAAGTAAAAGGCGAACCCGGTGGATTCGGAAAATGAAAACGACGAAAAACGAAAAACGAAAAACGAAAAACGAAGAAGAAAGAAAGAAGCGAAGACGGAAGTTGCTAGATCATTTTCTCAGGACGTGGGTTTTGCTTACTCATATAGCATGCACCGAACGTAAAACACATGTCAAAGACTTTTATTTTGATATCATAGTATAATGGTGCAAATAGAAATAGAAAACCCAAGAATATTGATATAGCATGAAAAACGGAATAATTTTAGAATTAACATCGTCTGAATCATTTAAAGCGGTATACAACATCGCAGATCACACACTTTTCAATTGAACGCTTTCTAAGAGGAGTATAAGAATATCACGCAATAGAATAGAAAGAATAGAAAAGTGTGGGTTTCATGAAATGAGTGCTAGGCATAGATTTCTGGATTTTGTGAAGCTAAAACGATCTCACCGAGTATAGAATATTACTTAGCCTAGGTTGTCGTGCAACGTCAAGTAGTCACTCTCTCACACATCATTGGATTCTCTCCCCCAAGCTTATCTATAAGCGTGGTGGCACAAAAACAATATTTACATCCCCATTTTTATGAAGCTTCAAAAGTAATAAAAATAAAAACAAAAAGAGAGAAGAAAGAGAGAACATGAGATGGGATCGTTTATTGAGATTCTTTTCTCTTTTCTTTTCTTTTTCTTTTCTTTTTCTATTTTTTTTTCAAATAGCATTTATACACAATGACCCCAAATCAAAGAGAAATAAGGATATACAAGAATTTTTCTTTTTCTTTCTTTAGTTTTGGGAAATTTGGAGCTAGGAATTAATAGCGGGGGAAATGCCATATAATAGAATCGCTAAGTGGAGATTCACCAATGATTTTAAAATAGAGAATTGATGTTCAAGATATGTGGAGAAAGAAGTAAATATGTCTCTCAGTTCACTCTATAGGACGTGCACGACAACTTCAGCAGGGTAATCTAATCTACTCAGTTTCGATCACAAAAAAGCAAAACTAATCCAGATTTATCATAGCTAACATCATTCAATCATCCTGAAGTGAAATGTACAAATCATGCATATAGAAGTGATATAGGAAAAGAAATCGGTACTCCAGATATAAGCATACAATGCGTGAATCTTGGTGTGTTTTCTGCGATAGCATACATATAAATATTCAGACTCAGCTAATAATAAAATTTCATCCATTTTCATGCGGAAAAGTGTGGGTTACTATCTCTAAATGCAAGGCAAATCACAGCATATGATATCAGAAATAAAATCTAAGACATAACAAATATAGCATGCATATAGAGAAAGCTAACTCCATGTCATCATCATCACAGAAAGGTCATCTCTAGCATGAGATGAAAAAGAAATAAAGATAAAGAGAGAAAATGTAACTAATTACAATGCACCACACAAAGAAAATAAGAAAAACGTGATGCATGGTAAAAAAAAAGGAAAAGTGATGAAAATAAGTGCAAAAGCGGAAAATGGCGTGAAAAAACTAAAAATAAAGGTGGTAAATCGAAAAGAATGTGAGAACTCACTCCCCCAAGCTAAAGTGCACAGTGTCCTCAATGTGCGAAGTGTGGCACACCGAGAGACGTGTAATGTGTGGGGTAGGTGAGTATGCATGCACGATGGAAAAGAAAATAAAAGAAAATGAAATGAAAAATATGATGCGGACATGATGCATGCAGATATAGTAGTGATACAGATATAAAAGTGTGACACCAAAAACTCCCCCTCTCTCCCAAAAAAGATATATAACGATATGAACAAAAAGTGGACCCAAAACAGGGAGGGGAGGGGGGCGGTGGGCAAAAATCATCAGGACCCGGCAGAGACGGGCAGCACGACGGCAAAAAGGATCAATGGCATCAAGGGTGCCTAAGAGGGTGGAGCTGCGCCGTCTCCGTCCTGAGGCGGAGGAGGAGGAGGTGGTGGCTGGTGAACAGGCTGCTGAGCGGGTGTGGGTGTGGGTGTGGGTGTGGAAGCAGGCTGGGTGTGTGTGGTAGTGGGGGTGGGTACCTGCTGGGAGGGTGTGGGTATGCGAGGAAGCCGCTCGAGAACCTGGGTGAGGCAATAGTGAATGTGCGGAAGCAGGTCGAAGCGGTGAGCCATATCGGTGACGGTGGCGGACAGGGTCCTAAGGTCACCTCTGAGGCCACTCACCGCCCCCTCGAGAGCACGAATGCTCTGAAGTATAGTGTCGGGGGGAGCTGGTGCAGAGGGACGCACCTGTCTGTGCTGTGCAGGACGGGGCTGGCGTACTTGGGTGGCGTAGGTGATGGGCTCAGCAGGTAGGTGGAGGAAAGGTGCTGTGCTCGCAGGTGTGGGCCTAGCCTCAGTGTGAGGCCGGGGCACAGGCAGGTAAGAAGTGGAGGCAGTAGCAACGGAAGTGGAGTATAAAAGTGGCAAAGAGGCGGCCAGAGAGGTCGGTGACACAGATGTTGGACAGACACCGCGACACTCTCAGAAAAGACGACCGCGGTGGAGACAGAGGTGGAAACCACGGTCTCCACGACGACAGTAAAAGAGGGCTCTCCGCTCTCAACCACAGTCGGTGGGCGCTCGGGTAGGGCGGAGGAAACGGGCTCAACGGACAGAGGGCCAGCTGCGGTGGTGGGCGTGGAGGTAGTGGAGGTGGTCGTAGGCGTGGAGGTAGTAGAGGTGGGCTCAGCGAGGGTACTCCCGACACCGGCAGAAGTGTGGACAGAGGTGTCGGGAGCAGCAGAAATATCAGGCTGTTGAGGGGCCACGGGGTCAGCAGGAGCAGCAGGGTCAGCGGGTGCAGTGTGGGCAGCGTGGGCCTGCTCAGCCTCCTCGGCCTCGAGCACGTAGGCGGCGGGGATCAGGAGATCCATCGCCGAAAGCCAGTCCACCTGTGCTGGTGCAATCTGAGTCCGAGCTGGGCTCGGAAGGATCATGTAATCCGCACCATAGGGGCCGTGCAACCAAACCCAGTGCCGCTGACCATGCGGACGAAGCATCTTCATCCGGGCCATGACATCAATAGACAGTGAAGTTGGGCCCGGGGCTCGTCTCACGTCATCAGGAAAGTCCTCGCCGGTCATCAGGGCGAGCAGGGTGATCAGACCGCCACAACATATCGGTGAGCGAGCGCCCACCGATACGATGATACGATCCAAAAACCAGCTTGTGATATCAATCACGACGGCGGGGACCAACTCGTCACCCTCCCTAGATAGAGCTCTGGGGCGTGTCATCGCGTAGAGCATATAAAGCTCCGGCATGGACATCGTCCCAGGCTCATATCTCGCCAAAAAGGTAGTTGCCATAAGGCGCTGAGCTATGCGGAGGCAAGGGTGGACGATGGCCGAGGCCTTGGCCCTACTAGGGTCGAAGGCAGCAGGTAGACCCGTGATCCGGGCCCAGAAAGCGCCGGCATCGAAGGAAGGTGGGGGGATGTGAGTGGGGGTGTAACCACGGTCGGCCCCGTGGACATCGGGCCACGAGAAGAAGGCTCTCATCATACTGAGAGTGACCTGGCACTCTCGGTCCATGAACCTAAATGAGCATCCCTCGTTGGTCCGGGTGATAGAACTAAGCACCTCAAGTGTCAGACGGACGAACGTGTCCGCCGACACCTGGAAGAAATCTCGCCAACCCACGTTGTCATACAACGTGAGCATCCCCTCGAGTACCCCCAGGCGTCCTAGGTCTGCAAGGTGTGCGAACCTCGAGGGTACGATCGAGCTCTGGGAAATGCGCTCGAAGACGACGCGGTGTACGTCGTCCCGGAACGTAATCCCCAGCGGCCCGATAAGTGGAGCCGGTGGTGGTGGCTGTGGGACGGCAGGGAGTGGCTGTGCGGGCTGTGCGGGGTCTGCAGGCTGTGCGGGGTGTGCGGGGTCTGCAGGCTGTGCGGGGTGAACAGGGTGTGGCGGTGTAGGCGGAGGAGAGTCTTCCACCTCGTGGGAGGGGCCGGGCTCATCCGACCGCGTCCGCTTGGCGGAAGCTCTCCGGGTGCGTGGCCGTGTCCGGGGCGGCATGTGGGCCCCGGGTGCTCACCAAAAGCAATAAAAATGCGGCATGCGTAAAATAAAGGAAAGAGTATACCGCGACACGCTGCGAGAGCAAAGTAATGGAAGCGTGTGAAGACGACGCCTCCACGTAGCCCAAAACGATCCCCGGAAGCTCCCCTGGGCTCCCCTAAGCTCCCCAATATACCCTGCACATCAAACAAAGATATCAGCGAGTAATATTCAAAATGTATGAGGGGTTAGGGGTATAATAGATAGAAATTAAATTTAATTTGGGGTTGGGGTTCGTTGGACACATGGATCATCGAAAAATACGCAAGAGAGGAGAAATAGGCAGAAAATCGGGGTATCGGAGCTCGGCCGGCGAAGTGGTCACCGGCGGCGACTCGGGCGGAGGCGCGACGGGCTCGGCCGGCGATGGGTGGCCGAGCGGCGGCGGTGGGCGAGCGGTCAGGCGAGTGAGGGGGAAGATTGGGTGCTGGGGAGACGAAGGGTCGGGCGATTTCGTGATTTACTCGTTTCGAAATTCGCGCCGTCCCGCTCCCCCTTTTATAGAAAAAGTTACGACTCGGCCGAGGGACTAAGTCGCTCGGCCGAGTGAACGCAACGGAAATATGTTGGAAAATTCCTCCCCTCTCATGAATCGACCGAGTGGCTTTGCCACCCTCGGCCGAGTGGAATAAGTCCATTCGGCCGAGTGGCTCAAGCCACTCGGCAAGACTCGCCCTAGGAGCGTATCAGTTTTACTCGGCCGAGTGAATATATATACTCGGCCGAGTAGCAATTATACTGAAATCAAGAAAAGAAACAGAGAGTTGGGAACAGCAGACTTCCCTCGTTCGTGATCCGCTCGGGCGGACGAACTTGTGTACTCGGCCGAGTGACTAGTATACTCGGCCGAGTGAACCCTGTTTTCTGCTGTTTGGCTTTGTTTGGGCTCTAAACTCTGTTTTTCTTCCTCCAGTCGATTTCATCTTCCTCCTAGGCTTCGAGCGCCTTCCTGGAGCGCTCCTCGTCGCCTTGTTCATCCTCCTAATGATAGGTACCTCATTCTCCTCTCCTGTCAAAGAAAAATAGGACCCGTTATCACGAAATTTTTGGGCGAACGACTCAAAACACTAATACTTTCTAAAACAAAAACAAAGGAAAAGTAAAAATAAAGCGATAACCGTCGGGTTGCCTCCCGACAAGCGCTCGTTTAAGGTCGTGAGCTCGACCCCCTTTGATTTTCAATTAATGCGGGATATTGGGTGCATATGAGATGCACCCGTCAAATTTTCCGGGGAGAACGCTTAAATTTGGATGTTGCGGCGGTGTGTTCTCCCTCGGTGATCCTTTGCCTCGGGTAGCGTTGGGGGGTGGCTCCCCCAAGCTAGCGCGTGCTCTGGTCCTCGGCTTCACCGGTGACACCGATTTTCGTATCGGTGTGGCTTTCCTCGGAGACTTCAATTTTGAGAGCTTACAGAGCTCTCGAATCCTTGCGACATCAGCGTCGCCTTCATCAACTTCAGTGGAGAGGTCGGGGGAACGATCCATCTTCTCGTCTTGGTCCAAGTCCGGCCCTTCCTCAAAATCTTCTTTGAATAGAGCGCCGATCGAATGGGGGATCGCCTCCTCAATAACCTCGTCAAGGAGGTCCATATAGTCCAGCTCCTCGTGATAAGGCATGTGTTTCATTGCCTTGGGAATATGAAGTTCCACCTCGATGTTGCCGACATTCAACGTTAGAGTTCCTTCACGTACGTCGACAATGACACCGGCGGTGGCGAGGAACGGGCGTCCAAGTATTAGCGACGTGTCTCCCTCCTCCTTAACATCCATGATCAGGAAGTCACATGGCAAACATATGCCCCCCGGGACTTGTAGCGGGATGTCCTCTGCGATCCCTACCGGCCTTGTGATCCGACCATCGGCTAGTTGTATCCGCATGTCGGTAGGCTTCAATTTTGTGCCGGTATTTAGCCTTAGGAACATAGAGAGAGGCATGAGGCTAACACTAGCCCCTAAGTCCACCAACGCCTTTTGTAAAGGGATGCCGCCCATGGTGCAAGGAATTCGAAAACTCCCCGGGTCTTTGAATTTGGCGGGCTCCTTCTCTCTCTTGGTGAACCAAGAGCCCTCCTCGGTGAGCATGATTTTCTCCTTCCTCTTTCTTCCCGTAATCAAATCTTTCAGGAACTTGGCGTATGTCGGGATTTCCACGATAGCATCGAGGAAAGGAATGTTGAGGCTTACCCCTCTTAAATACTCGAGAAACTTTGCTAGCCGTTTCTCCATTTTTGCTCTAGCAAGCCTCTGAGGGAATGGGACCGGTGGCATAAAACGCCTCTCTTCAATCAATTGCTCCGCTCTAGACTTTTCTTCCCTTTGCTGCTCTTTCTCCATCTCAACTTCAACGACCGGCTCAATTGGCTCTACATTCTCATCCACGGGCTCTTCGGTAGGAATCATGGCGGGGGTGGTATCCTTCCCGCCTCTAGTTGTAACTGCAACCACGGCATTGATGTGGCTGGTGTTGCCCCGTGGGTTTTGCTCGGGTTGAGCCGGCAACTGCTGAGTATTTCGGTTGAGCAACGCAAGTTGCTCCGAGATTTGGGCTACAACGGTTGTAAGGGAGTCTTGGCCCGCCTTCAAGGAAGCATTGATCTTCTTCTGCTCGACCTTAAACTCCTCCACCTTAGCTTCAAATTCGGATCGTTGTTGAGCTTGTGGAGGGTTTTGATTTCTCCACCCTTGATTGTATCCGGGCGGCCTATAGGGTAGAACTTGTTGCTTCGGTGGGAAATTTTGTTGTGGAGGCCCCCTCGGTGGATAATGTTGTTGTTGTTATGGTGGTGGTCGAGCTTGTTGAGGTAGTTGTTGCGGTGGGTTCAACGCTCCTTCATTGTTGGCATAGGAGAAACCGGGATGGTTTCTAGTTGCTGGATTGGCCCAATATCCTTGGTTTCCCTTAACGTATTGGACTTTCTCCAAAGATACCTCTCCTTGTTCTCCTCCCACATACATAGCTTGGGATTGGTCTTGCCAATCACACATTTGATTCCTTGGTGCGGATGTGGAAGGGGTTCCTTGGGGCTCCGTAATATACTTCTCCAGTCTCTCCACCACCTTGTGGAGAGAATCAAACTTGTTGGTCAGCTCCGCTACGGCCTTTGCTTCATAGATGCTAGATGGCTTCAAGGAGGACGTAGAGTGTCCTCGCTCATCACTCCATTGTTGATTGTTTGAGGCCATCTCCTCAATTAGGGCCATAGCTTCGTCGAGAGTCTTCGATAGGATGGCACCATTTGCCGCGGCATCAATAATATGCTTGGTCCCTGGTTGGAGACCATTGTAGAAGCTATGGACTAGCTCCCAATCTTCAATGCTATGGTGCGGGCACTGATGCTGCAGGTCTTTGAAACGCTCCCAAGCCTCATAGAGCGTCTCTTGAGGTCCTTGCTTGAAGGACATAAGAGCACTCCTAATCTTTACCGTCTTGGAAGGCGGATAGAACTTGTCAATGAACGCGCTCGCCAACTCATCCCATGTGGTAAAGACTCCATCAGCTTGCGTCCTCAACCAATAAAGAGCTTTATCCTTTAATGTGAAGGGGAAGAGGCGCAGTCTAATGGCATCGATGGAGACCCCTGTCATCTGAAATGTGGCACACTTCGACAAAAATAGCTGGATGTGGTAGTGGGGATTTTCATGGGCATTCCCATGAAATGGATCCTGCTGCATCAGAACCACTAGTCCAGTCTTCAGCTCAAAATTCTTGTCAGTCGCCAACTCCGGCATGGCAATGGATGAGGTCGTAGAAGAGGTCTTAGGCCGAAGCCTATCGCGAATGGAAATGATCCTTGCCATTCTTGCCGCCAATTGTTCCGCAGTTTCCGGGTTGGTCATAAACCTCCCTTTCGGATCTTGTCTCCTCTCCGCTCTGATTCTCCGCACAGTACGTTCAACCTCAGGATCAAATAATATAGCTTCAGGGTCCGCAGTGGATCTCGTGTACATGCACGGGAAAACAAAGTTTCAAAGAAGTGATTAGCACAATGGAAGGGTTAGATAAAAAATAAAGAAATAAAACAAAAAGAAAGAAATAGCTAGGGTGATAAGATCAAACACTATCGCCTCCCCGGCAACGGCGCCAAAAACTTGATCGCGCCCCGGAATGTAACCCGGAGAACGGTTGCAGTTTTACCACAAGCGCACGGTGTAGCGGGGAGCGGGTTATCGAACACAGGGAGGATGAATGAAAGTGCCTGCTCTAGACAACCTGGCTATAGGAACAGAAAAGAAGGAATTTGCCTTTGGCGATCCTGTCACAATCGTCAGACAAAGTATGGAGATATAAAATCAAATAAAGATGCCTAGGGGATGGGGAGTCCCCGCTAATCACCGTATCTCGTCAATGTGATTCATTGGTATCAAAATTGCTAGGGTAGAATTTCGGATGAACTAGTTGCAACTGAATGTAAAACCAAGCTCACGCTCTCGCGCTGTTGCCGTTCTATAGCCATCCTAGGTTTGGGTCCAATCTCTTGCAAACCCTAGCCTAGGCAAGCTAGCATTAGGATCAACATCGTCGTTCAATCACGCCCCGAGCCCACTCTCGTGCAAACCCGGGCCGCGACCAAGGTTGGGATATTTCCTACCCGTCCAATCTCTTGCAAACGGGTATCGGCATGGAATTGCAACCGAGAACCCTAGTATCGGTCCAATCTCTTGCAAACGATACTACGGAAACTCAATTTCAACCCAATTCGGATTTCTAGGGTTTCCTATCGAATTGTGATCCAATCTCTTGCAAATCCCAATCGATATGAACACCTAGCCATCCGTAGTATATCGATCCCAAACTAACCCTAATAGCAATTTCTAGCAATATTTCTACCGATGGCTTCTATTCGCTCGGGCGGTCGGTATTTTCCACTCGGCCGAGTGGGTCTTCTGAAGCTTAGGCAGACGAAAAACAGTAAGTTGGCTTTTTTTGATGGGCGTCGTCTGAGTGCCACTCGGGCAGACGGGGTCTCGTCACTCGGCCGATGTGGCTTCTGATGCTCGGCCGAGTGCACACATGAAGCGTGTCCGATCTGGTCGGCCGAGCGGGGTCTCGCTGGTCGACCGAGTGACTCCTTCACTCGGCCGAGTGAGACACCAAAAATGCCCAAACAGCTTGTTTTTGCCCCTCGTCGCTCCTACGACGTTCTTTCTTCTTCCGCTCCTCTCCAATAGCAAAATACCCCTCGGGGAAGTCATCGGTGACACTCTGGAGTAGGTGTATCTCGGGATCACTCCAAATCACTCCAAATCTCCTAGAATAAGACAAAAACAACAAATCGTGAAAAGTATCGCAATATTGTCGATAAATCGTGAAAAGCGTGATTTGAGCGATCTAAATGGCATGCAATCATGCGGAAAAAAGGTGTAAAATGAGGAGTGATCAACCTCAACAAGGCGTGTCCAAAGGACAGCTTTCCCTCCAAAGGATTGACCACTTGGTCGACCAGGCGTCCGGTTACGAATTGTTGAGCTTCATGGATCCTTCTCGGATACAACCAGATCCCGATGGCGAAGGAAGATGAGGAGAAGACGTCCTTCATCACCGATAGCGGCACCTTCTGTTACATGAAGATGCCCTTCGGACAGAAGAATGCTAGGGCGACCTACCAGCGGATGGTGGACCGGATATTCAACTCGCAGGTCATGAGGAACATGGAGGTCTACATCGACGACATGCTGGTGAAGAGCAAGAGAGCCCCGGACCACCTCGCCGACTTGTGGGAGACATTCTGGAAGGTGCGCCAGTACGGCTTAAGGCTGAACCCAGCAAAGTGCGTCTTCGGCGTGCAGTCGGGGAAATTCCTTGGCTTCATGATAACGAAATGGGGGATCGAGGCGAACCTCGACAAGTTATCGGCCCTCGTTAACATGGCGGGGCCACGCACCATCCGGAATTTGCAACGACTGAACGGCCGGATCGCGGCGTTGGGGAGATTCTTGTCGAAGTCGGCAGAGAAGTCGCTCCCTTTCTTCAGAGTCCTGCGCACGACCCTCGGCGAGCCCAAGGCCAACAGGAAGGTGATCCTGTGGGACGACGACTGTTTCCAAGCATTCATAGAACTGAGGGCTTAACTGCAGAGCCCTCCTCTGCTCGTAAAGACGGAAGAGGGGAAACAGCTGGGGTTGTACCTGGCGAGCAATGAAGAAGCCGTCAGCTCCGTCTTGATCAAAGAGGAGAATGGAGTTCATCGGCCAGTATACTACACGAGCTGGATTCTTCGGGAGGCGGAGACTCGCTACAGCCACATCGAGAAGGTCGCCTACTGTTTGATCACCACGGCGAGGAATCTCCGGCCATACTTCCAGGCCCATCCCATCACTGTCTACATGGACCTGCCCCTCGAGAAGAACCTGAAGAGGTTAGAACGGTCGGGTAGGATGCTCAACTGGAGTGTCGAGCTTAGTGAGTTCGACATAACATACAAGGCCTGGAAGATGATTAAGGGCCATGCACTGGCAGACTTCGTGGTGGAATGCACCGCCGAGGACCCCAGACAAACCTGCCGGCCTCCCCGCCAGCAGCTGCACCCCCGAAATCAATGGAGGTGGCTGGACCCTCCAAACCCGTCAGGGGAGACGCGGGCAGGCTATGGACCGTTCACATCGATGGCTCGACGACAGGATCTGGGACGGGGGCAGGTATTGTCATCCAAACCCTCGACGGATGCCTACTGGAGTACACCCTGTGCTTCAACTTCCTGGTAACCAACAACGTCGCCGGATACGAGGCTGCGGTCAATGGGTTGAAGCTTTACAGGACGGTGGGGGTGACGAATGTGCTGTTGCTTAGTGACTCACGGCTCGTCGTCCAACAAATCCAACGGAGCTTCGAGGCCCGAGAAGAGACGATGAAGCGCTACCTTAAGCGCATCCAGACCGAGCTCCAAAGGTTCGAGAGGGTTGAGTTCCAGCACTTACCCCGCTCCAATAACCTCCAGGCAGACGCCCTGTCCAAGCTGGCCTACTCCTCTGCGGCCGAGATCGGAAAGGCCATTTACGTCGAAAGCCTGCTGACACCCACCATTGAAGAAGAAGAAGAACTAATGTGTGTTGGCCCGGCGGCTACGTGGATGACCCCAATAGTGAAGTACTTGGAGATGGCGGCCCTACCCGAGGAGCAGCTGTAGGCCAAGAAGGTGGAGAGGTGGGCCCTGTCGGTCGTACTCCTCGACGAAGTATTATACCGCCGGTGTCGTGCCAACTTTGATGCCATGCCACTCCTGAAATGCTTGGGGCCAGAGCAGGCTGAGCAAGTCATCCGTGAAGTGCACGAGGGCTTCTGCGGGAACCACCATGGCAGACACACTATCGCACACAAGATAGTGTGCCAGTGGTACTACTGGCCGACTATGATCCATGACACGACACGATACGTCAAAAAGTGTGAGGCGTGCCAGAAATTCGACCGACACACGGCAGCGCCTCCAGCCAACTTGGTGCCTATTGTAAGCCGGATCCAGTTCGCCAAATGGGGGCTCGACATCCTCGGACCCTTCCCAAAGGCTTTCGGGGGAAGGAAGTACCGAGTCGTCGCCGTGGACTACTTCACTAAGTGGGTGGAGGCTGAGCCGTTGGCGCGCGTCACATGGATGGATATGAATGGATTTATCTGGCAGTCCATGATATGTCGCTTCGGGAAACCCCGCTCTATAGTAACGGACAATGGAAGAAAGTTCGACTGCGAAGGCTTCCGCGACTTCTGTTCGGGCTGGGGGATCAAGCTTCATTTTGCATCCGTCACACACCCGTAGTGCAACGGGATGGCGGAGGCCGCAAATAAATGCATCCTGGCCCCCCTGAAGAAGATGGTCGATGCCGCCCTCGGGACATGGGTGGATGAGCTAACAGGCATTCTCTGGTCCTACAGTACCACCCACAAGGCATCGACCAGAGAGAGCCCGTTCATGCTGGCATACGGGTCAGAAGCGGTTGTTTCCGTGGAGATCAGGGAGGAGACACTTCGGCTGAAGTTCTTCGATGAAGATATCAACGGGGAGGGCCTCGGCCTCAGTCTTGAACTCATGGATGAAGTAATGGATCGAGCTTTAACGAACCTCGTCCGACACAGCCAGAGGATAGCCCGGCACTACAACTCCATGGTAAAGAAGCGGACCTTCAGAGTCCGCGACTTGGTCCTCAGGGACGCCGCCTTCAAGCCCGAGACCACTTGCCGAGAAAAGTTAGCCGCCAAATGGGAGGGACCATACGAGATCGTGGACATCGTCGGACCAGCCACGTACATCCTGGCGACCCTTGACGGAAGCGAACTGGCTCACCCCAAAACACGGAGCACCTGCTAAAGTACTATCAGTAATTGTGAGCCACTCTAATAAAATATTTTCGTTTTCGCATATTTCCAAACTTTGTTGTCTCCGCTTGAGTGTTTCAGTTCGAACGTATAAGACTCTGGGGTAGGGCCAAACCACGCCACCCAAACCAGAGAAAGGCAGGGCCGAGCTATGCGCTCGCTCTCCCTCCAGACTCTGGGGCAGGGCCAACCCTGGCCACCCAAACCAGAGAAGGGCACGGGCCGAGCTACGTGCTCGCTCCCCCCTCAAGAACTCTGGGGTAGGGCCAACCCTCGTCAACCAAACCAGAGAAGGGCACGGGCCGAGCTACGTGCTCGCTCCCCCCTCAAGAACTCTTAGGCAGGGCCAACCCTCGCCACCCAAACCAGAGAAGGACACGGGCCGAGCTACGCGCTTGCTCTCCCCCTCAAGAACTCTGGGGCAGGGCCAACCCTCGCCACCCAAAACAGAGAAGGGCACGGGCCGAGCTACGCGCTCGCTCCCCCCTCAAGAACTCTGGAGCAGGGCCAACCTGCGCCACCCAAACCAGAGAAGTGCACGGGCCGAGCTACGCGTTCGCTCCCCCCTCAAGAACTCTGGGGCAGGGCCAACCCTTGCCACCCAAACCAGAGAAGGGCACATGCCGAGCAACGCGCTCGCTCACCCCTCAAGAACTCTGGGGCAGGGCCAACCCTCGCCACCCAAACAAGAGAAGGGCACGGGCCGAGCTACGCGCTCGCTCCCCCCTCAAGAACTCTGGGGCAGGGCCAACCTTCGCCACCCAAACCAGAGAAGGGCACGGGCCGAGCTACCGCTCGATCCCCCCTCAAGAACTCTGGGACAGGGCCAACCCTCACCACCCAAACCAGAGAAGGGCACGGGCTGAGCTACGTGCTCGCTCCCCCCTCCAAACTCTGGGGCAAGGCCAACCCTCGCCACCCAAACCAGAGAAGGGCACGGGCCGAGCTACGTGCTCGATCCCCCTTCAAGAACTCTGGGGTAGGGCCGACCCTTGCCACCCAAACCAGAGAAGGGCACGGGTCAAGCTACGCGCTCGCTCCCCCCCTCAAGAATTTTGGGGCAGGGCCAACCCTCGCCACACAAACCAGAGAAGGGCACGGGTCGAGCTACGCGCTCGCTCCCCCCTCCAAACTCTGGGGCAGGGCCAACCCTCGCCACCCAAACCAGAGAAGGGCACGGGCCAAGCTACGCGCTCGCTCCCCCTTCAAGAACTCTGGGGCAGGGCCGACCCTCGCCACCCAAACCAGAGAAGGGCATGGGCCGAGCTACGCGCTCGCTCCCCCCTCAAGAACTCTGGGGCAGGGCCAACCCTCGCCACCCAAACTAGAGAAGGCACGGGCTGAGCTACATGCTTGCTCCCCCCTCAAGAACTCTTAGGCAGGGCCAACCCTCGCCACCCAAACCAGAGAAGAGCATGGGCCGAGCTACGTTCTCGCTCCCCTCTTCGGCCGAGTGGCACTGCCACTCGGTAATATTCGCCCTAGGAGGGTATCCGTTTCACTCGGCCGAGTGACTAAACGTACTCGGCCGAGTGACAGTTAATACTGAAATGCACAAAAAAGACAGAGAGTTGGTTCCGCAGACTTCCCTGGTTGGTGCCCCACTCGGTCGAGTGGGGTCCTTTGCTCGGCCGAGTTGCATATGATACTCGGCCGAGTGGCGTGCTGTTTTCTGCTTCGGGGCTCCGTTTTTGCTCTACTCTCTCTTTTTCTTCCTCCAGTTGGTTTCTTCCTCTTCCTAAGACTCGAGCGTATTCCTGGGGCGCTCTTCTTTTCCTCAGTCATCCTCCATATGATAGATCTCCTTTTCTCCTCTACTGTCATAGAAATTAAGACCCGTTGTCACGACTTTTATGGGCAATTGACTCGAAACACTAATAAAGTCTAAAACAAAAAAAAAAATAAAAAAACAAAATAAAAATAAAAATAATGCAAAAACCATCGGGTTGCCTCCCGACAAGCGCTTGTTTAAGGTCTTGAGCTCGACCCCTTTGGATTTTCGATCTAGCGCGGAATGTTGGGTGCATATGAGATGCACCCGTCGAACTTGCCGGGAAGACCGCTCGGATTTAGATCGTGGTGGTGCGTGGCCTTCCTCAGTGCCCCTTCATCATGGGCAATGTTGGGGGATGGCTCCCCCAAGCTTGAGCTTGTTCCGGTCCTTGACTTCACCGGTGACACCGATCTTCGAATCGGTGGAGCTTTCTTTGGACTCTTCAATGTTGAGAGCTTGCAAAGCTCTCGTATTCTCGCGACATCAGCGTCACCATCATCATTCACCGTGGAGCTATTGGGAGAGTCCTCCAATGTCTCTTCTTCGCTCAAATCTTGGCTTTCTTCAAAGCCATCATCGTGGAGTGCACCGATGGAGTTGGGGATAGCCTCTTCTATAACCTCATCATGGAGGTCCACATAATCAAGCTCTTCATGATACGACATGTGTGATCGGCCCCGGATATACACCCGGAGAACGATTGTAGTTTTACCGCAAGCGCACGGTCAAGTGGCGAGCGGGTATCGAACACGAGGAGGTGGTGTTGGTTCAATCTATCCTAGGTTGGTTTGACTTGGTGGAGATGGTTATGGTATGATGTAATGGCAATGGTAATGGATGTCGGTGTCGGAGATAGAGAAATCGGTCAAATATCGATTCAAGTACAATATAATAAAAGTATCTAGGGCTAGGGAATCCCCACTACGGATCGGCATACATCATTGTAAATAGTGAATCTCAATATTACTAGATTTGTGTTGAGGTGAACTAGGCGTAACTGAATAGAGAACCAAGCTCATGCTCTCGCGCAATCTCTTGCAAACCCTAGCCTAAGCCGCTAGCATTAGGATCGACATCATAGTTCAATCGCCCCTCGAGCACACTCTCGTGCTAACTCGAGTTACGATCTAGGTTGTGATAGTTCGTATTCGTCCAATCTCTTGTAAACGAATATGCGTATAGATTTATAATAAAAATCCTAGCTTTGGTCTAATCTCTTGCAAACCAAGTCTAGAGAATCTCGATTATAAACCTAAATCGAATATCTAGGCCTTCCCAATGATTAGAATCCAATCTCTTGCAAACCCTAATCGATGGAAATCCATAGCTATCCGTAATAAATCAACACAACCTAGCCTCCAAGCAATTCTAGCAATTTAGAAATTCATTCATCACAAATCTGAAATTAGATCCATAGGATTCATCCCCACGACCTAGAACAACAAATCTACTCAATCATAGCAATAATGATATGAGAATCAATAAAAATCATTGCTTGCATACAAAAAGATAGAAAAACAAAGATTCAAATAACAAGAACAAAATACTTAGCTTTGATGAAGATCTTCAATCCAAATACAAGCTTTTTTGATCCAAGAGGGGGCCTAGGGCATGGCCTAACCTCTACAATAGAGTCTAAGAAAACATCATGGAACCCCCTCTAATGATGGCTACAACCCTCTTAAATAGCCCCCAAAAAACCCTAACAAAACTGCCAAAAAACACCCTGAAACCCGCGCACAACAAATTCTGCGTGCAACTTAAGTTCTACGCCAGTCGCGACTCGGCCGAGTGGAAAGCTCACTCGGCCGAGTGGGAATTCCTACAGAAATTCCAGAGAACAACACTCTGTCAAAAACTGGCAGAAACTGGTCACTCGGCCGAGTGGAAATGTCACTCGGCCGAGTGACACTGACATGCGAATTCCAGCAATGCAGCATCGACTTGCAGAAATTCCCCAGATTTCATCCGACCTCCGATTGGCGCGTTCTTAGTGGCGTTGGAACCTTCATGAAGTCTACTATCCATAAAAATATGATAAAAATACTTTGACCTCTGGAATGATAGCAGATTTCAAAAGAGTGAGAGGTTGTCTGAAAATCTAGGCGCTGCGTGTCATCGGCTTCACTCGGCCGAGCGGTAAATGTCACTCGGTCGAGGGGCTTTTGGTACTTGGCCGAGTCGGTCTCTAAAGGATCTCTGAGATCGACTGTAAAATTCCAGTAAGTCGGTTCTTTTGGATGCTGTCGTTCGTGTGCCACTCGGGCGAGTGGTGTCTCCATACTCGGCCGAGTGGGATGTCGTCACTCGGCCGAGTGCACGCTAATCTTCAAGTAATTGCGTGTCCAATCTGGCCGGCCGAGTGGGCTTTTTTGCTCAGCCGAGTGACTCCTTCACTCGGCCGAGTGGCATGCTGAAAATGCCCAATCTTCATCATTTCGCTTCCTCGTCGCTCCTACGACGTTCTTTCTTCTTCCACTCGTCTTCTATCGCCGATAGGTCCTCAATAAGTCCATGAGCGATGCTCCGTTATGCATGCAAGTCCTTTAAGCTCATTTTTGCTCCCAATTGCTCATATTTCCTGAAATCCGACAAAAACAAGAAATAGTGAAAAGTAACACAATATCATCGAATAATCGTGAAAATCGCAATATGAGCAACCGAAATGGCATGCAAATATGCAGAAAAAAGGTGTAAAATATGGACCGATCAATGTTCTTCATAGGCTTTTGTATATGGAGCTTGACTTTAATGTTGCCGACATTCAAGGTAAGAGTCCCTTCCCGCACATCGACGATTACACCGGCGGTGGCGAGGAATGGGCGTCCAAGTATAAGCGATGTGTCACCCTCCTCCTTGATATCCAAGATCACAAAATCACAAGGCAAGCATATGACTCCTGGAACTTGGAGTGGGATGTTCTCTGTGATCCCAACCGACCTAGTGATCTGAACGTCCGCAAGTAGAATCCTCATGTCGGTTGGCTTTAAATATGTGCCGGTATTCAACTTCCGGAACATGGTGAGAGGCATGAGGCTCACACTAGAGCCCAAATCAACCAATGCTTTTTGTAAGTGGACGCCTCCGAGTGTGCAAGGAATCCGGAAGCTCCCTGGATCTTTAAATTTGGCGGGCTCCTTCTCCTTCCTAGTGAACCAAGTTTCTTGTTCCGCTAGCATGATCTTCTCTTTCCTTTTTCTTCCAGTAATCAAGTCCTTTAAGAACTTCGCGTAGGATGGGATTTCCACTATGGCATCAAAGGAAAGGGATATTGAGGCTCACCCCTCTCAAGTATTCGAGGAACTTGGCTAGCCTCTTCTCGATCTTGGCTCTAGCTAGCCGTTGAGGGAAAGGCACCGGTGGCATGAATCGGTGCTCATCAATAGGTTCCTCCACTTTAGATTTTGCTCCTTCTTGCGGCTCCTTCTCTTTCTCCACCTCAATTACCGGCTCGCTCTCTTCTAGAATCTCCACCACGGGTTCCTTGACTTGAGTTATGGGGGGAGTGGTATCCTTCCCACCCCTTCTCGTAACTGCAACAACCGCGTTGATATGGCTGGTGTTGCCCCGTGGATTTGGCTCGGGTTGAGCCGGCAATTGTTGGTTGTTTCTATTGAGCAACGCAAGTTGCTCCCCAATTTGAGCGACGACAGTGGTGAGAGAATCTTGTCATGCCTTCAACGTGGCGTTAATCTTTCTCTGCTCCACCATAAACTCCTCCACCTTAGCTTCGAAATCCGAACGTGGTTGAGCTTGCGGAGGGTTGGGATTTCTCCAACCTTGATTATACCCGGGTGGCCTATAAGGTCCCACTTGTTGCCTAGGTGGGAAGTTTTGTTGCGGTGGCCCCCTTAGTTGATAATTCGGTTGTGGTGGTGGAGCCCGAGCTTGAGGAGGTTGTTGAGGTGGGGGGTTCAAGGCACCATCATTATTAGCATAGGAAAAACCCGGATGGTTTCTAGCGGCCGGGTTGGCCTAATATCCGGAATTCCCCGCAACATACTGAATTTACTCCAAAGCTCCTTCTCCATGCTCTCCTCCTACATACATGGCTTGGGATTTGTCTTGCCAATCACTCATATGATTTGTTGGTGCGGATGTAGAAGGAGCTCCATGCGGCTCGGTAATGTATTTCTCCAATCTCTCCACTACCTTGTGGAGAGAGTCAAATTTGCTAGCAAGCTCTGACATGGCCTTGGCATCATAAATACTCGTGGGCTTCAAGGAGGACGAAGAATGTCCTCGCTCGTCGCCCCACTGTTGGTTGTTGGAGGCCATCTCCTCTAGCAAGGCCGTAGCTTCATCGGGGGTCTTTGACAAAATGGCTCCGTTGGCGGTAGCATCAATAATCTGTTTTGTGCCCGGTTGGAGTCCATTGTAGAAACTGTGGACAAGCTCCCAATCCTCTATACTGTGACGTGGGCATTGATGCTGCAAGTCCTTGAAGCGCTCCCACGCCTCATAGAGAGTCTCTTGCGGTCCTTGCTTGAAGGACATGAGCGCACTTCTTATCTTCACCGTCTTGGAGGGCGGGTAAAATTTATCGACGAAGGCACTCGCCAATTCATCCCATGTGGTGAAGATTCTTTCAGCCTGCGTCCTTAACCAATATAAGGCTTTGTCCTTGAGTGTGAAGGGGAAGAGGCACAGTCTGATAGCATCTATGGAGATGCCCGGCATTTGGAAGGTGGCACATTTTGATAAAAAGAGCTGGATGTGGTAATGAGGGTTTTCATGGGAATTCCCATGAAAAGGGTCTTGCTGCATCAGAACTACCAATCCAGTCTTCAACTCGAAATTTTTGTCGGCCGCCAACTCCGGCATAGCTATGGACGAGGTCGTGGAGGAAGTCTTAGGCCGAAGCCTATCTCTAATGGAAATGATCCTTGCCATTCGCGCCGCCAATTCTTCGGGTGTCTCAGGATGGGTCATAAGGATCCCTTCAGTATCGAGTCTCCTCTCCGCTCTGATCCTCCTCAATGTACGTTCGATCTCCAGATCGTATAGTATTTCTTCGGGGTCTGCTGTGGATCTCGTGTACATGCAAGGAAAAATAGAGATTCAAAGAAATAGTTAGCACAAGGGAAGGGTAAAATAGAAATAGAAATAATAAAAAAAGAAAAATAGCTAGGTAGGTAGAATCAAACACTATCGCCTCCCCGGCAACGGCGCCAAAAACTTGGTCGCTCGCCCCGAACACACACCTGGGGCGGGACTCGCTAGTCTTACCGCAAGCGCACGGTGTAGCGACGAGCGGGTATCGAACACGAGGAGGGCAAATGACGGTGTCTTCTTCAATTCACCTGGCTATAAGAATAGTCGAGAAATATTCGCAATAAATCGGTCACAGTCGTTCAATCGTATAAAGAAAATATCAAATTAATAAAAAAGCCTAGGGATAGGGAATCCCCGCTACAAACCGTATCTCGTCATTGTGATTCGTAGGTTTCACAATTGCTAGACTAGAAATTCAGGTGAACTAGTTACAACTAAATGTAGAACCAAGCTCACGCTCTCGCGCTATTGCCGGTCTATAGCAAACCTAGGGTAGGGTCCAATCTCTTGCAAACCCTAACCTAGGCGAGCTAGCGTGAAGAACAACAACATCGTCCAATCGTATCTCGAGCCCACTCTCGTGCAAACTCAAGCCACGACCTAGGTTGGGATAGTTCCTACCCGTCCAATCTCTTGCAAACGGGTATTGGTATAGAATTGCAATCGAAAACCCTAGTTTCAGTCCAATCTCTTGCAAACCAATTCCAGAGAAATCCAATTGTAACCCAATTCGAATTTCTAGGGCTTCCTATCGAGTTGGGTTCCAATCTCTTGCAAATCCCAATCGGTATGAATCCCTAGCTATTCGTTTTAAATCGATCCCAAACTAACCCTAATCGATTCTAGCAATAATTTCACCAATTCATCACAAATTAGAAATAGGGTTCGTAGGGTTCATCCCTACGCCCTAAGACGATAAAACTACTCACAATTCATAATGCAAATCATTAGAAATTCAATAATAAACACAATAGAATTCATTGCAATAGACAATATATCAATAAAAATGAGATTTTTAATAAAAAGAGAGACAAACCATTGAAGTTTCAATAGCATCCAACAAAATAGCACTTTTTATCTCTCTCAAAAGAACTAAATCTAATCTCCTAAAAAGTATTCTAAAAAGGCTGCAAAAAGTCTGAGAAAAGCTTTCTAAACTAGGTTAAAAACTGCGGTTAAATAACCCACAAAATTGCCCAAAAAACTGTGACAAAATTGCCCCTGCGCAGCTTGAAAATCGTAATTTACGCTACAGGCAGTGCGGGTCACTCGGCCGAGTGACAAATGTCGCTCGGCCGAGTGACAGACCCTGACGGATTCCAGTAACTTCGGACTTTTGGGGGTCGTCTCCTCGGGAGTCACTCGACCGAGTGACTTTCTTCACTCGGCCGATGTGATTTCTTCATTCGGCCGAGTCGGTACTCAGGAGCTAACTAACGGATTACAGTAACTTCGGGATTTTTGCTTGCCGTCGTCTTGATGCCACTCGGGCGAGTGGTGTCTCCGTGCTCGACCGAGTGGTCTGGCGATGCTCGGTCGAGTGCACGCTGATATTCAATCTGCTGCGTGTCCGATCAGGTCGGCCGAGCAGGCTGTCGAAGGTCGGCCGAGTGACTCCTTCACTCTGTCGAGTGGCATGCTGAAAATGCCCAATCTTCGTATTTTTTCTTCCTCGTCGCTCCTACGACGTTCTTTCTTCTTCCACTCCTCTCCAATCACAGAATTCCCCTCAAAAGAGTCACGGGTGACGCTCCGGAGTGGGTGCATCTCAAAATTACTCCAAATCGCTCCAAATCTCCTGAAATTCGACAAAAACAAGAAATCGTGAAAAGCATCGCAATATTGTAGAATAATCGTGAAAAACGCGATACGAGCGATCAAATGGCATGCAAACATGCAGAAAATAGGTGTAAAATATGGAGTGATCAGCTTGCTCCTCCCTCCAAACTCTGGGGCAGGGCCAACCCTTGCCACCCAAACCAGAGAAGGGCACGGGCCGAGCTACGCGCTCACTCCCCCTTCAAGAACTCTGGGACAGGGCCGACCCTCGCCACCCAAACCAGAGAAGGACACGGGCCGAGCTACGCACTCGCTCCCCCCCTCAAGAACTCTGGGGCAGGGTCAACCCTCGCCACCCAAACCAGAGAAGGGCACGGGCCGAGATACACGCTCGCTCCCCCCTCAAGAACACTAGGGCATGGCCAACCCTCGCCACCCAAATCAGAGAAGGGCACGGGCCAAGCTACGTGCTCCCCTCCCCACTAAACAGCTGGGACGGGTCTGACGAATTCCGATCACCTGAGCCGAGGAGAAGCATAGACTGAGATATCCCCTCGCTCACCATTCTCCCTAGAAGACCCATGATCCTCGAAAACTCGAGCCTAGGGGAAAGGACATGGGCACGGGGACCAAGGCAGGCCTCACGCAGGCCAAGGACCGCTGAACTACACCGGGTCCCGATAAAGCAGGCCTCCGGTGCGACTCATCAAAACGAAAGGACACTCGGGAAATGCGCCATTAATGACGACACATCCTCCGAGAGGCAAGGACTGACGAATCGCATCCCAGCGCCACCTGGCAAAAGTGGTTTCCAAAGGACGTGATTTCAAGGAGCCTATTAATGATGCCAGCTCATCGCATTAACTTGGGAGAAACCTTCAACAAACTCCCTCTATAAATACTCCCCTCACCCTTCGAAGGAGAGGAGGAGAAAGATAATATGAGGGCACGTCAGTCTCAATCCCCTCCATGAAAGATGAGGAAGGGCAAGTGCCCTGGCCACCCCGATGGGCGATTCCTTCCACAAAACGGTTGACGATGGGCTATTCCCCTTACACATGGGATGCACCGCCTGTCGCTCCTCAACTTCACTTGGACACTTTACGCCAAGGGAACTGGAGCTCCAATGGCAGACCACGCCCCTCTTTCGGTGCCCGATGCATGCTAGCGCTCCAAGCCGAGAACCCGATGGACGGGGCTGCCCTGCCAAATCACCCCATTGGGCACTCCAGCCTCTGTCTGGGCATACCAGCTTCCGCGGGTCCGCCTCCCAATGACCCACCAAGTCGATAGGATATTCCTCTTACATGCAGATCAACGATGGGCTATTCCTCTTACACAAGGGGAGCCCCGCCTTCCACTCATCTGACTGCTCCGAACCAGATGAAACAGTCGAATCGGAGGACTTGCGGCGGTTCGCTCCCCCCGACCAGCATTCGCCCCACCCCTAGACCTGCTGGCAGGAAAGGCAAAAGCCCTACCCAGCTCACCAGCCTCAACCGACGTGCCTCCTAACGACCCACCTCCCTTTCCTCTATCTTTCCATCGAGGCCGGGCCGTCGGAGACCCTCCCAGGGAGATGACCCCACCTCTGCTGCCTCGTTCTCTACCTCCGATACCTAGTCCTCCACCTTGTCCAGGGCTTCCCTTCGATGTAAGGACTCCCTAAAGAGACATTACAACCCGTCATGGGCAAGAAGGTGAAAGTCGAGGCAGTGCGCCACCGCCACCTCGTGCTCCTCCTCTCCCAGGGTTTCCCTCCGATCTCCTTTCGAGAAAACTCTTTAAGAGCGATCTGATGGAGGACAACAGCAAGACAGCTTCCCTGGTGAATCCAAGCAACCGAAGAGACCTTGCAACCCTTCAGCATAGGGGACGCGCAAAGGGACGCGACGAGCAACGAAAGAGAAGGAGGGCCGCCCTGTAGAGAGGGGTCCGCCCATCCTGATGCAGTTTATAGCAGGATGGAACGACTCCCCAGACCGCCAACGGATCGGACCGTACTTACCTAACTACCGAAGGCTTTATCAAGACCTCATGTAAAAACTATGGTTGAATTTTTGTAAATTTTAATGAAAAAGACTATTCCAAGCAAATCCCTAATCATTATCTGAGCATGCTCTAACTTGGGAACGACCCCCGTCAAATTGCGAGACGAGCTCACGAAACTGGGCCACCCATCACTGCAGAGAGGAGAGGGGCCGAGCTGCGCACTCCCACTACAGGAATAACTCGAGGCTTCGCCAAACAAAAGGTAGCAAAACTAACAGAAACTACATATATATAGTCTGAACCTTACAATAGTAGCAGGGGCCGACCTAACAAAACAAGGCCTCCCTCAGACCGAACCCGATGTTCCCTTTAAACAAAAAAGGGGGTCGAAGGGCGAGACAAGACCTATCCTTCCGGCCCACCACCGCCTGAGGCACCATCGCTCGGTGCGACAACCGAAGGGTCGACCTCACTATCGATAGCCTCTGTCCAAGTAACGGACTCCGATACGCTTCGATTCCCACCCTCTTTTGCGTCGAAATGATCACGTCGAGTCAAAACAACTTCAAACCCCGCCTCTTCCCCTACCCGGGTCCAAGAAGGGCCCCACCATCTTTACAGCGGCCAGGGACATTGGGCGTCGCCTGTTTGGGGTCAGACTACGATAATGACCCCCCACAACCTGACAGGGCAGAATGCCTCACCTCGACCCAAACCGACGGTTCACCGGTCCACCCAGAGCTCATGTATATGCCGTCAACATAATGTGTCTCAACATCCCCCTCCCTATGACCTAGCGCTCCTGGACAGACGAATGTTAGGGGAAATTATACCCTCGCAAGCAAGCAAGCGGTCCACACACTCAATAAGGAGAAGAAGAAACCAAGACAAGGTCAATCCAACCAATTTATATTAAATAACGAGGCTATTCACGGAGAATGCCGGGAATACAACATTACATCGACCGGCCGTACAAAAAGAAGAAATCTCCCCTTGGGACGACATGCTCATCACGGTAACAGCGGATAAAGGTATGCCCGACTCAAACTACCTTGGGACCAAAAATCCTGGGCAAACTGACTGACCAGCGTCAAGTTCTCCAACCGGTGGTGCGCCTGGGACAGCCTCGCCAAGATCTACGCCTTCGCCAGGTCCTCCCCGGCAGCTTCACCTTCTCGTTCACCCAAGGGTTCAGCGCCCCCAGTTCAACATCAGCACCATGTCGACCGGCATCTTAATGAAAACGAAATCCCCCATCCACCTACCAACATCGGCAGGCACCCCGACGATGAGCTCCATTCCCTCCCTCGTGCAGACGCAGTGGTACATCCCCCTCTTCCGAACTAAGAAGAAGTGCTGGAACAAAGCAAAGGACAGACTCAGGGAGCTGGCAAAGCATAGCACGGCGAACCCCACCACCAAACCCCAAGAGCGGGGCGCCAAGGCAAAGATCGGCACCTCTAGGAAGTTCATCAGGTGTAGGAGGTAAGGGTGGATTGGGAATCGAAGTCCTAACTCGAAGGATCGGACGTAGACCCCAACTTCGTTATCCCCAGGCAAACACACCCTTTCCTTGGGTCCCGGTACCCGTGCTTCGCAGGGTGGTCGCACGAACCGCACCTGAATCTCCCTAATGTTGATCCTGTCCGGTCGGCACCTGACGACAACTATCGCCCTCGGTACGTCAGGGCGCCACGTTCTCCTCCGCTGAGGCCTATTTGCCCCCACCACCTTTCCTCAGACATTGACTCCTCTGTCACCGCACTGCTACCCGTTCCAGAGTCAGAATGAGAAGCCATCGCTTAAAGGATACATGAACCACTTAGCAAGTGATCGAGCTGAGAAGACGACCGGAAATGGACCTCTGGCAAAGACAACAGCGACAACGTCGGCGAACGACTGACAGAAACCAGAAGGTAGGAAGAAAAATTGAAGCGGGAAGAAAGCTTTCGCCGTCCCCTCCACCATACTTATAGAAGACAATGGGTCATCTCGACCGTCGGTGTGCCACCACGTGGCGCTCATCAGAGAATCCCTGACACCTCGACTGGCATGAAAGACGCCTTCATCCACGCATCGCGAGATCACTCACGAAGACGTTTCGATTCCCCCAGGCACTTTCAATTCGCAATAATGGCTAACCTGGTGGGAATTCCCAAACTTGTGCCGTCGTTCCCGAGCACGGATCGAAATCCGAACCGCCATTTCATAGCAGGGAAAGTGATGTGTCATCCGAGTAGAGTCGGGCTCCCACCTCGAACTCGAATGCTGGGGGCAATTGTTACGACCTAAAGATCGAGAAAGTCCGACCTTCTGCCCTAAACCACCGAATTACCCCGTCGACACGCCCCTTTCCCGCCCGAACAGGTGGCAAACCCCACAACGGGGCGCTTCATGATTCGGGATATAAATTGCATATTTCCCCCCTAACTACCCCCAATTTGTGCTAAAGATTAGGCTTAATTGTGCTCTTTTTGGGTATATTTTCACTTTATGTCATTTTCGGGGCTTATTCTCAATCTTGGCATAAAATACGGATTTTATCGTCCTTATTGGCTTCCTGATATTTTTCATATGCTCCTGGTATTATTGTGATTATATTGTCAAAATTTGAGAATTATTTGAGCAATATGTTATTTTATATGATTTAGGGGGGTCAATATTGTTTTATAATAGTCATTATATTTCTTTTCTCATCATATGAACTAATTTCTCCTTTCCCTATTTTTTAGGTACCCCTAGGAGTCTTGGGGATTTTCCAGAATTTTCTGGGATTTTTCTGGGGCTTCTAGGTATTTTTCGTGGATTAATTGGAGGAGAAAAGGGCTTTAAAAAGCCAGAAAAAAGAATTATTCTGGGGCGCCACGTGGCACAATCTCGGAGCGCCACGTGGCGTCGAGCTCCCCCTAAACCCGCGGGCTGCTGCGTTTAATTAAAAAAAATAAAAAAACAAATTTACGAGCGGGCCAGCCCAGCAGGCCGGCCCGCCCGCCTTTTTTAAAAGGCAGCGGGCCCGCTGGCCCGCTCGAAATTTTCGAGCGGGCCCCGCCCAGTTTGAGGGCATGCGCGTGCCATTTAAGCGGGGGTGGGGCGGGCTGAGTCGTGCGGGTCGGATCCGACCCGATCCGACCCGCAATGCTTATTAACAGGCCCCCTGTTGCGATTTGGGGGGAATCTCGGCTGTTTAGGGTTTTTTTGGCGATTTTTTACAGATTTTGGGGGTTATGCCCCTCTTCTTCCCCAAGAGGTTGTGCTAGATCTTGGAGGCCATGGGAGGATGATGGAAGCTTGGTGAAGGTGCTCAAGAGAGAGGTGGGCTTAATCTTAGAGAGATTTTGGGTGAAATCTCCCCTTTTCCTTGTGTATTTTGCATTTCTCTCTTTGTATTAAACTTGATTTGAATTTGCTAATGAATCTTATTTTGTTTAGTATGATTGAGTATTGTCGATTGGATTGGGTTGTGATTCATCTAGATTGGTTGTTAATTTTAGCTTAAATTTCCTCTTGCTCATTTTAAATGTTAATGTTGAATGATTATTAGGGCACAATTTGATTGGTTAAGACCCGAGAGGACACAATTTGAGAAAATACCATGCTCATATTTGATTAGTGCCGTGATGATCATCCATCCCTATTGCAATTTTTCGCGTTCATGAAAGCCAAACTTTCCGATTGGGCTTCCTTAGCCGGATGACCAATTGAGTTATATGCGGTAATTAGAGCTTGATTAGCACCAATCTTAATGAACCCACAACCCATGCTCTCTCTCATAGCTATCCTAACTCCACATTTGGCTCTCTAACCCAAGCCACTTAGGTTAGATTTTAGTTTTCACCACTTTTTCTTCCACACTTCCACCCACCGTTAATTGAGGTTGTTGTTTCACACTTTATTTTTCGTTATCGATCAATTTTGTGAACGTAGAACGACTTGTCCCTGTGATCCGACCCGGTACTCACCGGTTATTTTTATATTGCAATGACACTCCTATGCTTGGGAGGTGAACGTGTGCATCCTACTTGGATTGTGCACGTTTCACGGTCAACCAAATTGGCGCCGTTGCCGGGGACAACGGTTTTTATTATTAGCAATTTTTGATTGATTTTGAAAGTTTTAGTGTGATACTTCTATCTCTTAGTGTGTGTCTTTTCATTTATTTATTTTCCTCTTATTGAGTCGTTTGGTTGTTAATTTTTAATTTTTTGTGAAAATTGTTTTTAACAACAACCTGGCATCATCTTCAGATTTTTCGGACATTGAGTTGGAGGATATCCCACTCTTGCCATACTTTCATGGCACGGAGTGGGAGAACCCTCATTTACATATTGAAAATTTTGAAGAGTGGATGTATGCATGTCTTGGTGGGAACATTAGCGATGATTGCATATATTTTAGATTTTTTCCCTCTTCTTTACAAGATGATGCTAGATAGTTGTTTGATTCATTGTCTCTGGACTCACATTTTACTTGGTTGTCGTTTCAGGCTGAATTTCTCCGAGTGTTTTTGCCTATCTTTTTGGAGCAGGTACAGGGGCGGCAGGCCATGGAGCAGCATATAGCGAGCTTTAGCCAGGCTAAATGGGAGGCTTACCATCATGCTTGGCAGAGGTTCACTGATTTGGTGCTTGCCTGCCCACACCAGAGCTTTCACGAGGATCATCTTCTGCAGATCTTCTACACAGGGTTATCGCCATCTGGGCGAGATTTGGTGCATATGAGCTGCGGTGGAGAGTTCTTTGATTATTCGACCGAGGATTCCTGGTGTTACCTGAGGGACCTTGCTGCGTGGGAGCAGACTGTGCCATCTGGAGAGCCGTCACTTGGATATGAGGATGATGGTCAGTCCCAGTTTTCATTTCAGGATGCGGAGCAGCAGGACCAGTACCAGCCTGAGGAGCCAGCTGAGGGCTCATTCCAATGCGACCCTATGGAATACCTAGAGAAACCAGTGAAGAGGGTGCATTGGGGCCAAGTAGAGGAATTTGAATATATACATTTGGATGAGTCAAAGGAAATGGATGATGGAGTGCGTGTCGACCACGACGGTGACACAATGCATTTTCACTTTGAGGTTGATGATGAAGCGGATGTGCATGATGGCCTAGAGCAGATTGAGGACACCATGGACCCTGAGCCACAGTCGAATTCAGAGTTAGCTTCGTAGGTCAAGGCGGTTGAGTACTTTGGGAGGACGACTGAGATGAACTATTTCTGGGATGGCGAGTATGATGCGTGCTTGGATTTGCCCGAGACGAGTCTACCTCCAGTCCTGTCACATGTCACTTCCATTGCCTCAAGATGCACACTTGCCAATCATCGAGGAGGTTTGTCAGGAGCAGTTACTAGTTGTGGGGATTGCTGTAGAGATTGTTGATGTAGACGTCGAGGAAGAGGATAGTGACGGGGATTGCGACATGGTATACATTGAGCCCGAGCTCCCTCATACTCCATTTTTCTCTCTGCAGCCACTCCCACCTCCTCCTGAGGCCGTGCATCATCCCGAGCCTAGCATCATATTTCAGGGAAGTTCCCATCTTACTTTTTCCTCCACCCCCGAATCAAATTATTTACTTCCATATTATAATGATTCGGATTGTCGTCATTTGATCGTAAATTCATTTATTCATTTCGACGACCCATGTTGGCAAGCTTTTCACTTTGATGGGCACTCTCGCCCAATTATTTTTGACACGACCTATCTCCCCCTTTTTACAGGAACCCATCACAAGGAGATGCTTGGGGTTGTGTCGCTTGCCATTAATGCCCGCAATGGAGGTAGGGCATTGGATGTGGCGACGCTCGCGGAGGAGCAAAAGGATATGATCGAGCAGTTGCCACTGCCGTTATATATTCGGGATCCGCCTTTTGCTAATGTGTATTCTTTCCTTTAAGTAGTGTAAATTAATAAAAAAGTAGTTAGCTTGCTTTTGCATGTTTGCTTTCGTTTTTTTACTCTTTTCTAGGATCTTTTGCCAAGATCTGATACTCTTCCATCATTGATGATAATGCTTATTTTAAGTTGGGGAGAGAGTGTTAGCATCTTTAGAATTGTTAGGATTTTGGTGTTAATTTTTTTTTGAGATCCCTCCATGCTTCGCCTCATCCCATTGCACTTCATTGCATATCATATTTTGGCCTCCTTGTCCCTACGCCATTTGCTTTATGTAGTCCCTACATGCTTTAATTCCATGCTATTTTTTCGGATTACCATTTTGGTATCAACTTCTCGATGTTTGATTGGCACGTTTTCATTTCTTTTCCAATTTGGATTC
Organism: Scilla litardierei; assembly: GCA_030789695.1. Classification (NCBI taxonomy): domain Eukaryota; kingdom Viridiplantae; phylum Streptophyta; class Magnoliopsida; order Asparagales; family Asparagaceae; genus Scilla; species Scilla litardierei. The sequence continues at coordinate 114,869,233 of CM061131.1, read as the reverse complement.
AAATGTTAATATACCATGTATGAAGCTATTTTATATGTTGTGATACTCTCTTTGAGATATTTTGGGAAAAGTTTGGTGTAAGTAATTGCATGAGTTGGGATGAATTGTGTAGTTTTTAATTGGATTGGATTTGGCCAATTGTGCATGCTTTGTTTTCCTCTTAGGAGTGGGTGGATGAGTTGCTAATTCATGTTGGAATGAGAAAAAAAAAGTTAGTATAAGTGAATGTTTCTTTCTAATCGAATTGAGTAGTCGGTGCCCCACGAAACATTGGGGAGGACGCCAAAAATGAGATTTAGGAGATCATTCCATCAATTTGCATATATAGCATCATCGCGTGTATGCAAATGTGCCGGTGTTTGCATTTATGGCGTTATCGCGTGAATGCAAAACATAAACATCAAAAACAAAAAAAAGAAAAAAAAAAGAAATGAAAAGAAAAATGAATGATAAATGAAAGAATAAGCTTCATGAATGATGCAATCTCATCTCCCACCACTTAGAAGGAATTTCTTTTGGTTTTGGCCATTTCCATGAAAATTTGAAAAGTTGACAATGTGATATTTCCCGATACGTGTGATACGGTGCTTATTTCCTTACTTTTCTTTGAATTGGATTGACGAGTGTGTCATTTGTTATTTACTTTCATACATTGGGTATATTGGCTTTGGAATCAAGTGGAAATACTATTTTGTACATGCCATGATGATATCGTGATGTTGGTGCATGTTTTTCAATTTAATCCGAATTTATCGCATATTTTGCTAGGGACTAGCAAAAAGTTAGTTAGGGGGTGTGATTCGGGATATAAATTGCATATTTCCCCCCTAACTACCCCCATTTTGTGCTAAAGATGAGGCTTAATTGTGCTCTTTATGGGTATATTTTCACTTTATGTCATTTTCGGGGTTTATTCTCATTCTTGGCACAAAATACGGATTTTATCGTCCTTATTGGCTTCCTGATATTTTTCATATGCTCCTGGTATTATTGGGATTATATTGTCTAATTTTGAGAATTATTTGAGCAATAGGTTATTTTATATGATTTTTGGGGGGTCAATATTGTTTTATAATAGTCATTATATTTCTTTTCTCAACATATGAACTAATTTCTCCTTTCCCTATTTTTCAGGTACCCCTAGGCGTCTTGGGGATTTTCTAGAATTTTCTGGGATTTTTCTGGGACTTCTAGGTATTTTTCGTGGATTAATTGGAGGAGAAAAGGGCTTTAAAAGCCAAAAAAAGAATTATTCTGGGGCGCCACGTGGCGCAATCCCAGAGCGCCACGTGGCGTCGAGCTCCCCCTTAAAGCCACGGGCTGCTGTGTTTAATTAAAAATAAAAATAAAAAAAACAAATTTGCGAGCGGGCCGGCCCAGCTGGCCGGCCCGCCCGCCTTTTTTAAAAGGCAGCCGGCCCGCTGGCCCCCTCGAAATTTTCGAGCGGGCGGCCCACTCGAAAAATTCGAGCAGGCCCCGCCCAGTTTGAGCGCAGGCTCGCGCCATTTAAGCGGGGGCGGGGCGGGCTGAGTCGTGCGGGTCGGATCCGACCCGATCTGACCCGCAATGCTTATAACAGGCCCCCTGTTGCGATTTTGGGGGATTCTCGGCTGTTTCGGGTTTTTGGCAATTTTTTACAGATTTTGGGGGTTATGCCCTTCTTCTTCCCCAAGAGGTTGTGCTAGAGCTTGGAGGCCATGGGAGGATGATGGAAGCTTGGTGAAGGTGCTCAAGAGAGAGGGGGGCTTAATCTTAGAGAGTTTTGGGTGAAATCTCCCCTTTTCCTTGTGTATTTTGCATTTCTCTCTTTGTATTAAACTTGATTTGAATTTTCTAATGAATCTTATTTTGTTTAGTATGATTGAGTATTGTTGATTGGATTGGGTTGTGATTCATCTACATTGGTTGTTAATTTTAGCTTAAATTTCCTCTTGCTCATTTTAAATGTTAATGTTGAATGATTATTAGGGCACAATTTGATTGGTTAAGACCCGAGAGGACACAATTTGAGAAAATACCATACTCATATTTGATTAGTGCCGTGTTGATCGTCCATCCCTATTGCAATTTTTCGCGTTCAAGAAAGCTAAACTTTCCGATTGGGCTTCCTTAGCCGGATGACCAATTGAGTTATATGCGGTAATTAGAGCTTGATTAGCACCAATCTTAATGAACCCACAACCCATGCTCTCTCTCCTAGCTATCCTAACTCCACATTTGGCTCTCTAACCCAAGCCACTTAGGTTAGATTTTAGTTTTCACCACTTTTTCTTCCACACTTCCACCCACCGTTAATTGAGGTTGTTGTTTCACACTTTATTTTTCGTTATCGATCAATTTTGTGAACGTAGAACGACTTGTCCCTGTGATCCGACCCGGTACTCACCGGTTATTTTTATATTGCAATGACACTCCTACGCTTGGGAGGTGAACGTGTGCATCCTTCTTGGATTGTGCACGTTTCGCGGTCAACCACTCCACGCCCGAACTTCAGAGGCCTGCAGGGCGCCTGCCAACCCTAGAGTCCGACAAGACAGGGAGATGGGTGCACCCTACCTTGGCCACTGATGGGGGGCTCCCCGACACGACCCCTGCAGGACATGCGTCAGTCCGCCCCCAGTTCGCCAGGACCAGCGTGCAAAATGTGCATCCGGGCTGCCCAGCCTCAGCCCAGGCCGGACCGTCGACGCATTTCGGGCCCTGCCCCTGGGAGGCACTCCGATGGATCTTTGGCACATCGGACATGACAAATAACCTAGTACAAGGACACTACTAACACTTACGTCACCCGACCATCTGACAAAGCACCCCCTGGCAGCTGCGCCCCCTTGCCGCTGTGCCCCCTGACACTTAATGCTTTCGGCCCTGACACTCTGACAAAAGCACCCCTGGCCGTTGCACCGTCTGACAAAAGCGTGGCTGACACTACTGTTCCTGATATCCTCGTCTGAAGCTTCCGCTGACACCCAGGCCAGCTCAGCACATCGAGTCAGCATGCCAGGTCAGCCCTACCTAACCGCCTCCCCTCATGTATAAATACCCCTTCGCCTCCAGCAGTGAAGGGGTTGGTAAATTTACTCTTAATATTATTACTCACACACAAGAGCAAGGGTCGTCCATATCCTTGTTCTTCCACTCATAGCTCGTCACGTACGGTCGGCTCACCCTCAATCTGACCTGCGTGCCTAGCCCCCGCTTTAAGTCCTATTACTGACTTAGGCATCGGAGAGGCTAAGGGTTGGACTCCAACCCGGCCTTTCTGACGAGTTGCTCCTTGCGCAGGATAGCTCGTCATCCCCGGCTGTGCACGCCCTCACCCTAAGCACCCCATTATCACATCCTGTCGGGTCCGATACCGTGGTCAGCTTCCGCAACAAGCTTAGCCTCATCACCCCACTAATCACCTGTCAAATAGCCTACCCTAATCTCACCATTAACATAACCACCATGCCCTTGGTTTCCCATAATACAAATTCATTGTACGCGAGTTCCACCCCGCAACAGATAGTATGGCGGAACGCCTCCCCGGCAACGGTGCCAAAAACTTGTTCGGCCATCCCTTTGCTCTTGTAATCAGGACGGTGGTCGAATGTTGTCTTACGGCAAGCGCATGGTGTAAACAGTGGCAAGCGGGTATCGTATCCACAGGGAGGCGGTTGTCACACTACATATCGATCCTATGCTGGGTTAGGCTTCGAATTTTTTTTATTATGTGGAGATGGATCATGGACTGTCATGATGGAGATGGATGTGGAATGCGAGGGTGTCACAATGGGCATGGCTCATCCGGACACAACAGAGAGCAAAAGGAACAAAGAGAAACACAAATGAGGGGAAATACCACTAGGGTGTTGATGCTTCTGGAATGTAACCCCGAACGATGTCGTTTACCGCAAGCGCACGGTATAGCGGCAAGTGGGTATCGAACACGGGAAAGCGGTGCTATACTACATATCTACTCCTAGGTTAGATTAGAATTGCGGGTTTATTGTATGTGGAGCATGGAGAGTTATGATGGTGATAGATGCGAAGGTTGTGTCACTCAACGTCGCATAAAAAGAGCTAGGGCATTAGGTATCGCCGCTAAGATCGTCGGGGGTCAATGTTGGAATAGGATCCTTGCATTGCATTGGGGCTAGGGAATTAATCCTCCAATTTGTACCACTCTCTTAGTTTAGAATTGCGGGGTATTTCGGTGGCTCTCGTTGACGCAATGGCTGTAGCCGTCAACATAGCGGTATAGTTCATCGATGGATCCCCTCAAGGTGCGAGCCGGGCATGGTCACTGCCTTGATTGGATCCAACGATTTCCCTATTCGAATCCCTAAATACCCCTTAAGCTCATCAATTCCACAGACCGTGGGCATGATCTCAGTACGGGTTATCTACGGAGTTTGTAGGATCTACCGAAATACAACCCTAAATCCCCAATTCAACGTAGGGATCCAGATCTACATTTTCCCCTAGGATCCTAGGGCTAACCCATCAACCCTAGAAAGATTTACTCATACATGGCGATAATAACAGACAAAAACACCATTTTTATATATGAGAACATCATAGCAATTGGTAAAATAAAGATCAGAAACTTACAGAGTGAATAACAGATCTCAAGAGAAACTCAGATTCTAAGAACGCAAGAAAATAGCCAACAAGATTCAATAGAATTCGATCCAAACATCTTCAGAAATTTAATCTAAATCTAACAATTATTCTCTACAATTCTCGTTCCCTAAAAACGTCTCTAAAAACTCAGAATAATCCCCTCAAGTGGCGGCTGCCTCCTCCAATACATCACCCAATCGAAAACTTCTCAAAAATCATAATCGCAATCTGGACGCACGCGTGGGCCCAGGGCAACTCGGTCCGAGTACAAAGCTGCTCGGTCGAGTCGTTCGGCTACTCGGTCGAGTTGTACAGAGAATCCAAGCTTCCAAAATATGTCGCTCTGCCAACTCGGGCTGATTTGATGCTGCTCGGTCGAGTAGGATGTTGCTTGGACCGAGCAGGAGGTTGCTCGGTCAAGTCAACGGTCGCTCGGCTGATTGGGGACTAAAAAACACACTTCAGCCTCATTTGCACACTACTCGGACCGAGCAGGAGGTTTCTCAGACCGAGTAGGGGTTTGCTCGGTCGAGTTGGACATCAAAAACAGCATTTTGGTCGAGTAGTGCACTGCTCGGACCGAGTAGAATACTGCTCGACCGAGTAGGCTGCTGAGAACAGTTTCAGCTCTGCACCATCAACTTGCAGAAATTCCCCAGGGCTCATCCGACCTCCGATTTGCGTGTTCTTGGTGGCGTTGGAACCGTCTTGAAGTCTATTATCTGGGAAATCTTTTAAAAAAATAGTGAAATATATCATGTGATAGAAGATTTAGAAATAGTGGACGGCTGTCCTGTTTTCAGCACTTCGGGTCACTCGATTCCTTCGCCGCATCATAGCTTGATCGTGCGACCGTCTCTCTTGCCCCTTCCTTGCTCCAATATGCTTCCTTGGCAACTTGAGCATGTCATCATGAGTCTCATTAGTGCACTCCCGTCGCCGATCGTCTTGTTGACTCCAAATTGCTCCAATATCGCTCAAATCCCTGAAATGGAATAAACGCTCCGAAAGTCATATTGTTCCAAATAATAGCACAAAATCGTATAAAATATGTAAATGAGCAATCATTTTGACGTGTAATCTTATATATAAAATGTGGAATATAATGACACATCAAAATCCCCCAAGTTTACCTCTTACTCGTCCTCGAGTAAGACTAGTAAGAAGCGAACACGGGAGATGGATACAATGAAGATGTGAGGCGGTGATGTGTAAATGGATACAATGGGTTCAAACTTAAATTCATAAAAATACAAGAACCCAAGATATGCAAGATCTCGTGAACACACGTCGATATGAAATTAGAACACATATGCACCCCAAATAATTAAATCTTGCTCAAATTGAAATAACGTGGATTTCAATAAATAAAATGTATTTGATAAGCAATAAAATAGATTAGATTTATATCACATCATAATTTATCATGCAATATACTAAGTTCACAGAAATGAATCCAATGTTCACAACTCATTCTCTAAGCAGTATAATATGTCATGATCAAACATTTTCAAGCAAGCGTGGTATTTTGTTATACTTCATGGAATGAATTTAGCAAATTCAATCAAGGTAAGGCATCACCACACTACGACCATTTCAAGACTCCTAGAACCCATCAACTTTGCCATGTCTTAGTTCTAAATAGAAACGGAGATAAGGATATGGGATTTTTATAGTTTTATATTGTTTTTGGCTATATGAATATTTCATACGCATTTTTTCTTTCTTTGTATACACGAGATAACTCAATATATACAAAAGGCGGCCTATGCATCCCAGACCAGACGATCTTAGGGCATCGGGTTATGAAGAACCCCTAGGGCCTTTTATTCAAGATATTTGTTTGATTTTTGTATTTTTGGGATTTTTGCAAACTAACGTAAACGTGATGGAATGCAAAACATGATCAAAGATCAATTATTGGCTATTCACAAAAGAAAATGAAAAAGCATAGAATTTAGAATGCAAAACTGAGCGGATCTTTGAATCCCACTCCCAAAGGGCGAGTGGATTCTTGGCATCCAACGCCATGTTGACCTTCATTTAATGCATTGCCTCGACTGACATGCCCATCCAATCCACACAAATCACATCCCTCGGGCTGAACTATCAGAATCCAAACGACCTGAGCGATGGGGGCAATTGATACAATCATCCTCAACAAGCCAAGGCAAAACAGGCTAAGCCTGTGGGCTGGGGAAAGATTAGGACATAGCCTAGAGTCCCCGCTGTTGGATCTAGATCCTAGCCTAGAGGGGGTGAATAGGCTAATAAAAAATTCTCACAGAACCCACGAGAAATCACACGCAGCTAAAAGCACAACCAGAATAAGAGACAATCACAGAGTACGCACAGATTTACCCTGGTTCGGTCGCATCAACGACCTACGTCCAGCCCCAAGTAAATACTAACATTAATATGTTCCTTTTGTACACCTACAATGGGGTCCTAGCTTTAACTCCCCCCTAGACTGTACCACACTCAACAAAATACAGAACCCTATCAACCTAGTAAATGCGTATCTTGACTGCAACAACACGTCAAGACCCTCTTATCTAGCCTAACCAAACAAGTCCAAAATAGTCACAAAATAGGTAAAGTTTCCCCTACAGAGAACGTTACACTAAGACACGAATATAAAGAGTAAAGGGTTTATAAATGCGCAGTTCGTGTCTGTGTAGTCGTCTCTGTCAATCAGCACATTGTTAGCTCTAATCTGCTGCAAGTGGTGTCTCGATGCGACTCCTAGACATCAATCTGTCTCAAAAAGCACTCTGTTCTGTGTGTATAGCAATCCCAGTTCAACTTAAATATTCTTCAGTCTGTGTGCACAACAAACCTCAATAATCCACGTCAGCAGTAGGGTTTCGCTTTCTCTCTTCATTGTTTACACGATCCTCTCCCCACGTCGGCTCCATTTTAATTCACGCACGCCCCTATGCTTTTGCATGCAACGTCCTTTCTTTGTCGACGGCGGAAGATCGACGACGGCGGGCTTCACATCGACTTCTCCGATGACTCGAACCTGATGGTGGCTTCTCTGATGACCTTGAATTCGTCGTCAACTTCTTCTCTTCGTTCTCAGATTCTGCTTCTCTCCAACGTCTCGACATCAGTGCGACAACGAGTCTTCTCGGCTCCTCCGATGAGTGCATGACTGCATGTGGGCTTCGACTCAGCAGCGACCTTGACGTCGACAACTTCGAGGACGGCGACGAGGTCTCCTCCAATTCTCCGATCACCTTCCTTTAGCGGTGAGATGGTCTTCGATGCGACTTCTCCTTCGATGTAGGGCATGCAGCAGCAAAAGCTCGACGTTGGCGAATCAATTCTGACGATGGCTACTTCAACTCAGTCTTCACCGTTCAACTTCACGGCAGCTGTTCTCCCAGCAGCGACACAACTTCGACGGTGACTTCTTCGAGGAACGTCGCCGGCAGCTTCTCAACGGATGACGGCAACGACGACTCGACAAGGCTCTGGGCACGGTGAGAGCTTTGGTCAACTTCGTGGATGGCATACGAACCCTTGCAATACGTGCGGAAGTTGAGAGAACTTGGTGATGATGATGAAGGTGAGGATGGTGCTTTGATGCTTTGGAAGATGATAGCCTGAAGATCTTTTGGCCTTGGGATATGTAGGAGGATGTTTACGTGGATCTCCTCTTGATGAGCTTGCGGCTTATGATGGAGGCTAGGGTTTTGGCAATAAGATGATTGAGGCATTTTACGTATGTTTGCCCTTGGAAGAAGATGTTTTGGCCGGCCACTTTTTTGTTTGATGCCGCACAAACCCTAGATAGGTGTTAGGGTATATATAGGAATATGGGTTTTTGTTGCGTGACTTTGCTCTTGGAGAGAACTCCTTTAGCAGCACACCCCTTCTTTGTTGATTTACTAAAATATCCTTCAACTCCCCCACACGTTTTGGTTTCTTGGGATTTGATTAGAGATTTTGAATGGGAGTTTGGTAGAATCAAATATTTGCAAATCTAGCTAAATGATTTGATCAAATCCCTTTTGAACTCAAATTGGCCTCCATCTCATCCTATATTGGACCAAGTCGAATTTGCTTTGTGTATGGCACTTTGACCAAGTCCATTAGCTATGTGGATATTAATTCCTCCAACGCTTAGAATAATGACTTTTCCATTCTTGAAACACACTTAGCACACACGTTAAATAGTTCGCACACGTATGTCATCATCAAACTAGAGTTCCTAGAGCGTTGCGTCCAACAGTCTCCCCCTTTGATGATGACAAACCAATGAAATATTTGAACAATTAGATAGGTGTGTGTGAAGCGTGATCAGGGGTGTAATGCTTATGATGTATATAATGAGACAGAGCATTTCTAGCATGCATACAATATAGCAATGATGAAAAGCATGCTCCCCCTATCTTCAAGCTCCCCATATTCATGTATTTCAAATGCTCCCCCTTCTTCAAATAAACCATCACAAACATAATACCAAATCTTTTCAACACTTTTCTCCCCCTTTGTTATCATCAAAAGTGGATTAATGAATTCATCAAATATCACATGCAAAAATAAAGTATTATAAATTATATCTATCACTTGCATGTCATTTTCCATAAAGTAGGCAATTCAAGTTCAAAGAAAATCATAATTTACACTTCACTACCATTGTGTAAGTGTTATAATACAAACATTGAAGTACAAAGGGAGATTCAATTTAGAACATCAACCAAAACAATCCACATTTTCCGATTAACATGAATTTCACTAGGATTGATTTTTCTCACCTCATTAAAAATGAGTTCAAGGTACCAAACCCCAAAACATAGCCTATAAGGACTCTTAGATGTGGGGTGGCATTGCTTTACGAGTAAAGTACAACAACGCTAAAGATTACCCATAAAGCTTATGTTGGATACTCGTGGGTAGTGTATTTGCCATGAATTGTATCCATTTTACATACGAAGCAATTTTCATGTTTCATGTAAATCTTTTTTTTAAAATTCATTTTGTGCTCAATTTTTATTCATGGCAAACACATCATATCCCTTAGATAATTCAGTTTTTATTCATCCTACATTCACTTTCCAACATTCATCAAAAGAATCTCCAAAGGTACTAGAAGTTTAGTACTCGTGGAAGTGCGTAGGTAGGTGCATAAATCAAATTAATCATTTCATAAAGCACGTCATGGCTACCAAATAGTTTCTAACATGCGCATGTAGCTATAACAGTAATACATTGATTTCTACAAAGGATATGAATGAACATTCGACTAATACCACTTATACTGAATCATAAAGAGGTATTCATTAAGCACATTTTTTTATTTAGTTTTTTTTCATTTATTTTTTTTTCTTTTATAATAACTAAAACAATAAAAAACAAGCTAACAAGTGTAATGCCCTACAAGCTACTGCACAAGTACTAGAGGGGGGTGAATAGTACTTTAAAAATAACAAGGAGTATAATTCCTAATTATCGTGCAAACAACTACCAAATCAATTTGCAGAAGCTTAAATTGATGACAACAACAAAAGTAACAATGCTAACAATAGATATTACTGGGTTCGGATCCATCCAAGTCTCCCCGACTTGTTCCCGGTGATCCTACGTCCCAACCACCCGGATCCCCTCCGGATACTTAGGTTAGAAACCCTAACCCAAGATTTCCACTATGATATCTTGTGAAAAACCTTCACAAGATCAAATCATACATGCAATGGCAATAGTGAATCCCACAACCCGGGATCACAACCTTCTCTCACAACCGAGAGAATCAATAGCAATGAAAATCAGTTTATATGAAATAAACAATCTTACCACAAAATCTTATACCTTGAGTTTTCTTACCAAATAGGTGCAAGGAGGGATTTGAGGAAGAGGAAGTCACCAAGACCTAGCACCACTGAAATGAGTAGCAATGGGTGCCTAGGAGTGATTTGGAGACTTGAATCAAGCTAGAGCTTGAATGGCTCACTAAGAACAAACTTCTCTCAAGATGGATTCTAGATCTAGAATGTGAGAGAATGGATTTCTTGTGAGGAAGAGAGCTTTGGAAATGAGTGAGAATCTCTAACTCTTTCAATCTCAATGAATCTCTTAATAGCAGCTCTAACCTAGAAAGAAATGACCAAGCTTCGTATTTATAGGGTCCCATAAAAACGAGTTAGGTCAAATCCCAACGGATAGAAATCTGAAGCAGTTAGTCGGTCAAAGAACAACCACTGACCGACAAGTTCATCAACTAGTCGGTCAGTCAAACAACTTGGACCGACTAAGTGAAGAACAGTGAAGAGATTGAATTTCAGACCTAGAAATCTAGTCGGTCCAAGAAGACTGTCTGACCGACTAGTTTCACAACTAGTCGGTCGGTCAGTGAACTTAGACCGACAAAGTGTCAAAAACAATTAGTCTGAATACAAATTGATTTAGTTGGTCCAAGAACAAATGTTGACCGACTAGATCATCAACTAGTCGGTCGCCAAACATTCTTAGACCGACTAACGATAAACAATAGCTTAGGAGAAAAATTGGCATGTACAGTAAAGCTCAACTAGTCGGTCAAAGAAGCATCACTGACCGACTAGTTCTCAAACTAGTCGGTCGGTGAGTCAACGTAGACCGACTAACTGTAAACAGTACTGAGCAAGAAAAGATTAACTAAAACTAGTCGGTCCAAGAAGCTTTGCCGACCGACTAGATCACCATCTAGTCGGTCAGTTCTTCTTCTTGAACCAACTAACATGCACAATAAAGTCTGAATCGAAGCGTGATGCTTCGAGGAAGTTAGAATGGACTTCTACTAAGATCCTAGAGCTAAGATATAAGCGTTATGAAGATAGAAATGTAAGATATACTCAAGGCTTAACATTCTATAGATCGAAACTAAAAGACTATAAATAAAACCTTAAAGAACGGTCTTCGAGAGCTTCGATCGAATCTTCATGACTTCCAAAATGGTCCAAAAGCTTCAACGAATCTTTAGGCATTGAATACGAGCTTTGAGAAGTCTTGAGATGTCGCTTTGAGTGTTCTCGTGAATTTGGCGACGATCTCCATAACTGCGCTCACAAATTGTTAGTTCATGAATTATTTATGTTTGTTCATCATCCAAAACCAAATCCGGGGAGTCCAATACTCAACATTCTCCCCTTTTTTGGTGATGACAAACTAACATAAATAATAATAAAGAATAATGATTTCAAATGTAAAATACTTACTCCCCCTTCATTGATGACACGTTAATTTCAAATTGAATATATATAAATTGCATCAATCAGACGAGTAAGATATATAATGAGAATCGAATTTTGAAATATCTATCTTAACTCCCCCTGAATCTAACATATCAAATTAGATTCTTGGAAATTGAGTTAAATTTTCATTTGCCCTAATCATTATCATTATCTCTCCACCTTTGGCATTATCCCAAAAATGGGGGGCATACAACGACAACAACAAGGATAAAGAAAATCCAAGGTCGGGAGTCGTAGACTATGACGATGGACCAAATTGACACCAAGGAAAATAGTCGAAAACGAATCAAAGTGTGCCAAATTGTCCATTTTCGTAAAACGAAAATTAAAATCATCAAAATACCAAATATAAATTCACTTATTGAATAAAGAAACATACTCTTCAATACTCAATATTCTTGGTTAAATTTGTGCGTGGAAAACAATTCTATGCAATCATAGAAATATAATCTATTTAACCAAGTTTATAAGCGTCGAGCGACGAAATCACATATCATAGACATTGAATGAATATTAAATGTGCACGACGAAGTAAAAGAGAACATCGATGTATATATATTAGAATATCATGAGTACATGCACAAATACATCGACTATATCATATAAAGTGCAACATCTATATCAACATCAAAAAAGATACAACATAATCATTGAAACACCATCATCAAACATCCAACAAAATGAAAGAACATCAAGAACACCGACATCCAAAATCCAAAATACATCAAAACACCGCCAAAACTCCATCCTAACCCAAAACACTCTCAAAAAGATGTATCATCCAATGATCACAGGAGAGGCCTCCAAACTGACGCTCAGGAGGAAGTGGTAGGATCAGCAGTCTTCGTGGGTCCAGTCGAGGGAGTGGACTCAGGCTCTGCTGCAAGGAGTGGTGTGTGAACTGAAGGGATCGTCGGGGCAGGAGTGGAGACATCGACGACTGGCTCAACGGCAGGAGTATCAGCTGGAACATCAGCAGGCACGACTGGGTCAGGGATATCAACAGGAGCAGCAGCAGCATCAACAGGAGTCTGATCCACTGGTGCAGAAGACTCTGGAGCCTAGGAAGAACTGGTAGCACCAGCAGCAGATGTGGTAGCAGCAGCAGCAGTGGCCTCAGCGCCACGAGCTAAAGAGGTGACAAGCTCATCAATCTCCTCGTCATCTATCTCCTCATCCTCAGAAACAGGAGGAGGAAGCTGAATACCCATCATACTAGCCATACGGCACACAACCTCCACGGTACGAGCCAAAAGAGACTCGTGACGACGAAGCGAACAACATCATCAAGTGTGGTGGTAGGAGGAGGGGCTGCAGCAGCTGAAGGAGTGGCCTGGGATGCAGAAGGAGTCGACCGCTGCACGTGACGGAGTGCCGTAAGAGATTTCTTTACGGCCGTCACGTTCAGTGGAGGACCAAGGGGACACTCATCGTCAGGAGGCAAAGGCACGCGAAAATGACGGAACACCAAAGTCAACAGACAAGGATAAGGGATATGCGCCGATTTACTAGACTTGCGAACACACTCGAAAGAATCCATCTTATCGAGTATGATGCGAGCCCAGTTAATCGAGCTACCCATAAAAAGAGCGTAAATCAACTTTAGGAACGGCTGGGATGGCAGAGAAGATGAGCCGTACTTGGGAAGCAAGCACGACTTCAGAATGAGATTGAGGACCCATGCATTTGGCTTAAATGACTTAGATGGAACACCAATGAAAGCTGGAGGGATCACATGGAAGATATCAGCTAGAACAGACTGATCCAAAGAGGAGATATCATCAACAGAGATGTCTGACGGGAGGAGACCAGACGACGAACAACCAAGCAACTCCCCCAAGATTTTTTCCATAAGGACTATAGGAGTCCCCAAGACAGTAGTCTCGATGGAGTGGCTCTCATCGTAGTGGCCCCGGACACGATTTACATAGAATAGTTTGACCAGGCGAGGATAGGGTCGAGGGTTCGCCTTGAAGGATCCTGTCAAAACAGAGTTAGGATCGATAAATAAAGTTGAGACTTACGCTTGCGTATGCGGCACGGTAGTCTCTGAACTTTGCCTTCGGATTCGCCACGACGGATCGAGTCTTCTCACGAACGCAGTAAGGCTACTAAATCCACAATCTAAATCTCTACTTTAGATTAAGAACTTGGATAGAGGGAGAGGAAGTATTTCGGCAGAGCTTCGCTAGGATGAAGATGCATGCATGAATACCATGCAAAAGATGTAAGAAATGGCTTACCCTTGGGTCTTATTTATAGCCCCCAAGGTAGTTATTTTAGGGTAAATTGTTCCTTTGGAACAATTTAACTAAGGTGTACCATGATACATGGCACATTATAAGCTTAAGTTGTACCATATGCATGGTACAACATAAGCTTAAGATATTCCCCCTTTATTAGCCATATGTCGCATGCACTTATGCATATATAATGCGACTTTCCTACTCATCTAGAGATCCTCTCCGCAAGGGAATAGATTCCCTTTGCGTACGACTTCGTGTACACGACGTTCGAGGTCCGTATTCCCTCGTACATCCCCTACAAGGGTGTACTAACGTCTTCCATATCCAACATCTCCCACTCACACTTGAGGGGATTGTAAGAGAACGTCTTTCTCTTAGTTCTTTCATCTATCATACCGAGAAATAGACCGTGCGACCGTCATGCGCGTAGAGTCTGTTGTTGTGCACTTGTTAGAGATACACAACGACCTCGAAGGTGCAAAGTTGAGTAGTTCAACGCATGCTTTACCCTAGATTATTTCTTCACATTTCTTGTACTTTATATTCAACAATTGAATCCCATCTGGATTACAATTGGCTGGCCAGCTTTGAATCATTAAAGTCCAAATGTGAATATGAAATCAATCTTCCTCTTCTTGCGAACCTTCTGATCTTGACTTGATTCGCTTTTCTAATGTGCCCCGCCGAGCCGAATTATCATAGCCCATTAGCAACATGCTAAGATAGCGATCACCTAGTCAAATCTAAAGGAACCAATTGGAGTCCTTGAGGGTAAGAGTTAAGACCCGTATGGCCTTTGAGTCTCACATAATAGCAAACACTATTACTACTAACTCAGTGGTCGAAATGCATACGTGGTATGAACACGTACTACAACATCACTCCTTTCCAAGGGAGAGTATGTCTTAATGATGTTGTACGGATGAAAGATCAGACACCACAGTGCCTATCTTAGTGAGTCCCCTTACTACTCGTGAAATATTCACGGACTCTCATCCTGCATAAGACAGATAGGATTAACAAATCCTATGAGATCTTTTTCAAATATCCTTGTGATACAGATCTCAGATCTTTTGTAAGCATCCATATGATGCAGAGCTTGCATTTGACTATCTTGTTTAAGTCACCACTCTAAATCATTTGTCTAATGATTTTGACTTTAAACTAGTCTCATCTCTATCTTATCCTTCTGATAAGATAAGGCTGTTGCTCATGTGAGAGAGTCAACCTTAATCTGTCCGACATACACACAATAATATAGCTGAGACATAAACACAAATGTATATAAAAATCATTTGTAAGAAACTTGTATGCAAATTAAACTTGATCTTCTATAGACATGGGAAATATTACATGATACAGCTCAGCACCTACGCACTCCCATAGATGATAAGTGTTTGAAAAACACATCTCTGGGGATCGCCTTAGTAAGGGGATCCGCTATCATCTCATGCGTGGATATGTATCCTATGTCTACTTCCTTCCGTTTGTCATAGTCCTTTGCAAACTTGAATCGAATATCAATGTGTTTGGTCTTACAATGAAATTTAGAATCTTTGACATAGGCAATCGAAGCTTGACTATCACTGTATATTGGAACAGTGTTCGAGTCAGTGGCATCCGTTAGCCTGTCTAAGAATTTCCTAAGCCAAACAGCTTCTTGGACCGCCATGCTGAATGCTACGAATTCGGCTTCCATGGTTGATAGGGCGATGCAGGTTTGCTTCTTGCTGCTCCAGGATATTGCACCATTCCCGAGCAAGTAAACAAAGCCTGAGGTAGATCTTCGCTCGTCGAGATCACCCGCCCAATCAGCATCGGTATAGCCTTCGAGTCTCAAGGTATTTCCTTGATAGCATAACGCATAGTCCGCAGTCCCTTTGAGGTATCTTAATATCCTCTTCACCGCTTTCCAGTGTGCCTGTCCTGGGTTGGATTGGTAACGGCTTACCATACCAACAGCATAGCAAATGTCCGGTCTGGTACACATCATGGCGTACATCAGACTCCCGACAGCACTGGAGTATGGAACTTTTTCCATAGCTTTCATTTCTTTTGGATCTTTGGGACACATCTCCAAACATAGACCCTCGCCTTTGCTTATTGGAGTATCAATTGGCTTGCAGTCCTGCATATTAAATCGTTCTAAAACTTTCTTTATATATGTCTCTTGAGAGAGAGAAAGAAGTTTCTTGGAACGATTCCTTGAGATCTTAACCCCAAGGATATATGCAGCTTCACCCATGTCTTTCATCTCAAAGACGGATGAAACCCAAGCTTTGATATCCATGATAAGACGCTTATCATTTCCGGCTATAAGTATGTCATCTACATAAATAGACATAATTACATACTTGTTTTTAATCCTCTTAATATATACGTAGTTGTCTTCGTCGAGCATGGAGAAACCATACGACAAAACGACTTCTTGAAAGCGCATATACCACTGCCTTGAGGATTGTTTAAGACCATATATGGATTTACGAAGTTTACAAACCTTATGTTTGTTTTCTTCTTGTACGAACCCGTTTGGTTGTTCCATGTAGATCTCCTCATCTAGTTCTCCGTTAAGAAAAGCAGTCTTTACATCCATCTGATGTAACTCGAGGTCCAAACAAGCCACCATTGCCAGAATTAAGTGAATGGAGGTAAAACGCACAACAGGAGAGAAAGTCTCTTCGTAGTCTATTCCTTCCTGTTGCGTGAAACCTTTCGCAACAAGGCGAGCTTTATATTTCTCGATGGAGCCATCAGCCTTATGCTTGATTTTGAGAACCCACTTGTTCCCAATGGCTCTACGTCCCTTAGGTAAATCAACCAAGTCCCAGACTTGGTTTGTTTTCATGGATTGAAGTTCTTCTTCCATTGCCGCTATCCATTTATCTTTAGCAGGGCATGTGACAGCCTGTTTGAAATTTGCAGGTTCGTCATCATCTTGTAGTAATGTCATGAATGTTTGAGGAAATTCATCCTCAAATCTCAGAGGTGTTAGCCTCGTTCGATTACTACGTCTTGTTTGAGTTTGATCACTCCCACTTGGAATGACATCACTCCCACTTGGAATAATATCACTCCCACTCGGAATAGGATTGGTATCGTTCGTATCATCCATTGGTGAAGTTTGAAACGTATTTTCTTCTTCACCAAGAATTCTCCCACTCGAACGTTCCGATCCTTCTTGATCCCAAGTCTCAAACAAGGATAAGTCTTGACTTATCTCACCCGGTCTTTGAGAACTCGTTTTCCAAGAAGACAACATCCCTCGATTCGAATTCTATTAGACCCCCATTGTCCTCTTGACCGACGAAAACATATCCTTTGGAGTTTTCAGCGTATCGGATGAAGATACACTTCCTCCCACGTGGCCCAAGTTTGCCATATTTGTGAGAGGATAAATGTGCGTAAGAGGTACAACCCCAAGGTTTTAGAATGCTTAAGTCTGGAGTTCTATTGTTCCACAACTCATAAGGAGTAGAACTGATCGACTTCGAGGGTACACGGTTTAAGATGAATGCTGCCGTCAATAATGCATCACCCCAAAAGGTGATGGGCAAATTTGCCTGAGACATCATTGATCGGACCATTTCCATCAATGTCCTATTTCTTCTTTCCGCAACACCGTTTTGTTGCGGAGTATAAGGCATAGTTATTTGATGAACTATGCCTTTTTCATCACAGAGTTCCTTAAAACTCGTTGATTGATATTCTCCACCCCGATCGGTTCGCAAGACCTTTATCTTGCGATCTAGTTGATTTTCCACTAAACTCATATAGTTTTTGAAGCAAGATAAAGCTTCATGTTTGTGGGAAATCAAATAAATATGACCGAAACGGGTGAAGTCATCAATAAATGTGATGAAATAGGACTTCCCGTGTCTTGTCTTAACATTCATTGGACCGCAAATGTCCGAATGGATAAGCTGTAATGGAACTTCGGCCCTTGTGCCAGTTCCAAACGGCTTGCGACAAGTTTTCCCTACAAGACAATGTTCGCAAGTTGACATTTCAACTTTTGAAACATTAGATAGCAAGCCACTTTTGGCAAGTCTATCCATTCTAGTTGGTCCAATATGACCAAGTCTTGCATGCCAACAAATGATCTCAGATTCAGAGTTAGAAGCATTTGTTAAATGGAAACTTTCATTAATGGAAGAAGAATCATCATACATTGTGTTTAAAACAATTAATCCATTACAAACATTACCCGATCCAATTAAAGAACTATTACAAACAATGTCAACTTTCTGTTTATAGAACCTCCATTCATAATCTAAAGACATTAACATGACCACGGATACGATATTCCTTCTAATATCTGGAGCAAAGAGGACGTCGTGCAATAGTAAAGTCCGGCCGTTGTCGAGAACTAGCTTGCATGTTCCGACGCCTTTGACTTCAACACGAGTGTTGTTGCCGACGTAAATCCACTTTGTTCCTTGAGTTATCTTTCGATACTCTACGAAGAACCTTCTGTCCTTCGCTACGTGGTCTGTGGCCCCTGAATCAATCAACCAAAAATAGTTAGATTCAGCAAGAAACATGGAACTAGAAACACATATGTAACTAGCCCTACAAGTTACCTTATCACTTCCATCCGTACATGTACGGGTGAAGTGACCGTACTTGTTGCACTTAAAGCACTTGATCTTCTTCATGTTTTTCTTCTTTGAGTGCACATTCTTTTGCCACTTTTTGTTCTTAGTCTTCTTTGAGGTTTCCGGTTCATGCTTTCGTTCGTTCACAAACCTTAAGCGTTTATTCTTCCGCTTATTTCCTCCATGTGAGGAACTAGCGGCCATGTGCACTTCTGCACTTGGTTTTGCGGTTTGAATCCGCTCTTCCTCGAGTTCGAGGTGTTTCGACACATCGCTTAAAGTTTTAATGCACTCATTATGAGTGAGGTGCATTTTCATGTTATCCCAGCTATCTGGGAGTGAACGAATGACTGCTTGGATCTGCTGTTCGTCAGACAGCGTAACACCCGCATCCTTTAATTCAGATATGAGATTCGCCATGTGGCGGAGATGCCTTTTCATAGAATGATCTCGCCGCATCTTGTACGAATCAAATTGAATATTTAAGGAGCGGAGTTTGGTAACCGAAGTTCCACCAAACTTTATCTCTAGCTCAGACCATATGTCTTTGGCTAGGTCGAATTCCCGAAATAGACGCATTATGTCATTGTCCATTGCGGACAGTAACGTAATACGTGCTATTTTGTTCTTTCGAGTCCAAGTATCATAAGCTTCCCGGTCCCTCTTGTGTTGGGCCGTATTGCCCAACTCATGTTCTTCCATTATGTTTTGGAGTGTTTCGAGCACATCTTGCTCCTCCAAAACATATTGGATTTTTATTGACCAAAGTTTATAATTGTCGCCGTTGAGCTTTTCACCTTTGTTAAGCTCTGCGACAATGTTCTTAGAGGCGGTAGACATATTCGATTCAAAAAACTGCAAAGAGAATGAAAAACACGATCAAAATTCTATGCATAAAGTTTCGATTCTTTAAACACTTGATAAGTTCCTTGGATGCGTTGAAATGTTACTCTAGAATCGAGAAGTTCACTACGTTCCCAACTACCATCTAGAAGTAACTTTCAAAGTATCCCTCTTACTTATCTCAAGTAAAAAGAAATCAGAAATAATACCCGTATGGTATTAGCAGCAGAAAAATACTTTGAAAAACATATCTTTCAAAATGGAATAGGTGAGAGTTTGCGCAAAGAATTTTAGCGCAACAATTGCCAAGCCACGAGACCTGTTCTACACACCCATGGGTTAGATAACCATGGCCGGATCGTGGTAGGACTTGGAATTTTAAATTGCGCTATCCCGATTTAAGGACGGGACATAACCTATTTGAAAACATCTTTGTCAAAAATTTGAAAGCACGTTGTCTAATCTCCGTGGAGTAGAGCACAACGTCATAAGTACATTGGCTAATCTCCGTAGAGTAGAGCACAATGACATGGCTAATCTCGCATGATGTAGAGAACTATGGCTAATCTTCAAGGATTAGAGCCCAAGGAAAAAACTTCATTAAAAACATTAGCCCCGTATGGACTAGTTGGCACTGTGGTTAGCCCCGTATGGGCTAATCGGCACATTCGAGTTTGACCAAGGCCTTTTGTCACCCCGTATGGGTCATTTGGCAAGTTTGCAATCGACCCAGACCTTCTGTCGGATTGGTCGACCAAAAACACCAAATTGGTCGACCAATTTTGGTCTGCAACTTCTTCCCGGCAAGGGCCTCTGCCCTGGCCGAGGGTGGCCAAGGGCCGGCCAGGGCCTCTGCCCTGGCCGAGGCCGGCCAGGGCCGGCCAGGCCCTGGCCGAGGCCTGGGCGCCGGCCCTGGCCTCTGCCAGGGCCGTCCAGGCCCTGGCAGTGGCCAGGGCGCCGGCCTGGCCATGGCCGGCCATTGCCGGCCTGGCCATGGCCGGTCATGGCCAAGGCCATTTTGGGCATTGGCCGGCCATGGCCCCTTTGGCCATTGCCGGCCACCCCCTTGAATGGGGTTGCCGCACACACTCATCCCCCTTGATGGGGTGGTCGCCGGTGGTTATTGGCCGTAGCCAACCCCCTCCGCATGGGGAGGGGGGTGCATGGCCTTAATAGCCCATTTCGCCATGGCACACATGCACTAATATTCATCTTCCCCGATGGAAATAACTACCACCTTCTTCGTCGATGAAGCACCCGTTCGTCGATGAAGCACCCGTTCGTCGAGAAATTAGTTATTTTCTAATGGCCGTGTGCCAAAAATGAAAGATAACATACTACGTGAACGGTCGGTTCTTCCCGTCACGGAGAGTTCCTACCATATCCGTAATGATAGGAGACCCTAACGTGAAAAGAATAACCGCTGCGTTCTCTCCGTCACGAAGCGTTCCTACCATATCCGTAATGGTAGGAGACCCATTCGTGAAAAAGACAACGACTCGTTCATAGTTTCGACGGGACGGTGGTTTGACCGGGGCGAACCCATATGGCTCTGATACCAATGAAGGATCCTGTCAAAACAGAGTTAGGATCGATAAATAAAGTTGAGACTTACGCTTGCGTATGCGGCACGGTAGTCTCTGAACTTTGCCTTCGGATTCGCCACGACAGATCGAGTCTTCTCACGAACGGAGTAAGGCTACTAAATCCACAATCTAAATCTCTACTTTAGATTAAGAACTTGGATAGAGGGAGAGGAAGTATTTCGGCAGAGCTTCGCTAGGATGAAGATGCATGCATGAATACCATGCAAAAGATGTAAGAAATGGCTTACCCTTGGGTCTTATTTATAGCCCCCAAGGTAGTTATTTTAGGGTAAATTGTTCCTTTGGAACAATTTAACTAAGGTGTACCATGATACATGGCACATTATAAGCTTAAGTTGTACCATATGCATGGTACAACATAAGCTTAAGATATTCCCCCTTTATTAGCCATATGTCGCATGCACTTATGCATATATAATGCGACTTTCCTACTCATCCAGAGATCCTCTCCGCAAGGGAACAGATTCCCTTTGCGTACGACTTCGTGTACGCGACGTTCGAGGTCCGTATTCCCTCGTACATCCCCTACAAGGGTGTACTAACGTCTTCCATATCCAACATGCCTTTGGGTCATATCTAAGAGAGTCCAAAAGTCCGTTGTAGGGTAAAAGATCCGCAAGGCCAAGAAAGTCAGAGAACTGAACGTAATGCTCCAATAGCAGTGGGCAGTGCTCTATACGGTTGTAAGCCGCTTGACACAGAGGGTCGTCACGACACAACGATATATCCACACCGCCTACTGGCATTTGGGCTTTACCCTTAGCCTTACGGGTCTTAGGAGGAGGTGGAGGAGGGGGTTCCTGATGGGTAGGCTGCTCCTCAGGACGAAAATCAGCGTCAGAATCAGAGGTGGTGTCCTGAAAAGAGGAAGGGGAAGAGACAATCTTTCTAGGTTTAGGGTTTGGTTGGGCTGTAGAAGCTTGGGCTTGGGAAGCTTGGGTTTTGGCTTTGGGCTTGGAAGTCCTCTTCCTCTTCAACGGTGGTGAAGACGAAGAGGGAGCACGAGTGGTCTTGGCCCTACGCTTAGGTGGGGTCGATGCGGTCGCGGGCTCTACGTTCATGGGGGATGGCCCAGAGGAAGTGATAGGGATCCTCGTTCTTGCCATGATCACGGCACAACGAGTTCAAACAATCGATACAACCCTAAGCAACGAAACCCTAAAACCGAAATCAACAAGCCTAAGGCAAGATCAAGCCCTAGAAGAAATTCGAAACCCTAAGAGATGAAAGCAAGCCCTACAATTGGAAAATAGACCTAGGAACAAACCCTAGATGAGAGGGAGTATACCTAGGAGGAAGACGACGACGATCGGCGGCGGAGATGATCGGAAAAGAGGCCGGAGATCGACGGGAAGACGAAGAGACACGCGCTTGGGTTGGGGGTTTTTCGAGTTGGAGGAAAGTGGAGACCGACTAAAATGAGAAAGAATCGATTAGATTGAACTTAAGTCGGTCGAAATCACGAAATGACATGACTGCCCCTGAGCACTTAGTCGGTCTAAGTTCAAACGCTGACCGACTAGATGACGATCTAGTCGGTCGGTTAACGAGCTTGAAGCGACTAAGTGGAAACAGAGACCAGTCGAAGATTTCCTGAACGAGAATTAGTCGGTCTACGCTCAAATACTGACTGACTAGATCTAAATCTAGTCAGTCGGTAAGTAAACTTGAACCGACTAAAGGAGTTAAGCTGGAGAGGAAATCCTAATAACATGAATTAGTCGGTCTAAGTTCTTTTACTAACCGACTAGATACGAATCTAGTCGGTTGGTGATTGAACTGATACCGACTAAATGAGACCAAAAGTTTAGAGATAGAGCTAGTCGGTCTAAGTTCATTAGCTGACCGACTAGATGTGAATCTAGTCGGTTGGTTGATGAACTGAGACCGACTAGATGAGTCCAAAAATTGATAAATAAGTTCTCTCCTCAATACACTTGGACGATACATCGTAATCCTCTCAAAATTCATCTAAACTACCCCATTAAACATCGAAATCTCAAATACGACATTCAAACATGAATTCAAGCAAAAGTTCAAAATATCACATAAAATCCCGAAAAATCCAATAAGTCTAGCATGAACGAAATATTGCGAAATATAATAGCATGCAAGATTATTGAATGAAACATGAATCCTATATCTCGGATTCACCCATAATCCCCAATTCTCGACGCAACCGCACAAAGGAGTCCTCCTTTAGGGGTTTCGTGAAAATATCGGCGATTTGCTTTTGGGTTTCAACGTACACTAAAATGATGTCCTTTTAGCAACATGATCATCTAAAAAGTGGTGTCGGACATCTATGTGTTTCGAACGGGAATGGTGTACCGGGTTCTTGGAAAGACATATTGCACTTTGGTTGTCAACCATGATAGGGCAAGTATCACAGTTTATACCAAAGTCTTTAAGTGTGTGTCTCATCCAAAGAACTTGAGCACACGCGGCACTGGCGGCAATATATTCCGCCTCGGTGGTTGAAAGTGATACCGAATTTTTCTTCTTGGAAAACCAAGAGACAAGGGAATTTCCTATAAAATGGCAAGTGCCACTAGTACTCTTCCTGTCGGATTTGCATCCCGCATAATCAGTGTCACTATATGAGACTAACTCATATGTGCTAGATTTCGGATAAAGTAATCCAAAATCTAAAGTGTAACTTAGATAGCGGAAAATATGTTTTACAGCTACTAAGTGAGAATCCTTAGGTTGAGACTGATAACGAGCACAAATACACACGACAAACATGATATCGGGCCTACTAGCGGTAAGATAAAGTAAACTACCTATCATACCTCGATATAGACGAATGTCTACATCTTTTCCGCCCGTATCTTTATCAAGATGCGTTGTAGTGCTCATAGGAGTCTTTTTCCCGGAGGCACTCTCCATTCCAAATCGCTTTAGCAACTCCACCGTATACTTCGTTTGGTGGATGAAGATTGCATTGTCCATTTGGTGAATTTGGAGACCTAAGAAATACTTGAGCTCACCCATGTGGCTCATCTCAAATTGTTCCTTCATAACATTAGAAAACTCTTCGTAAAGAGCAAAGTTAGTAGCACCGAAAATGATATCATCAACATATATTTGAACTAAAATTATATCATTATTCGAATGCTTAACAAAAAGTGTAGAATCGGCTTCTCCCATTTTAAAATTCAAATCCAAAAGAAAATTCTTTAGGCGATCATACCAAGCTCGAGGAGCTTGTCTCAAACCGTAAAGTGCTTTCTTAAGTTTAAAAACATGATTTGGAAATTTTTCATTTATGAAGCCCAGAGGTTGAGAAACGTAAACTTCCTCAATAACATCTCCGTTTAAAAATGCACTTTTAACATCCATTTGAAATAATTTGAAATTTTTATGGCATGCAAAAGACAATAACAATCTAATTGATTCTAATCTAGCTACCGGAGTAAAGGATTCTTCGAAATCAATACCTTCCTCTTGTCGATAGCCTTGAGCTACTAACCGAGCTTTGTTCCGGACGACGACTTGGTTTTCGTTGGTTTTGTTCTTGAAGATCCACTTTGTCCCTATGATGGTGTGGTTCTTCGATGGCAATGGAACAAGCTCCCAAACTTCATTCCTCTCGAATTGAATGAGTTCCTCCTCTATGGCTAAGATCCAAGCGCTATCTTCGCATGCTTCATTACATTCTTTGGCTCTATCGAGGAGGAAAAGGCACAATGAGCGAAGTAGTTCACTTGCGATCTCGTCTTGACACTATCATGGATATTGCCAATGACTTGCTCATAAGGATGGTCACGAACGGAATGAAGCCGTTTGGGAATACCTTGGTCACTAGGAACATTCTCAACAACTTCATTAGACGGGTTAGTCTCAATAGAATCAATAGAATCATTAGAGTTAGAATTACCAATTGAATCACATAAGACATCCATAGAGTCATTATCATAAGTAATTCTAGTTGGAACAAATCCTTCATTAAATGACACATGAAGCGACTCCTCGATCGTTGAGATTCGTTTGTTGAATATCCGGTAGGCTTTGCTACGCGAAGAATATCCAACAAAAATCCCCTCATCGGATCTTGGATCGAATTTGTCCAAACTACCATACGTGTTCTTAATAAAACATTTCGAACCAAAAACACGAAAATTTTTAACATGAGGCAACCTACCAAACAACAATTCATAACAAGTTTGTTTTGTGCAGGGCCTCAAAAGTATTCTATTAAACACATAGCAAGCGGTATGTACCGCTTCCACCCAAAATTGATGGCCAAGTTGGCTATCAGCAAGCATAGTGCGAGCACACTCCACTAGCGTCCTATTCTTTCTCTCAACTACACCATTTTGAGGAGGTGCACGAGGGAAAGAGAAGGTGTGTGTAATACCAAGTTCATCACAAAATGTCTCAAAAGACTCATTCTCAAATTCCCCTCCATGATCACTACGAATAGTGACAATGGTGGTTCCAATGAGATTTTGTACTTTCTTAACAAAAATTGTGAAGTTTTCAAAAGCTTCATTTTTATTACACAATGAAAATACCCAAGTAAACCTAGAAAAGTCATCAATAATGACAAGTCCATATCTAGCATTACCTAATGAAGCAACTCTAGTTGGCCCAAATAAATCTAGATGTAATAGCTCTAGAGGCCGCTTAGAAGAAATGCTTTTCTTAGGTTTAAATGAAGATTTTGGAAGCTTGCCTCGTTGACACGAGTCACAAAAGCTTTTCTTTTGAAAGACAAGCTTAGGGAAGCCTCTAATAGAATTTAACTTGGAAAGCTTAAAAAGTGCTCCAAAGTTCACATGACCAAAACGTCGATGCCATAAGTGTTGTTCACTTGTGTTGGCAAAAAGACATGTTCATGTGATCTTGGAAGATCTAGGATATTTATATCCTTATGGCGTGTGCCGGAAAACAATAATACATTATTATCTTTTCTTAAAATATGGCACATATCTTTCGCAAAGTTAAATTTGGAACCTTTGTCACAAAGTTGACTTATTGAAATAAGATTGTGGTTTAATCCTTTAACAAGGTAAACATCGCATATAATGGGTTTAGAAGGATTACCCACTTTACCAACACCTATGATGGTTCCGCTCTTGTTGCCTCCAAATACGACGCGGTTTCCATTTGCAATGGGAACCACTCCGGAGAGCAATTGAGCGTCACCCGTCATGTGTTTTGAACACCCGCTATCGAGTATCCAATTTCTCTTGGATCTAAATTTAAATTTGTTGGTCCGTTCCTTTTTCTTGAGTACATATAGATATGGAATGTCGTATCATGGTACCCAAGGGCATTGGGTCCAAAAGATTAGACCTTTGGAATGCAAGTCCAATTGGACTTAGACTTCCCCACATAATCACTACTATGCACAACATTCGAAAAATAAGCATTCATATAAACTTGTTTTTCATCCATGCTTGTGTCCTTTGGGCTCCAAATAGTGAAAATCTTGGGAGCCCTCATCCTATTGGGTGCATGCATGCGTTGTTGGTTTCTACATGATGCATGTCGTGGATAGGCATAAGGAACATGATGGAATGGTGCATGTGGATAATTATTCATATGATGTTGTGGGTGAACATATGCATGTGAGGGAACACGTGCGTGAGGGTGTCTCACATGGTGTGCACGTGCCCGTGAATGTGTTGCATAAAAATCATCATATGTGTGAGCCGGTGGAGTAGGACGTGTGTTCCTATGTGGCATGGTATTTGTGTACATGTAGGCATGACCCTTCTTCGGAGGTCCACCCAAAGTGGGTTTCTTTCCGAAAGAGGGTGTGTGCGAAGTGGAAGCACCATTGGTAGATGAACTACCAATAGAGTGTTTTCTCCCACTCGGTGAGGCATCGGAAGTAGGCCTAACAAAAGAAGTGGCTGATTTGGATGAACTCCCTATCTTATACCCCAAGCCAATGTGGTGATTGCCCGGAAGTAAATCATTTAGGATGTTATCCAAATGGTCTTTACCCTTATTGAATTTATTAATTCGGCCAATCGTGCACTCATATTTCTCGGTGAGAGAATTCATCGAAGCACCCAAAGTGGATATTTGCGATGTGAGCACATAAACACGAGACTTGAGATTTTCATTCTCAATACTCAAAGTTGAGTTTTGAGAAGTCAAATCCGCTATCCTATGTTCTTCCGAATCCTCAATACTAACATGTTCAAGTTTAGATTTGAGATTAACAATCTCATTTCTTAACTCTTCAACAACGGTGTCGTTGTTGGTGATGATAGTCTTAGGCGAGGTTTGAATGCTAGCTAGGTCATCTTTTACCTTAGTATATCTATTTACTAATTTAGTGTATTTAGACCATAATTGAGAATTAGCATTCCTAAGGTCATCCATAGTTACCTCATTGCCTTCGTCGTCACTATCATCGGAAGAGGAGGATCCTTGATCATGCTCCTCTCTTGCCATGAAGCACATGTGCGCTTGCTCCACTTTCTCATCATCCGACTCTCCGCTTGAGGAATCCTCGGAGTCGGTGAATGTTGCTCCGACAAGTCCCTTTTTGTACCCCTTTTAGTACTTCTTGGACTTATCGAATTTCGGCGCCTTCCAGTTCTCCTTTTGCTTATTTAGAGGACACTCCGCTTTCATGTGTCCTGGCTTATTACACTTGAAACACAAAGGAGAGGAGGAGGCGTTAGAAGAACCAAATTTAGCTTTGTTCTTATAGTTACCTTTTCGGAAGAAACGGTTGAACTTCTTGGCCATGAGTGCCATGGACTCCAAGTCCAACTCGTTTTCCGAGTCTTCATCATCGGTTGATGTGGATGTGGATGGAGCGGCCTTGAAAGCAATAGCCTTCTTCTTTGGCTCATCTTGCTTTAGGTAGGACTTCATCTTTTCCTGCAATTTTAACTTGCTATCCTTGCGTACCTCGTATGACATTAAAGTACCCATTAGTTGAACTACAGTGTACTTATTCATATCATTACCTTCCTCGATGGCAAAGGTACGCTTTTCCCAAGAAGAAGGAAGTCCTTCGATAAGCTTCGAACACTTCTCCTTTTGGGTGTAGGTTTTGCCAAGAGCCCCCAACTCGTTTATGATGTCGACGAAGCAAGCATAATACTCCTTCATCTTCTCACACTGTTGCATATGAAACATTTCGTAATCTTTGTTAACAACTACGAGTTTAGAGTCTCTTACCCTACTCGTCCCTTCTTGTAGTATGAGGAGGGAGTTTCAAATTTGATATGCACTCTTACATGTGCATATCTTATTGAATTCCTCGGGCTCCAATTCGCATTGCAAGGCGTTCATTGCCTTGGCATTGCTTACCTCCACGGCGACCTCCGCGGTTGTCCATTTCTCAAAGTCTTCTTCGACGGGCTCGACGTATTCCTTCATCGTGGTCCTCCATAGAGATGCACTCCGGAGGAAAGTTTCCATCCGGCATTTCCAATACCTGTAGTTGGTACCGTTGAAGAATGGAGGCCTCGTTGAGGAATGTCCTTCCATCACCGAAGATGCTCCTTCACGGTTCCTGAAGGTGCCATAGTCGGAAGGTGGACACACGGTCTTGTTGTCGTTGGCAGACATAGCTAAGTATCTGGCTCTGATACCAAATGTAATGCCCTACAAGCTACTGCACAAGTACTAGAGGGGGGTGAATAGTACTTTAAAAATAACAAGGAGTATAATTCCTAATTATCGTGCAAATAACTACCAAATCAATTTGCGGAAGCTTAAATTGATGACAACAACAAAAGTAACAATGCTAACAATAGATATTACTAGGTTCGGATCCACCCAAGTCTCCCCGACTTGTTCCCGATGATCCTACGTCACAACCACCCGGATCCCCTCCGGATACTTAGGTTAGAAACCCTAACCCAAGATTTCCACTATGATATCTTGTGAAAAACCTTCACAAGATCAAATCATACATGCAATGGCAATAGTGAATCCCACAACCCGGGATCACAACCTTCTCTCACAACCGAGAGAATCAATAGCAATGAAAATCAGTTTATATGAAATAAACAATCTTACCACAAAATCTTATACCTTGAGTTTTCTTACCAAATAGGTGCAAGGAGGGATTTGAGGAAGAGGAAGTCACCAAGACCTAGCACCACTGAAATGAGCAGCAATGGGTGCCTAGGAGTGATTTGGAGACTTGAATCAAGCTAGAGCTTGAATGGCTCACTAAGAACAAACTTCTCTCAAGATGGATTCTAGATCTAGAATGTGAGAGAATGGATTTCTTGTGAGGAAGAGAGCTTTGGAAATGAGTGAGAATCTCTAACTCTTTCAATCTCAATGAATCTCTTAATAGCAGCTCTAACCTAGAAAGAAATAACCAAGCTTCGTATTTATAGGGTCCCATAAAAACGAGTTAGGTCAAATCCCAACGGATAGAAATCTGAAGCAGTTAGTCGGTCAAAGAACAACCACTGACCGACTAGTTCATCAACTAGTCGGTCAGTCAAACAACTTGGTCCGACTAAGTGAAGAACAGTGAAGAGATTGAATTTCAGACCTAGAAATCTAGTCGGTCCAAGAAGACTGTCTGACCGACTAGTTTCACAACTAGTCGGTCGGTCAGTGAACTTAGACCGACTAAGAGTCAAAAACAATTAGTCTGAATACAAATTGATTTAGTCGGTCCAAGAACAAATGTTGACCGACTAGATCATCAACTAGTCGGTCGCCAAACGTTCTTAGACCGACTAACGATAAACAGTAGCTTAGGAGAAAAATTGGCATGTGCAGTAAAGCTCAACTAGTCGGTCAAAGAAGCATCACTGACCGACTAGTTCTCAAATTAGTCGGTCGGTGAGTCAACGTAGACTGACTAACTGTAAACAGTACTGAGCAAGAAAAGATTAACTGAAACTAGTCGGTCCAAGAAGCTTTGCCGACCGACTAGATCACCATCTAGTCGGTCAGTTCTTCTTCTTGAACCAACTAACATGCACAATAAAGTCTGAATCGAAGCGCGATGCTTCGAGGAAGTTAGAATGGACTTCTACTAAGATCCTAGAGCTAAGATATAAGCGTTATGAAGATAGAAATGTAAGATATACTCAAGGCTTAACATTCTATAGATCGAAACTAAAAGACTATAAATAAAACCTTAAAGAACGGTCTTCGAGAGCTTCGATCAAATCTTCATGACTTCCAAAATGGTCCAAAAGCTTCAACGAAGCTTTAGGTATTGAATACGAGCTTTGAGAAGTCTTGAGATGTCGCTTTGAGTGTTCTCGTGAATTTGGTGACGATCTCCATAACTACGCTCACAAATTGTTAGTTCATGAATTATTTATGTTTGCTCATCATCCAAAACCAAATCTGGGGAGTCCAATACTCAACAACAAGCACACACACAAAAATTAAGTCAAGCACGCACACAAAACTATGAAGGTATGCAATGAATGCAAAGAAGGAAAATATATACCTTCGCGTCGCTATATGTCTAAGGAGCTAAAAGAATGAAACTTTCAATTCATTGCTCCTCGCCAAATCTCCATCCCACCTACATGAAAGGTGTTGAGTGTGACCTTGAAATCCAACAAGGTCCACTAGTGTTAGCCATTAAAGTTTTAGGAACCCACACTTGTTTAAACTTTATATTTGTGTTCCTAAACTTACAATAATAGGATGTTTGACCAACACTATCACAAATAAAGCACTTTGTATGCATATTTTTCACAATAGAAGGCACATTGTGGAATTTCTTAAATTTGGATTTTTCAAAATTTTTGAGACCAAATCCAAGTCCTCTTCTATTATTGCCATATAATTGATTTTCAAGTATAGTATCCAACGAATGTTTACTAATTGAAAATTTTCTTAATGACAATTCTAGATTAGAAACTTTGGACTTTAATAGTTTATTTTCATCCACAAGCAAGGTGCATTTAATTATAAAAACTCTCTTGGTTTTCTCCTCCTTTTCAAATTCAACCATTTTTCGTTTAAGTTTGGTATTTAACATGCACAACTTATCATTAAGCTCTCTAATCACTTCGTCTTTTTCAGTTTTGAGCTTAATCAAATCCTGCTTAAGCATGCTAATTTCATTCAATGATGAAGGACAAGAAAGACAAGTAGATTTTTCATTAAAGCATAATTTTTGTTTTTCATTATAGCAATGGTAGAATCACGTACAACAAGTTCTTCTTTATGAATGTCAGCTTCTTCAGAAATATCACAGTTTTATTTTTTTAATTTAAAGCTGACATTCCTATAATCATTTAACGTGAGTTCTAGCTCATTAATCTCATTTTTCATTCCTTTACAAATTTCTAACAATTCAGCTTTACTAAAGGAATTTACCTCATCGCTCTTTGCCATTAAGCAGAGGGAGGTGAAAGCTACAACCTCCTTAGGCTCATCCTCTGCTTCATTGTCCATGTCACACGTTATCATTTTTCCTTTTTCTTTATCTTTAGCAACATGAGCAGTCTCTTTTCTGCACTACTTTGCGAAGTGTCCCTTTTCATGCATTTAAAACATTCAACTCTATCAGCAGAATCTTGTTAAAAAGAATTTTTATTAGAATTAAAAGTGTTAGAGCGAATGAACCTTTTATGCATTTCTGATCTTCTTTAAGGAGACCTGACGAACTTTCTGAAATTTCTAACCATTGGCGCCATCTCCTCATTATCATCTTCATCTTCGCTAGCTTTCAGAGCAAGTGGCTTTGAAGCTTTCTCTCTCTCCTCAGGTTTCTCTCTTTCTTCAATATTTTGCAATTCAAGCTCATGGGGACATTAGATTACCTATCAAGTCCTCCATCCTCATCTGTGATAGATCCTTCGCTTCTTGGATGGCAGTGACTTTAGGTCTGAAAGAGCTTGGCAGCGCTCTTAATATCTTCCTCACATGTTCAAGGCTAGAATATGGCTTACCGAACGAGCTAGACTTGTAGTCAATGTTGGTGAACCTCGCAAACACCTCTGATATACTTTCTGATGGTAGCATGCGAAATCCCTCGTACTCTGTGCTCAGAAGTGCAAGTCTAGACTCATTCACCTGTGACGTTCCCTCGTGCGTCACCTCCAATGTATGCCATATTTCCTACGCAGTTATACAATGTTAGGTACGATTGAATTCAGATTTAGCTAATGAACAAATGAGAGTATTCATACCTTTAGCATTAAGAGAATAAAGTCTCCAATCATTATCATCCCATTTATCATCAGGTTTAAGCATCTCAACATTTTCAATTTTAATGACAGGTGGTTTATATCCTTTTTCATCAATTTGCCAAGCTTTATAGTCAATAGAAATTAAGTAGATTCTCAAACGATTTTTCCAATAAGAATAATCTACTCTATTAAATCTAGGTGGATGTGATATGGCTGACCCTCAGTAAAAGCACTATCAATGTGATCCATGGTCAAACCTAGGCTAGCTCCTAAAAACTGCTTTGATACCACTTGCTGGATCTGGATCCTAGCATAGGGGGGTGAATAGGCTAATAAAAAATTCTCGCGGAACCCACGAGAAATCACACTCAGTTAAAAGCACAACCAAAGTAAATAATAGATAATCACAGAGTACACACAGATTTACCCTGGTTCGGTCGCATCAACGACCTACGTCCAGCCCCAATTAAATACTAGCATTAATATGTTCCTTCTGTACACCTACAATGGGGTCCTAGCTTCAACTGCCCACCTAGACTGTACCACACTCAACAAAGTGCAGAACCCTATCAACCTAGTATATGTGTATATTGACGGCAATAACACGTCAAGACCCACTTGTCTAGCCCAACCAGACAAGTCCAAAATAGTCACAAAATAGGTAAAGTTTTTCCTACAGAGAACGTTACACTATGACACGAATATAAAGAGTAAATGGTTTAACAATGCTCAATTCGTGTCCGTGTAGTCATCTCTGTCAATCAGCACGTCGTCATCTCCAATCTGACGCAACCGGTGTCTCGATCAGACTCCTGAATCTTAATCTGTCTCAAAAAGCACTCTGGTCTGTATGTATAGTAATCCTAGTTCAACTTTAATATTCTTTGGTCTTTGCACATAGTAAACCTCAATAATCCACGTCAGTAGCAAGGTTTCGCTTTCTCTCTTCATTGTTCACGTGATCCTCTCCCCACGCCAACTCCATTTTAATTCACGCATGCCCCTGTGCTTTTGTGTGCAACGTCCTTTCTTCGTCGACGGCGGAAGATCGACGACGGCGGGCTTCACACCGACTTCTCCGACCACTCGAACCCTATGGCAGCTTCTCCGATCACCTTGAACTCGTCGACAACTTCTTCTCTTTGTTCTCAGATTCTGCTTCTCTCCGACGTCTCGACAGCAGCACGACGACGAGTCTTCTCGGCTCCTCCGGTGGCTGCACGACGATGTCCAGGCTTCAACTCAGCAGTGACCTTGACGTCGGCAACTTCGAGGACGGCGATGAGCTCTCCTCCAATTCTCCGATCACCTTCCTTCAAGGGTGAGATGGTCTTTGATGCGACTTCTCCTTCGACGTAGGGCATGAAGCAGCAAAAGCTCGACGATGGAGAATCAATTCCAACGATGGCTACTTCAACTCACTCTTCACCGTTCAACTTCACGGCGACTGTTCTCCCAGCGGCGACACAACTTCGACGGTGACTTCTTCGAGGAACGGCGACGACAGCTTCTCAACAGATGGCGGCAACAATGAACTCGACAAGGCTTCGGGCACGGTGAGAGCTTCAGTCAACTTCGTGGATGGCAAACGAACCCTTGCAACACGTGTAGAAGCTGAGAGAACTTGGCGATGATGATGAAGGTGAGGATGGTGCTTTGATGCTTTTGGATATGATAGTGTGAAGATATTTTGGCCTTAGGAGATGTAGGAGGATGTTTGCGTGGATCACCTCTTGATGAGCTTGCGGCTTATGATGGAGGCTAGGGTTTTGGCAACAAGATGATTGAGGCTTTTTGCGTGAGTTTGCCCTTGGAAGAAGATGTTTTGGCAAGCCAGTTTTTTGTTTGATGCCGCACAAACCCTAGATAGGTGTTAGGGTATATATAGGAATAGGGGTTTTTGTTACGTGACTTTGCTCATGGAGAAAACACCTTTAGCCGCACACCCCTTCTTTGTTGATTTACTAAAATAGCCTTCAACTCCCCCACACGTTTTGGTTTCTTGGGATTTGATTAGAGATTTTGAATGGGAGTTTGGTGGAATCAAATATTTACAAATCTAGCTAAATGATTTGATCAAATCCTTTTTGAACCCAAATTGGCCTCCATCTCATCCCATATTGGACCAAGTCCAATTTGCTTTGTGTCTGACACTTTGACCATGTAACGACTGGTTTTCTTGTATCTGAGATTATTATAATATAATGTATGTTTTGGTGGATTTTCTCCTCTTGTGTGGTTTTCGTCTCCGTAACTTTCATTTTCGATCGATTCGTCGTATTTTCTCGTTTCTTCCTTAGGATCGTCGATTTCGAAGTATGTCGTTTGTGACGGGCTTCATACCGGTCATATCTAACTATTAGATCAAGCCTAGGAGTCTTAGGATTCGATCACGGGGCCTCGCGCTCCGTATCGGAACTTTTGGTGCTCATTAGCCGGTATAAGAAGGGGCACCGACCGACTAGATGACGATCCAGTCGGTCGGCAATCCTTCTTGGACCGACTAGTGAGCTTTCTAAATTTTCTCAGGAGTTACTGTTTATCGTTAGTCGGTCTAAGAAGAGTTGTTGACCGACTAGGTTGCAAACTAGTCGGTCGGCGATGCTTCTTGAACCGACTAACACATCATCTTAATTTTAGTTGAGTTACTGTTTACTCTTAGTCGGTCTAAGAACGTTCATCGACCGACTAGTTGCTAAACTAGTCGGTCAGTACTTGTTCATGGACCGACTAACTCTAAATCCTATTTTCGTTCAGGAGTTACTGTTTACACTTAGTCGGTCTGCGTTGGTCGACCGACCGACTAGTTGCCAAACTAGTCGGTCAGTGGTTGTTCTTAGACCGACTAGTCTGTGTTGAAACCCTAATTTCTGGGCAGCCGCCAGCTCAACCTATAAATACCCAACCCAAACATTTTCATCTTCTCCAACACGACCCTAAGCCCTAGTTTCTTCCCCTCTAAGCCCCCATCTTCCTCCAAGCTTCAATCCTTCATTCCAAACCCTAAATCCATCATCCAATCCATCCATTCACTCTATCTACTTCTCATCTTCCCCAAAATCTCACCAAAATCCATCAAATCCCCCAAAATCCCCCAAAACCCTAGTTTCCCCAAACTTCTCCATTTGCTTCCAGATCTGATCCTAGGGTTCCCAGGAGTGTTTCTTCCGCCTCCTCTCGGTAAGAAATCGATCCACCGTTGTTTTCTTATCCTATTGTAATTTTTATGAAACCCTAATAAAAATACTTGTGTTTTGATGATTGTTCCCCATAACAGCGATTCCCCGTAGGCTAGCATCCGCGGAACGAACTTTCGTAACCGTCATCCCCGGTGATAGGCAAGTGAAACTTGCATCTCTTGATTTGGGCCATGTCTTAGGCCATTTACCATGCTTTAGCGTAAAAGAGACTAAACGGTGAAAGGATAGCCGTTTAGACGCCATTGACCTAGCTTGACAACGAAGCTTGGTCCTTCACCCTCATCATGCTTGTATGTCACGTTTAATTCCAATTAACGGTACGCAAATATCTGTTCATGGCATTGCATATTGTTTGTTCATCGTGATTGCGTAGCACACGCTACAACATTATATTCCTGGCTCGTGTTCCAGAAGCGAGCCCTGTAGTTGGAAACCCCAACGCTCGGATACTGGCTAGGTGCACCCCTATGCCAATTACACTTCCTGGCCCGTGATCCAGAAGCGAGCCAGTGTGTTGGCATTGCCAATGCTCGATACACATATGGGTGGGGTAAGAGATATGCGACCACCTGAGCACGAGATGGCCTGATCCGCCACTCCAGCCAGCAGGCGAAATCTCTAGTGCACAAGTGATTAATAGTGATAGAGATAAGCGGCCTGAGCCACGAGCGGGCCAGCAGGTGGACTCTCTATGCACTAAGTGATTAACAGTGTTAAGTGATAAATGATTAGTGATTTGGTAGCTTTTGCTACATCGTGCGTGTTTGCGTCTCTTTTAACTATTGCATCATACTTAACTGCCATGCCATTGTTTAACATTTAAATGCTAGGTTGTTAGTCACTTTCAGTTTCCTTGCTCAAGTCTTTTAGACTTGCTGACATGTGCCCCTTTCTCTTTTGGGTGGCGCATTTTAGACCCTGAGCCTGAGTTGCTTGCTGAGGGTGAGGTGTTTGCGGACGCCGAGCTTGCGCCCGTGTTAGACGGGGAGTACGCGGACACTGGGGACCAGTCCTAGTGTCTTCGTGGTGTTTTACTTTTGTTAGACAGTTGTTTGGTTGTCGGTGCGTAGCACCTTTACTCTGTTATGTCGTTGCTTTTGTTTGGCCTTGTTCTGGGCCTTAGACTCTTTTCTTTTAGCCTGGTGGCTTTTCTGTGATGTTGAATATTTTGTGGACAAACTTTGGGATTGGTGTTTCTTATCCGTCTCATGTTATTATTATTATTGTTGTTTCGATTGCAATTACAGGGACCTGCTTATACTAAATATACGCTTATCGGGCGTGTAGCTTCACAGCTCCACGCTCGAGCGGACCTTCTCACGCCTCGCCTCCATTTTAGGGAAGCGGGTCGTGACAGGTTTTAGTGGTGGCCCATGCAGGTCCTCTGTAACTGCAATTATCGGGATAACGATAATAATGCAAGATTGTCCAACAAATAATTTCGACATCTGAGCCCTAAGCTATGAGTCTAATTGTTTCGTTTTCTGCGTCATTAGATGGCAGGAAGGCGGATCACCCGTGGTGGTGGTAGTGGTGCGCCCCCTCATGACGAGGATCCTGAGCGGGAGCCCACTAATGGGGAGATGATGAGGATGATGTTGCAGATGATGCAGGTTCAGCAGGGTGTGCTTCTACAGGTGCAGAATGCTCCGGTGACTCGAGCTGCTCGGGTGGTGGAAGCCCCTCGCCCTGAGCCCGGGGCGAAGCAGTTCAGAGAGCTGGGTCCTGCGTATTTTGATGGAACCGAAGGTCCCCTAGCTGCTGATGAATGGATGAGGAATATCGAGGACAATCTGAAGATGTCCAAGGTCAACGAAGTTAGTTGGGTTGACTTGGCGAAGCGCCAGCTGAAGGATAACGCCAGAAATTGGTGGGATGCTAAGGAAAAGATGTTGGTAGAGCCGATCGTCTGGGCTACCTTCAAGGCCAGATTTGATGGTGAGTTCTTCCCGAAGGCTGCCAGGGAAGAGATGCTGCAGCGTTTTATTGATCTGAAGCAGGGGAACTCGTCGGTGGACATGTACCACCAGGAGTTCATGAGGCTAAGTCGGTTTGCACCAAAGATGGTGCAGGACGCTGAGGAGCGAGCTCAGAGGTTTTTGCAGGGGCTTGCTTCAGAGCTCCAGAGCTTTGTGACCTCTTCTGACCGGGAATCTTATCAGAAGGTTTTGGTCGCTGCCAAGAGGCAGGAGCTGCTCGTGAACCAGAGGAAGGGGTCTGTTGTTGGTGCTGGGAAGAGGCCTGTGGAGCAGGCGAGAGCTGTGGTTCGACCTGGATTCAGGCCGAACCAGCCTGTTCAGTTCAAGAGGCCAGGAGGGCCTGTTCGGAAGGTTTGCCATTTCTGTGGCAAGGAGGGTCATATCAAGGAATCGTGTAGGAAGTTCTTGGGGCAATGTATTGCTTGTGGAGATCCCGCCCATGCTCTCAGGGAGTGCCCGAAGTTGAGGCGACCTTGGGGGACACCTATTGCTGCCCCGCCGTTGCAGCAGAGAGCCCCGGTGCCCGCTGGTCGTGGGGTGCCCCTCGTCCCGCAGAGGCA
The DNA here is from genome assembly GCA_030789695.1 of Scilla litardierei. Taxonomy (NCBI): domain Eukaryota; kingdom Viridiplantae; phylum Streptophyta; class Magnoliopsida; order Asparagales; family Asparagaceae; genus Scilla; species Scilla litardierei. The sequence goes on along the minus strand of CM061131.1, from coordinate 114,831,255 downwards.
GGCTTTTGAGCGGGCTGCTCCGCCGAGGAGGCAGGCATTTCTGATGACCGAGGAGGAGATTTTGGCCATGGATGAGGTCATTGCAGGTAACTTTCGATCTAGATTGTTCCTTCCTTAATTAATTGATTGTTAAATTATGTGAATGCTTGTGTATGGTATTGCTAGAATAAGATTTGATCGATTAGACTGTTTGTTAGGTGTGGTTTTGGTTTGCACGTTCCCTGCCCGAGTCCTCTTTGACTCAGGTGCGTCAATGTGCATTTTGGCCCAGAGCTTCGTGAAGAAGCATTCCTTGTCGACGTCCCCTCTCTCCAAGAGTTGGAACATCGTCACAGGGAATGGAGTAGTCACGGTGCATCGTGGGTGCAATCCTTGCTCTGTGGTGGTTTGTGGACATGAGCTTTATGCTGATTTTATTGTCCACAACATCACCAACTACGATGCGGTCTTTGGGATGGATTGGCTTGCGAGCTTCTATGCTACGATCGACTGCAGGAGGAAGAAGGTGGTGTTCGAGATTCCCGGACATCCAGTATTTGAGTTCAGTCGTGGTAGCAGTTCGCTTGGTCCTGTCAGATTTCGGGCTAGGCCGGTGGAGGCTGTAGCTATGCAGATGGAGCTGGAGTGGCCAGCTGTGGTGCGAGATTTTGGCGACGTCTTCCCCGAAGAGATGTCTGGGTTGCCGCCTGATCGAGCTCTGGAATTTTCTATTGATCTCGTTCCAGGTGCGCAGCCAATTTCGAAGGTGCCGTATCGTATGGCACCTGCAGAATTGGAAGAGTTGCGGAAGCAGTTGGATGAGCTGTTGCTGAAGGGTTATATTAATCCTAGTGTGTCTCCGTGGGGAGCACCGGTGTTGCTGGTTAAGAAGAAGGATGGTTCGCGTCGCATGTGCGTGGACTATCGGGGATTGAATGCGGTAACCATTAAGAATAAATACCCGTTGCCTCGCATCGATGATATTTTTGATCAGCTTGGAGGTTCGAGGGTGTTTTCTAAATTGGATTTGAGGAGTGGTTACCATCAGTTGAAGGTGAAGAGGGATGATGTTCCGAAAACAGCGTTCAGGACGAAGTATGGACACTATGAGTTTATGGTTATGCCTTTCGGCGTAACTAACGCGCCCGCAGTTTTCATGAATCTGATGAACCTGATTTTCTACGACTTTTTGGATAAGTTTGTCGTTATCTTTATCGACGACATTCTGATCTATTCGAAGTCGGAGGAAGAGCATGCCTCGCACTTGAGGACGGTGTTGGAGATCATGAGGAAGCATCGTTTGTATGCTAAGTTTTCGAAGTGCGAGTTTTGGCTGGATCGAGTTGCTTTTCTGGGGCATGTGGTGACTGGAGATGGTATTTCTGTGGATCCCGAGAAGATTAGGGCCATCAGGGAGTGGCCTGTTCCGTCGTCTGCATCTGAGATTCGGAGTTTCCTTGGACTTGTTGGTTACTATCGGCGATTCATTAAGGACTTTTCCCGTATTGCTGAGCCGATGACCAGGTTGACGCGGAAGGATGTTGCTTATGTTTGGTCGGGTGATTGTGAGAGTGCTTTTGGTGTTCTGTAGGAGAGGTTGACGAGTGCCCCTATTCTTGTTGTGCCTGATCGCAGCGGTGGATTTGAGATCTTTTGCGATGCTTCTGGCAAGGGTCTCGGTTGTGTGTTGCATCAGCACGGGCATGTTGTGGCGTATGCGTCTCGTCAGCTTAAGGTTCATGAGAAGAATTACCCGACGCATGATTTGGAGTTGGCTGCCGTTGTGTTTGCTCTTAAGATTTGGAGGCACTTCTTGCTGAGTGAGAAAGTGAAGATTTTCACCGATCACAAAAGCTTGAAGTATATTTTCACGCAGAAGGAGCTCAACATGCGACAGCGTCGATGGTTGGAGCTTATGGCGGATTATGAGATTGATTTGCAGTATCACCCTGACAAGGTGAATGTGGTTCCTGATGCTTTGAGTAGGCTTCCAGCGGTGATGATTTTGACCTCGCAGTGGAGATTGCAGCAGGATTTTTGCGAGTCTGGCGTGGAGATTGTTCTTTCTGGGGAGGCTTCTTCGTTGATGTACATGCAGGTACAGTCGACGATCGTGGATCGGATTAAGGCCGGCCAGGCTGAGGATCTGAAGCTGGTGAAGATTCGGGAGCAGGTGGAAGCCGGTCTGCGGACTGACTTTTTGATTCATGAGGATGGCTCGCTGAGGTTTGGAGCCAGGTTGTGTGTGCCAGCTGGGAATATTAGAGAGGAACTGATGGTGGAGGCACACAGTTCGCCGTATTCTGTGCATCCTGGTGGCACCAAGATGTACCAGGATCTTCGTCTGAATTATTGGTGGCATGGTATGAAGAGGAGTGTGGCTTGGAGTGTGGCCAAGTGCTTGGTTTGCCAGTAAGTGAAGGCGGAGCATCAGCGTACGGCCGGGTTGCTACAACCGCTTCCGATTCCGGAGTGGAAGTGGCAGCACATCACTATGGATTTCGTGACTGGACTACCTCGGAGTCCGAAGCAGAATGACGCGATTTGGGTGATTGTAGATCGATTGACCAAATCTGCGCACTTTATTCCGTTCAGAGTGGGACAGTCCACGGAGGTGCTAGCGAGGAGGTATATGGAGGAAGTCGTGCGACTTCATGGAGTCCCCGTGAGTATCGTGTCGGACAGAGACACGAGGTTCACATCTCAGTTTTGGCAGAGTTTGCAGAATAGTTTGGGTACGCGTCTGAGTTTCAGCACTGCGTACCATCCACAGACGGATGGCCAGTCCGAGAGGACGATTCAGATATTGGAAGACATGCTGAGGGCGTGCATGTTGGATTTCAAGGGTTCGTGGGAGGACCATCTGCATTTGGTGGAGTTCTCTTACAACAACAGCTTCCAGGCGAGTATTGGCATGGCGCCTTTCGCCGCTCTTTATGGGAGGAAATGTCGATCGCCATTGAGTTGGGATGACGTGGGTGATCGGGAGTTGTTGGGGCCTGAGATGATCGTGGAGGCCGTGGATATTGTCAGGAATATTCGGGAGAGGTTGAGGATTGCTCAGGACCGTTTTAAGCATTGGGCTGATGCTAAACGTCATCCTTTGGAGTTTCAGCCGGGCGACCATGTGTTCTTGAAGATTTCCCCGAATCGTGGTGTGATTCGTTTCGGGAAGCGTGGGAAGTTGATCGCGCGATACATTGGATCATTTGATGTTTTGGAGAGGGTTGGCGAGGTAGCTTATCGCTTGGCCTTGCCGCCATCTTTGGAAGGAGTTCACAATGTTTTCCATGTGTCGCAGCTTCGTCGATACGTTAGCGATCCATCTCATGCCGTGGATTTCTCGGAGATCGCCGTTCGCTCAGATTTGACGTATGACCAGCATCCAGTGCAGATTCTGGACAGGCGTCAGAAGTCACTTCGAAACAAGGTCGTCGATCTTGTTAGAGTGATGTGGCGGCACGGTTCGCCGGGAGAGTCCACTTGGGAGAGAGAAGATGAGATGCGAGAGCGTTTCCCACTTTTGTTTCCGGACTCGTGAGTATTCGGAAATTCCGAGGACGGAATTTTTCTTAAGTTGGGGAGGATGTAACGACTGGTTTTCTTGTATCTGAGATTATTATAATATAATGTATGTTTTGGTGGATTTTCTCCTCTTGTGTGGTTTTCGTCTCCATAACTTTCATTTTCGATCGATTCGTCGTATTTTCTCGTTTCTTCCTTAGGATCGTCGATTTCGAAGTATGTCGTTTGTGACGGGCTACATAACGGTCATATCTAACTATTAGATCAAGCCTAGGAGTCTTAGGATTCGATCACGGGGCCTCGCGCTCCGTATCGGAACTTTTGGTGCTCATTAGCCGGTATAAGAAGGGGCACCGACCGACTAGATGACGATCAAGTCGGTCGGTAATCCTTCTTGGACCGACTAGTGAGCTTTCTAAATTTTCTCAGGAGTTACTGTTTATCGTTAGTCGGTCTAAGAAGAGTTGTTGACCGACTAGGTTGCAAACTAGTCGGTCGGCGATGCTTCTTGAACCGACTAACACATCATCTTAATTTTAGTTGAGTTACTGTTTACTCTTAGTCGGTCTAAGAACGTTCATCGACCGACTAGTTGCTAAACTAGTCGGTCAGTACTTGTTCATGGACCGACTAACTCTAAATCCTATTTTCGTTCAGGAGTTACTGTTTACACTTAGTCGGTCTGCGTTGGTCGACCGACCGACTAGTTGCCAAACTAGTCGGTCAGTGGTTGTTCTTAGACCGACTAGTCTGTGTTGAAACCTTAATTTCTGGGCAGCCGCCAGCTCAACCTATAAATACCCAACCCAAACGTTTTCATCTTCTCCAACACGACCCTAAGCCCTAGTTTCTTCCCCTCTAAGCCCCCATCTTCCTACAAGCTTCAATCCTTCATTCCAAACCCTAAATCCATCATCCAATCCATCCATTCACTCTATCTACTTCTCATCTTCCCCAAGATCTCACCAAAATCCATCAAATCCCCCAAAATCACCCAAAACCCTAGTTTCCCCAAACTTCTCCATTTGCTTCCAGATCTGATCCTAGGGTTCCCTGGAGTGTTTCTTCCGCCTCCTCTCGGTAAGAAATCGATCCACCGTTGTTTTCTTATCCTATTGTAATTTTTATGAAACCATAATAAAAATACTTGTGTTTTGATGATTGTTCCCCATAACAGCGATTCCCCGTAGGCTAGCATCCGCGGAACGAACTTTCGTAACCGTCGTCCCCGGTGATAGGCAAGTGAAACTTGCATCTCTTGATTTAGGCCATGTCTTAGGCCATTTACCATGCTTTAGCGTAAAAGAGACTAAACGGTGAAAGGATAGCCGTTTAGACGCCATTGACCTAGCTTGACAACGAAGCTTGGTCCGTCACCCTCATCATGCTTGTATGTCACGTTTAATTCCAATTAACGGTACGCAAATATCTATTCATGGCATTGCATATTGTTTGTTCATCGTGATTGCGTAGCACACGCTACAACATTATATTCCTGGCTCGTGTTCCAGAAGCGAGCCCTGTAGTTGAAAACCCCAACGCTCGGATACCGGCTAGGTGCACCCCTATGCCAATTACACTTCCTGGCCCGTGATCCAGAAGCGAGCCAGTGTGTTGGCATTGCCAATGCTCGATACACATATGGGTGGGGTAAGAGATATCCGACCACCTGAGCACGAGATGGCCTGATCCGCCACTCCAGCCAGCAGGAGAAATCTCTAGTGCACAAGTGATTAATAGTGATAGAGATAAGCGGCCTGAGCCATGAGCGGGCCAGCAGGTGGACTCTCTATGCACTAAGTGATTAACAGTGTTAAGTGATATGTGATTAGTGATTTGGTAGCTTTTGCTACATCGTGTGTGTTTGCCTCTCTTTTAACTATTGCATCATACTTAACTGCCATGCCATTGTTTAACATTTAAATGCTAGGTTGTTAGTCACTTTCAGTTTCCTTGCTCAAGTCTTTTAGACTTGCTGACATGTGCCCCTTTCTCTTTTGGGTGACGCATGTTAGACCCTGAGCCTGAGTTGCTTGATGAGGGTGAGGTGTTTGCGGACGCCGAGCTTGCGCCCGTGTTGGACGGGGAGTACGCGGACACTGGGGACCAGTCCTAGTGTCTTCGTGGTGTTTTACTTTTGTTAGACAGTTGTTTGGTTGTCGGTGCGTAGCACCTTTACTCTGTTATGTCGTTGCTTTTGTTTGGCCTTGTTCTGGGCCTTAGACTCTTTTCTTTTAGCCTGGTGGCTTTTCTGTGATGTTGAATATTTTGTGGACAAACTTTGGGATTGGTGTTTCTTATCCGTCTCATGTTATTATTATTATTGTTGTTTCGATTGCAATTACAGGGACCTGCTTATACTAAATATACGCTTATCGGGCGTGTAACTTCACAGCTCCACGCTCGAGCGGACCTTCTCACGCCTCGCCTCCATTTTAGGGAAGCGGGTCGTGGCAGACCAAGTCCATTAGCTATGTGGATAGCAATTCCTCTAACGCTAAGAATAACGACTTTGCCATTCCTGAAACACACTTAGCACACACGTTAAATAATTTGTAGACGTTTGTCATCATCAAACTAGAGTTCCTAGATCGTTGCATCCAATACCTGCAAGCACGTCTGATGAAGTCGGCCCAAAGTCGATGCTAAGGGAACCGCTAACCCTCGACAGTTAGGGAAACTGCTCCCCGGATTTCGCTCCCATTAATAGCCATCACGTTCACCTTCATGGTCCATCAAGGGACCATTAAGGTGGTGCATATGAGGGGCAAAAAGAGGGGGAGGATGAGGGGGATGTGGGCGGTTCAGCCCATACAAAAGACCCAGAGATCGAAAGACGAAGGGACCGAATTCCGAATACTCGATACTCAGATATTCTTCATCATACGACCTTGTCTTCCACCTCAGATTTCTCCTCCACAGCTCTGCCTGAGAATTGGTGTACCGGTCTCTCCGTGAACCGTACTCGATCCCACCGAGTATCCTTCAGATCAGATCTGACTTAGGCATCGAAGGGGATTTGGTCGGAACCAAGGTCCGACCCACCTGGCGAGCTTTCTCGTATGTGTAGGTCAAGGAGACTTCACCCCGTCGAAGCTACCCTTCGGCGCTTCATCCATCGGAGCCGAGCGATCTCGATCCCGAGCTCGTTTGTCTTTCCACTCAAGGAGGCCGTCATTCCCCCGAAGCTACCCTTCGGGATACAGATGCACGTATCCATGCATTCCAGACCGAGCGAATGCTCGCTATCCGATCTCGGAGGCCGCACGTGTCTCACGCGACTACATCGACCTCCGACCCTCTAGACAACCAAACTGTGGTAAGAAAACACCCCGAAACATAAATGTTAATGTTTTAAAATTGGGATTCCAAACCCTTTCTAAGATAATTAAGTCATGAGACTTGTTGGAACTTTTTGAGTTTTCAATATTTTTTTTGGACTCTCTTTTTAGCTTTCCTTCCATTTTGCTTTAGTCTCACATTGCTTGGACAAAGAGGATTGGACGAGTTTATAAAGGTTTTGTTGAGACTTGAGGGTGTGCCCCAAGGAGTATCGCTCTTTTGTGAAGGGGAGAGGACTTGCATGAACACGAGTTCAACAGGCGCACCACCGCAAGCCGTGTCATGTCGTGCATGCGATTGTTATTTTAATCCATAATAATAATTATTTAAAATTCAAAAGTTCCGAACTGATTTGAATTTTGACGGTTGTAATCTTTAAACGGATTTATTCTCAGATCCAGAATTAATGCGCATTAACTGGCTTCTTTTCGTTTTTCAACGTTAATTATTTTACTTATAAAATTTGTGTGGATTCCAATTTTGAAAAAAGCGAAAAATTTCTTTCTTTCTTCTCTGCTGCGAAACTTTTCGAAACTCTTCACTGCAAAGAAACTCTATTCTTCTCTGTTCTGTTCACATCTTCTTACTAGGCTTTCTTGGTTCCCAAGCAGTATTTTGCGTGTGGTGTTTGTTTTTTTCGGTCATCTTCTAGTGCAGGGGTGATCGTTGATAGAGGAAATTATGGAATGTTTTATCCGGGGGACGGCGAGGCTGTACACTGCTTGCACAACCTTGGTCAGAGCAGCGAAACGTCTTAAAGAGAGCGACCTAGTCCGCGGCTCAGCCCATCTTATTTGGTAACTTCGTTCTTGTCTCAACTCAGTTTCTACAATAAAAATTCAACAATTTTAAGACGCTTCTCTGCCATGACTACCGAGACCGATGATGTTGTTATTACTTCTGATCTTAATAAACCGTTCCATTTTGAAAGCTCACATTTTAAAAGTTGGAGGCAGAAGACGTTGTTTTTTCTAACTATGAAAAAGTTGCTTCTTAGTGTACTTCTGATAAACTAGTTTTTGTTCTTTCCGAAAATCCAACTGAAGCTCAGATCAAGGAATCCCAAAGCTGGGATGAAACTGATGTCCTCTGTATGAATTACATACTGAATGGACTGTTTGATGATTTATATGATTATTACAGTTCTCACAAAACGGCTAAGGAGGTTTGGGAGGCACTTCCGTAGAAATATGACACCGATGAAGATGGATATTAAAAGTATGCAGTCAGTTGCTACCGGAAGTTCCAGATGACCGACGACAAATTTGTGGAGGTTCAATCTCACGAGCTACAGAAAATAGCTCATGAAATTGTTTCTGAAGGCATGTCTCAGGATGAACAGTTTCAAGTTGATGTGTTAACAAATAAACTACCCCCTAGTTGGAAAGATTTTAAGAATACCCTTAGACACAAAACTAAGGAATTCTAATTAGAAAGTTTGATTACTCGTCTTTGTTTTGAGGAGGAGGCCCATAAATAGGATAAGAAAGTTTAAATTAATAATGTTTCAAAATGTAAGAAATCAGCTTCTACAATTCTGAAACCTAAAGGAAAACCTATGAAGAATCAGAATCTGAATCGCAATCGCTATAACCAGACTAAGAATGGTTCTCTGAATTAGAAAGGACCGAAACCCCCTCAAGAAATGATAAGGTACAGTCTGTATGCTTCAACTGTAACAAGCCTGGCCATTTGGCTTGGAACTATCGGAATAAGCGTCGTCTTGCTCCGCAGGAGAATCTTACCGAAGAGGAACATATTGCAATGATTTCTGAAGTCAATGTAATCGTAGGATCCGAAGGGTGGTGTGTAGACACAGGTGTTTCATGCAATGGCTGCTATGGTCGTTGGTTATTTAAGTTCTATTTTGAAACTAAGGATAAGAAAGTCTTGTTGGGAGATTCTCACTCCATTATAGTTGATGGTGTTGGCGATGTGGAATTGAAGTTTACCTCTGGAAAGACTGTCACTCTCAAAGAAGTTCTGAATACTCCAGAAAAGATGAAGAATCTTGTTTCGGGCTATCTTCTCAACAAGGATGTGTTTACTCAAACTATTGGGGCTAATTTGTATACTATTTCTAAAAACAAATTATTCGTTGGGAAATGGTATGCCACTGACGGAATTCTTAAGTTAAACATCGATGCTAATAAAATTTCATTTTCTGCTTATATGTTGTGTTCTTTTAATACTTGGCATGCTATACTCTATCATATTAAGAAACGTATTATTAGCAATATGAGCAACGTAGATCTTAATCCAAAAATGTCTTTAGATGATTTTAATAAATGTTGTGAAGTCTGTTGTTTGTCATTTGTGGCACAATAGTTCATGTGGAATGTTGAACAATATGTCATATGAAATGTTGAACTTATTGTTCAACATTTGTGACCGTGACACAATGAGTGCTTATGAAATGTTGAACATGGTGTCATATGAAATGTTGAACTTATTGTTCAAACATTTGAGATCGTTCTTCGTGTATATTCTATGTAGCTGTTTGAATTGCGACTTTTAAAGATAAGACCTCGTCGTAATAGATTGGAGATAAGAAGTTATCGTGTTTGTTGATCAGATTCAAATCTTCTCCTTCAGTGCGAGACATGTGTTTCTCATGGTTATATTTTTTGAAGCTGTTGAAGAATGGTTAAGGATATTTGTTTGGCTTCAGATCTGTTTACCGGCTGAGATCTCTATATTAACCGCTTTATTTCGCCTAGCTGCACTCTATGTTGTTCGGCCAATCTTCAGTGATTCTATCGGAGGAATTGTTATTAACAACTTAACAACTTCGAAGTGTGAGCGAAGTAAGGTTGGAAGTTGGATTGGAGTGTGGGTTATTGCTTTTGAAGATCAGCTTTTGCGAAAGTTATATCAAGCTCTGGGAGGAGGCTGACGACTACTGAGGTAAGGGATCAAGGGAGTTGATATTGGTCAGCATTGCAAGGGGATCTTGCATGCAAGGGGAGCTTGCGCAAATTACTCCACGGGGTTGATTGAGATCAACCCTTGCGGTTTGTATTGAGGGGGAGTTTGTTTCCCCTAGTATCAAATAGTATTGGTGATTGTAATTATCATTATTTTAGTGGAGTAATTTGAATTTCTGGGCGAGGCCCCGTAGATGTAGGTGTGCGCACCGAACTATGTTACCAATGTCCATGTGGCGTGCTGTGTTGATTATTACTCTCATGTGTTTACTATTTTAGCTTGCGTACTAAACTACAATTTGGTATCAAAGCAGGTCATCCGCATTCTTTGTTTGTCAAAGGGGGTGTGATTCTGTTGTTTGAGTACGCCAACCATGAACACGAAGGAAGGAGCTTCTGTGACTCGGCCTCCGCTGCTCACTGGTACTAATTATACGTATTGGAAGTCACGGATGCGCGTATTTTTCAAGTCTCTTGATGAAAAGGCTTGGGTGGCTACAATTGAAGGCTGGACTCCTCCTACAGTAGATGACAAGAAGGGAAATGAATCTATCACGCCAGCCCAAGACTGGAGTCTCGAGGAAGAACGTGTAGCACTAGGAAATTCGAAGGCTGTGAATGCAATTTTCACCGCTGTAGATGAAGAACAATTCAAATTAATCTCTACTTGGGTGTTTGCAAAGGAAGCATGGGACATTCTCCAAAATATTCATGAAGGGACAAGCACTGTAAAAGCATCTAAACTTCAAATTCTGGCTTCTCAATTTGAAAATCTTAGGATGAACGATGATGAATCTGTGGCTGAATTCAATGGAAGATTACGTGATATAGCTAATCAGGCTTTTCAACTGGGAAAGAAGTACTCCCAAAAGAAATTAGTGGAGAAAACTCTGAGGTCTCTACCTGAAAAATTTTCGGCAAATATTGCTGCTATCAAAGAAGTAAGGAATACATCTAATATGAGATTGGATGAATTGATGGGGTCACTTCAAACCTTTGAGATGAATTTGAAGCAAAATAAAAGGGATAAAGGAGTGGCTCTAAAGGTGGAAGCTACAGAAGTTTCACATGAAGGGAATGACACTGAACTTGAAGATGACATAGCATTGTTAACTAAAAACTTCAGATGAGGAAAATAGGAAGTAGGGGACAGAACTTCAGAAATGTCAACAAGGAAGCTCATCCTAGTTTCTCTCCTGCAGGTAGAGGTAACAGCCATCCTATACAGAAGTATGAACCTAAGAGTAGAGGTAAGGGAATTCAGTGCAGGGAGTGTGAAGGATTTGGACATATACAAGCTGAATGTGCAAACACTATCAAGAAACAAAAAGGAAAATCTCAGGCAAGTTCCTGGAGTAATGAAGAGTCCGAAGGGAGTGCTGGAGACGGGGATATTGTCAGTAATTATGTTGCTTTTACGGCCATTCTGAATGATCAGCATACTGATGGCTGATCACTCCTCATTTTACACCTTTTTTCCGCATGATTGCATGCCATTTAGATCGCCCAAATTACGCTTTTCACGATTTATCGACAATATTGCGATACTTTTCACGATTTGTTGTTTTTGTCGTATTTCAGGAGATTTGGAGCGATTTGGAGTGATCCCGAGATACACCTACTCCAGAGTGTCACCGATGACTCCCCCGAGGGGTATTTAGCTATTGGAGAGGAGCGGAAGAAGAAAGAACGTCGTAGGAGCGACGAGGAGGCAGAAACAAGCTGTTTGGGCATTTTTGGTGTCTCACTCGGCCGAGTGAAGGAGTCACTCGGCCGACCAGCGAGACACCGCTCGGCCGACCAGATCGGACACGCTTCATGCGTGCACTCGGCCGAGCATCGGAAGCCACATCGGCCGAGCGACGAGACTTCGTCCGCCCGAGTGGCACTCAGACGGCCCATTAAAAAGTGCCAACTTACTGTTTTTCGACTGCCTGAGCTTCAGAAGACCCACTCGGCTGAGTGGTAAATGCCGACCGCCCGAGTGAATAGAAGCCATCGGCCGAGTGACGACAACTCACTCGGCCGAGCGACCCCCGAAGTGAAGACCCCCGAAGACCCAGACTTACTGGAAATTCTCAGGGTTTGTCACTCGGCCGAGCGACTTTTGTTACTCGGCCGAGTGCGACGCACTGCCTGTAGCGTAAATTGCGATTTTCAGGCTGCGTAGGGTCATTTTGGTCACAGTTTTTTGGACGATTTTTGGGGGTATTTAACCCCAGTTTTTAACCTAGGTTAGAGAGCCTTTTTCCTTTACTTTTTGCAGCTTTTTAGATTAAACTTTTTAGGTTTTGATTCTTGCTATTGGAGAGGAGAGAAAAGTTTATTTTTGTTGGATTCTTGGAGAACTCTATTGGTTTGTCTCCCTCTCCATTAAAAATCTCATTTTTATTGCTTATTTGAATATTGTGATGAAATCTCTCGTTATTTCAATTGATTATTTTTGCATTTGTGATATGAATTGTGAGTAGTCTATACGTCTTGGGGCGTGGGGATGAACCCTACGAGCCCAATTTCAGATTTGTGATGATTTGGTAGAAATATTGCTAGAATTGCTATTAGGGTTAGTTTGGGATCGATATACTACGGATGGCTAGGTGTTCATACCGGGGACCAAGCAGATTATTGATGCCGCAGCGAATGGTGCTATCCTATCGAAGACTCCCGACGAATCTATGGCCCTAATTGAGGAGATGGCCTCAAACAATCAACAATGGGGCGACGAGCGAGGACACTCTTCGTCCTCCTTGAAGCCATCTAGCATCTATGAGGCGAAGGCCGTAGCGGAGCTGACAAACAAGTTCGATTCTCTCCACAAGGTGGTGGAGAGACTGGAGAAGTATATCACGGAGCCCCAAGGAACCCCTTCCACATCCGCACCAACGAATCAAATGTGTGATTGGCAAGACCAATCTCAAGCTATGTATTTGGGAGGAGAACAAGGAGAGGGATCTTTGGAGCAAGTCCAATACGTTGCGGGGAACCAAGGATATTGGGCCAATCCAGCAACTAGAAACCATCCCGGTTTATCCTATGCCAACAATGAAGGAGCGTTGAACCCACCGCAACAACTACCTTAACAAGCTCGACAACAACAACAACAACAACAACATTATCCCCCGAGGGGGCCTCCACAACAAAATTTCCCACCGAAGCAACAAGTTCCACCCTATAGGCCGCCCGGATACAGTCAAGGGTGGAGAAATCAAAACCCTCCACAAGCTCAACAACGATCCGAATTTGAAGCTAAGGTGGAGGAGGTTATGGTCGAGCAAAAGAAGATCAATGCTTCCTTGAAGGCGGGCCAAGACTCCCTTACAACCGTTGTAGCCCAAATCTCGGAGCAATTGGCGTTGCTCAATCGAAATACTCAACAATTGCCGGCGCAACCCGAGCAAAACCCACGGGGCAACACCGGCCACATCAATGCCGTGGTTACAGTTACAACTAGAGGCGGGAAGGATACCACCCCCGCCATGATTCCTACCGAGGAGCCCGTGGAGGAGAATGTAGAGCCAATTGAGCCGGTCGTTGAAGTTGAGAGGGAGAAAGAGCCGCAAAGGGAAGAAAAGTCTAGAGCGGAGCAATTGATTGAAGAGAGGCGTTTTATGCCACCGGTCCCCTTCCCCAGAGGCTTGCTAGAGCAAAAATGGAGAAACGGCTAGCAAAGTTTCTCGAGTATTTAAGAGGGGTAAGCCTCAACATTCCTTTCCTCGACGCCATCGTTGAAATCCCGACATACGCCAAGTTCCTAAAAGACTTAATTACGGGAAGAAAGAGGAAGGAGAAAATCATGCTCGCCGAGGAGGGCTCTTGGTTCACCAAGAGAGAGAAGGAGCCCGCCAAATTAAAAGACCCGGTGAGTTTTCGAATTCCTTGCACCTTGGGCGGCGTCCCTCTACAAAAGGCGTTGGTGGACTTAGGGGCTAGTGTTAGCCTCATGCCTCTCTCTATGTTCCTAAGGCTAAATACCGGCACGAAATTGAAGCCTACCGACATGCGGATACAACTAGCCGATGGTCAGATCACAAGGCCGGTAGGGATCGCAGAGGACATCCCGCTACAAGTCCCGGGGGGCATATGTTTGCCATGTGACTTCCTGATCATGGATGTTAAGGAGGAGGGAGATACGTCACTAATACTTGGACGCCCGTTCCTCGCCACCGCCGGTGTCATTATCGACGTACGTGAAGGAACTCTAACATTGAATGTCGGCAACATCTAGGTGGAGCTTCATATTCCCAAGGCAATGAAACACATGCCTTATCACGAGGAGCTGGACTATATGGACCTCCTTGACGAGGTTGTTGAGGAGGCGATCCCCCATTCAATCTGTGCTCTATTCAAGGAAGATTTCGAGGAAGGGCCGGATTTGGACCAAGAAGAGAAGATGGAGCATTCCCCCGACTTCTCCATGAAAATTGACGAAGGCGATGCTGATGTCGCAAGGATTCGAGAGCTCTGCAAGCTCTCAAAATTGAAGTCTCCGAAGAAAGCTCCGCCGACACGAAAATCGATGTCATCGGTGAAGTCGAGGACCAGAGCAAGCACTAGCTTGGGGGAACCACCCCTCAACACTACCCGAGGCAAAGGAGCACCGAGGGAGAGCACACCGCCGCAACTTCCGAATCCAAGCGTTCTCCCCGGAAAATTTGACGGGTGCATCCCATATGCACCCAATATCCCGCATTAATTGAAAATCAAAGGGGGTCGAGCTCGCGACCTTAAACGAGTGTTTGTCGGGAGGCAACCCGACGGTTATAGCTTTATTTTTACTTTTCTTTTATTTTTGTTTTAGAAATTATTAGTGTTTTGAGTCGTTCGCCCAAAAATTTCGTGATAACGGGTCCTATTTTTCTTTGATAGGAGAGGAGAACGAGGTACCTATCATTAGGAGGATAAACAAGGCGACGAGGAGCGCTCCAGGAATGCGCTCGAAGCCTAGGAGGAAGATGAAATCAACTGGAGGAAGAAAAACAGAGTTTAGAGCCCAAACGAAGCCAAACAGCAGAAAACAGGGTTCACTCGGCCGAGTATACTAGTCACTCGGCTGAGTACATAAGTTCATCCGCCCGAGCGGCTCACGAACGAGGGAAGTCTGTTGTACCCAACTCTCTGTTTCTTTTCTTGATTTCAGTATAATTGCTACTCGACCGAGTATATATATTCACTCGGCCGAGTAAAACTGATACGCTCCTAGGGCGAGTCTTGCCGAGTAGCTTGAGCCACTCGGTCAAATGGACTTCCTCCACTCGGCCGAGGGTGGCAAGGCCACTCGGCCGAATCGTGAGAGGGGAGGAATTTTCCAACTTATTTTTGTTGCGTTCACTCGGCCGAGCGACTTAGTCCCTCGGCCGAGTCGTAACTTTTCCTATAAAAGGGGGAGCGGGACGGCGCGTTTTTCAAAACGATCAAAAACCCAAATCGCGACCGCTCGTCTCCTCGACTGCTGCTCTCCCCCTCACTCGCCCGATCACTCGCCCACCGCCGCCGCTCGGCCACCCAACGCTGGCCGAGCCCGCCGCGCCTCCGCCCGAGTCGCCGCCGGCGACCACTTCGCCGGCCGAGCTCCGGTAGCGCTTATTTCGCCTTTTTCATCCTCTCGTGCGTATTTTTCGATGATCCATGTGTCTAACGAACCCCAAACCCAAATTAAATTCAATTTCTATCTATTATGCCCCTAACCCCCCATACATTTTGAATATTACCTGCTGATATCTTCGTTTGATGTGCAGGTTAAATTGGGGAGCTTAGGGGATCCCAGGGGAGCTTCTGGGGATCGTTTCGGGCTACGTGGAGGCATCGTCTTCGCACGCTTCCATTACTTTGCTCTCGCGGTGTGTCGCGGTATACTCTTTCTTTTATTTTACGCACGCCGCATTTTTATTGCTTTTGGTGAGCACCCGGGGCCCACATGCCGCCCCGGACACGGCCACGCACCCGGAGAGCTTCCGCCAAGCGGAAGCGGTCAGATGAGCCCGGCCCCTCCCACGAGGTGGAATACTCTCCTTCGCCTACACCGCCACACCCTGTTCACCCCGTTCAGCCTGCAGACCCCGCACACCCCGCACAGCCTGCAGAGCCCGCACAGCCCGCACACCCACTCCCTGCCGTCCCACAGCCACCACCACCGGCTCCACTTATCGGGCCGCTGGGGATTACGTTCCGGGACGACGCACACCGCGTCGTCTTCGAGCGCATTTCCCAGCGCTCGATCGTACCCTCCAGGTTCGCACACCTTGCAGACCTAGGACGCCTGGGGGTATTCGAGGGGGTGCTCACGTTGTATGACAACGTGGGTTGGCGAGATTTCTTCCAGGTGTCGGCGGACACGTTCGTCCGTCCGACACTTGAGGTGCTTAGTTCCATCGCCCGGACCGACGAGGGATGCTCATTTAGGTTCATGGACCGAGAGTGCCATGTCACTCTCAGTATGATGAGAGCCTTCTTCTCGTGGCCCGATGTCCCCGGGGCCGACCGTGGTTATGCCCCCACTCACATTCCCCCACCTTCCTTCGATGCCGGTGCTTTCTGGGGCCGGATTACGGGTCTACCTGCTGCCTTCGACCCTAGTAGGGCCAAGGCCTCGGCCATCGTCCACCCTTGACTCCGCATAGCTCAGCGCCTTATGGCAACTACCTTTTTGGCGAGATATGAGCCGGGGACGATGTCCACGCCGGAGCTTTATATGCTCTACGCGATGACGCGCCCCAGAGCTCTATCTAAGGAGGGTGACGAGTTGGTCCCCGCCGTTGTGATTGATATCACGAGCTGGTTTTTGGATCGTATCATCGTATCGGTGGGCGCTCGCTCACCAATATGCTGCGGCGGTCTGATCACCCTGCTCGCCATGATGACCGGCGAGGACTTTCCTGCTGACGTACGACGAGCCCCGGGCCCCACTTCACTGTCCATAGATGTCATGGCCCGGATGAAGATGCTTCGTCCGCATGGTCAGCGGCACTGGGTTTGGTTGCACGGCCCCTATGGTGCGGATTACATGATCCTCCCGAGCCCAGCTCGGACTCAGATTGCACCAGCACAGGTGGACTGGCTTCCGGCGATGGATCTCCTGATCCCCGCCGCCTATGTGCTTGAGGCTGAGGAGGCTGAGCAGGCCCATGCTGCCCATGCTGCACCCGCTGACCCTGCTGCTCCTGCTGACCCCGTGGCCCCTCAGCAGCCCGATATTTCTGTTGCTCCCGACACCTCTGTCCACACTTCTGCCGATGTCGGGAGTACCCTCGTTGAGCCCACCTCCACTACATCCACGCCTACGACCACCCCCACTACCTTCATGCCCACCACCACTGCTGGCCCTCTGTCCATTGAGCCCGTTTCCTCTGCCCTACCCGAGCGCCCGCCGACTATAGTTGAGTGCGGAGAGCCCACTTTTGCTGCCGCCGTGGAGACCGTGGTTTCCACCTCTGTCTCCACCGCTGCCGTATTTTTTGAGAGTGTCGCGGCGTCTGTCCACACGTCTGTGTCACCGACCTCTCTGGCCGCCTCGTTGCCACTTTTATACTCCACTTCCGTTGCTGTTGCCTCCACTTCTTACCAGCCTGCGCCCCGGCCTCACACTGATGCTAGGCCCACTCTTGCGAGCACATCACCTTTCCTCCACCTACCTGCTGAGCCCATCACCTACGCCACCCGAGTACACCAGCCTCGTCCTGCACAGCACAGACAGGTGCGTCCCTCTGCACCACCTCCCCCCGACACTGTACTTCAGAGCATTCGTGCTCTCGAGGGGGCGGTGAGTGGCCTCAGAGGTGACATTAGGACCCTGTCCGCCACCGTCACCGATATGGCTCGCCGCTTTGACCTACTTCCGCACATTCACTACTGCCTCACCTAGGTTCTAGAGCGGCTCCCTCGCGTACCCACACCCACCCAGCAGGTACCCACACCCGCTCAGCAGCCTGTTCCCCAGCCACCACCGCTCAACAGCATGTTCCCCAGCCGCCACCACCACCACCACCACCACCTCCGCCTCAGGACAGAGACGGCGCAGCCCCACCCTCGTAGGCACCCTTGATGCCATTTATTCTTTTTGCCGTTGTGCTGCCCGTCTCTGCTAGGTCCTGTTGATTTTTGTCCACCCCCTCCCCTCACTGTTTTTGGGTACACATTTTGTTCATATCTTTATATATCTTTATATATCTTTTTTGGGAGAGAGGGAGAGTTTTTGGTGTCACACTTTTATATCTGTATCACTCCTATATCTGCATGCATCATGTCCGCATCATATTTTTCGTTTCATTGTTTTCTTTTCTTTTTCCTCATGCATGCATCCTCACCTTCCCCTCACATTACACGTCTCTCGGTGTGCCACACTTCGCACATTGAGGACACTGTGCACTTTAGCTTGGGGGAGTGAGTTCTCACATTCTTTTCGATTTACCACCTTTATTTTTTAGTTTTTTCACGCCATTTTCCGCTTTTGCACTTATTTTCATCATTTTTCCTTTTTTTTACCATGCATCACGTTTGTCTTATTTTCTTTGTGTGCTGCATTGTAAATAGTTTCGTTTTCTCTCTTTATCTTTATTTCTTTTCATCTCATGCTAGAGATGACTTTTCTGTGATGATGATGACATGGAGTTAGCTTTCTCTATATGCATGCTATATTTGTCATGTCTTAGATTTTATTTCTGATATCATATGCTGTGATTTGCCTTGCATTTAGAGATAGTAACCCACACTTTCCTGCATGAAAATGGATGAAATTTTATTATTAGCTGAGTCTGAATATTCATATGTATGCTATCGCAGAAAACACACCAAGATTCACGCATTGAATGCTTATATCTGGAGTATCGTTTTCTTTTCCTATATCACTTCTATATGCATGATTTGTACATTTCACTTCAGTATGATTGAATGATGTTAGCTATGATAAATCTGGATTAGTTTAGCTTTTTTGTGATCGAAACTGAGTAGATTAGATTACCCTGCTGAAGTTGTCGTGCACGTCCTATAGAGTGAACTGAGAGACCTATTTATTTCTTTCTCCACATATCTTGAACATCAATTCTCTATTTTAAAATCATTGGTGAATCTCCCCTTAGCGATTCTAATATATGGCATTTCCCCCGCTATTAAATCCTAGCTCCAAATTTCCCAAAACCAAAGAAAGAAAAAGAAAAATTCTTGTATATCCTTGTTTCTCTTTGAGTTGGGATCATTGTGTATATGCTATTTTTATTGCTATAAAAAAAGAGAAAAAAAAAGAAAAAGAAAAGAAAAGAGAAAAGAATATCAATAAACGATCACATCTCATGTTCTCTCTTTCTTCTCTCTTTTTGTTTTTATTTTCATTACTTTTGGAGCTTCATAAAAAATGGGGATGTAAGTATTGTTTTTTATGCCACCACGCTTATAGATAAGCTTGGGGGAGGGAACCCAATGATGTGTGAGAGAGTGACTACTTGACGGTGTAAGACAACCTAGGCTAAGTAATATTCTATACTCGGTGAGATCGTTTTAGCTTCACGAAATCCAGAAAATCTATGCCTAGCACTCATTTCATAAAATCCACACTTTTCTATTCTTTCTATTCTATTGCGTGATATTCTTATACTCCTCTTAGAAAGCGTTCAATTGAAAAGTGTGTGATCTGCGATATTGTATACCGCTTTAAATGATTCAGACGATGTTAATTCTAAAATTATTCCGTTTTTCATGTTATATCATTATTCTTGGGTTTTCTATTTCTATTTGCGCCATTATACTATGATATCGAAATAAAATTCTTTGACATGTGTTTTACATTCAGTGCATGCTATATGATTAAGCAAACCCACGTCCTGAGAAAATGATCTAGCAGCTTCCCTCTTCGCTTTCTTCTTTCTTCTTCGTTTTTCGTTTTTTCGTTCCTCTTCGTTTTTGTTTTTCGTTTTTCGTCGTCTTCGTTTTCCGAATCCACCGGGTTCGCATTTTACTTATCTTCCTCGAGGACGAGTAAGAGGTAAGCTTGGGGGATTTTGATCACTCCTCATTTTACACCTTTTTTCCGCATGATTGCATGCCATTTAGATCGCCCAAATCACGCTTTTCACGATTTATCGGCAATATTGCGATACTTTTCACGATTTGTTGTTTTTGTCGTATTTCAGGAGATTTGGAGTGATTTGGAGTGATCCCGAGATACACCTACTCCAGAGTGTCACCGATGACTCCCCCGAGGGGTATTTAGCTATTGGAGAGGAGCGGAAGAAGAAAGAACGTCGTAGGAGCGACGAGGAGGCAGAAACAAGCTGTTTGGGCATTTTTGGTGTCTCACTCGGCCGAGTGAAGGAGTCACTCAGCCGACCAGCGAGACACCGCTCGGCCGGCCAGATCGGACACGCTTCATGTGTGCACTCGACCGAGCATCAGAAGCCACATCGGCCGAGCGACGAGACTCCGTCCGCCCGAGTGGCACTCAGATGACGCCCATCAAAAAGTGCCAACTTACTGTTTTTCGACTGCCTGAGCTTCAGAAGACCCACTCGGCCGAGTGGTAAATGCCGACCGCCCGAGTGAATAGAAGTCATCGGCCGAGTGACGACAACTCACTTGGCTGAGCGACCCCCGAAGTGAAGACCCCCGAAGACCCAGACTTACAGGAAATTCTCAGGGTTTGTCACTCGGCCGAGCGACTTTTGTCACTCGGCCGAGTGCGACGCGCTGCCTGTTGCGTAAATTGCGATTTTCAGGCTGCGCAGGTGCATTTTGGTCACAGTTTTTTGGACGATTTTGGGGGATATTTAACCCCAGTTTTTAACCTAGGTTAGAGAGCCTTTTTCCTTTACTTTTTTGCAGCTTTTTAGATTAAACTTTTTAGGTTTTGATTCTTGCTATTGGAGAGGAGAGAAAAGTTTATTTTTGTTGGATTCTTGGAGAACTCTATTGGGTTGTCTCCCTCTCCATTAAAAATCTCATTTTTATTGCTTATTTGAATATTGTGATGAATTCTCTCGTTATTTCAATTGATTATTTTTGCATTTGTGATATGAATTGTGAGTAGTCTATACGTCTTGGGGCGTGGGGATGAACCCTACGAGCCCAATTTCAGATTTGTGATGATTTGGTAGAAATATTGCTAGAATTGCTATTAGGGTTAGTTTGGGATTGATATACTACGGATGGCTAGGTGTTCATACCGATTGGGATTTGCAAGAGATTGGATCCCAATTCGATAGGAAACCCTAGAAATCCGAATTGGGTTGAAATTGATTTTCCGTAGTATCGGTTTGCAAGAGATTGGACCGATACTAGGGTTCTCGGTTGCAATTCCATGCCGATACTCGTTTGCAAGAGATTGGACGGGTAGGAACTCTCCCAACCTAGGTCGTGGCCCGAGTTTGCACGAGAGTGGGCTCGGGGCGCGATTGAACGATGATGTTGATCCTAATGCTAGCTTGCCTAGGCTAGGGTTTGCAGGAGATTGGACCCAAACCTAGGATAGATATAGACCGGCAACAGCGCGAGAGCGTGAGCTAGGTTTTACATTCAGTTGCAACTAGTTCATCCGAAATTCTACACTAGCAATGGTGATACCAATGAATCACATTGACGAGATACGGTGAGTAGCGGGGATTCCCCATTCCCTAGGCATCTTTATTTGATTTGATATCTCCATACTTTGTCTGACGATTGTGACAGGATCGCCAAAGGCAAATTCCCTATTTTCTGTTCTTAATAGCCAGGTTGATCAGAGCAGGCACTTTCATTCGTCCTCCCTGTGTTCGATAACCCGCTCGCCGCTACACCGTGCGCTTGCGGTAAAACTACAGTCGTCGCTCCGGGACGTGTATTCGGGGCGCGATCAATGGCATCACTAGCAATGTTGGACCAAGTGTGGGCACAACTCACACCATGTTGGAGGATAAATGTAAGAATGTCAAGAAGAATGTTACAACATATAGTGCAACATCGGACAGTGAATCTACTTCAGATGCGGGTGAGGATGAGGAATTTGACGAAGTTGATATTCGATCTGCATATCAAACTATGTTCACAAATTGGATGAAGATTTGTGAGATCAATAAGTCATTGAAGAAAGAAAATGTTAGACTGAAAGGAGAAAGGGAAGAGGCTATAGCTCAACTATCAGAGATCAAGCAAGATTTCAGAAATCTAGAAGGACAACTCAGGAGAACACTGCTTAGAGCCGAGAAGGCAGATAGCATTCTTAACAAATGGAACTCTGGAAAGACTAAGCTTGATGACATTCTAAGCATGGGGAAAGTATCCGGAGATCGTACAGGCTTAGGGTTCAATAGAGGAGGCTATCTTCAGTTAACCAAGGAAGTACATGGTCGAACTGTCAAGGGTCAGAACAAGGATAGACACTTCAAGCAAGGTAGCCAAAAGGATGAACACAAAAAGAGTGCTACACTCAGGCACTCTGTATGTAATTACTGTCAATGCAAAGGTCACACTAAAAATAGGTGCTTCAGTCGTATGAGACACTAACGTGAAGGAAGAGACACATGACATCCGGGGAAAAGACTCATAAAGAAATGGGTAAGGACGTCGAAAATTCATAGCCTAGTTGCCTACACCTCCATGGTTGCCTTCTCGGAAAATATGTGGTATTTCGACAACGGGTGTTCCCGACATATGAAAGGAAATCGGGGTCTTCTCTCAGAATACACTACATGCAATAAAGGACATGTTACTTTTGGTGATGGCTAGAGAAGCAAATTCATTGGGAAGGGAGAGCTGAAGATGACTGGATCTATTACTCTGAAGGATGTCATGCATGTTCAAGACTTAAAGGCAAACCTGATTAGTATAAGTCAATTATGCGACCAAGGATTGTTTGTTCAGTTCACTAAGGACGAGTGTGTAGTCCTGAATGAAGCTGGGATAAACATTCTAACTGGGAAATGATCGGCCGAAAACTGCTATCTACTTCAGGAAGCTAACAGCTGTCTCACTGCTAGTGTTGAAGTATCTGAACAATGGCATCAAAAACTAGGTCACGTAAATTACAAAACTTTGAAGGAAATTACCAGAGTTGGAAACGTTCGAGGGATACCTGTCATATCCAAGAAAATAGAAGGGGTTTACGGTCCCTGTCATCTGGGAAAATATAAGAGAACTAGTCATAAACAACTTCGGACCATCACCACCTTCAAGAACATGGAGCTGCTACACATGGATCTGATAGGACCTTCAATGGAAGTCAGCATGAGAGGTAAGAAGTACATTATGTTTGTGTTGATGACTTCTCTCGTTTCACTTGGGTAGATTTTCTCAAAGAAAAGTCAGATGCTTTCAATGCCTTCAAGAAGCTCTGCACCTGCCTTCAGACGGAGAGAGAAGTCACTATTGGAAAGATTATCAGAATTCGTAGTGATCATGGTAAGGAGTTTGAAAATCACTTGTCTGCTGATTTCTATGAAGCAGAGGGAATACGGCATGAGTTTTCTGCGCCTAAGACCCCTCAACAGAATGGAATTATTGAGAGGAAGAATCGCACTCTACAGGAGATGGCTCGCGTGATGTTGAACGCCAGGAAAGTCAGTACTAAATGGTGGGCAGAAGCGATTAACACTGCTTGCTACACCATAAATAGAGTGTATCTTAGACCAAGAACGGAGAAAACTCCTTACAAGATCTGGAAAGGTAAAAAAACCCAATGTTTCTTAATTTCATGTATTTGGAAGCAAGTGTAACATTTTGCAGGATCGAACTTCTAAAGGAAAGTTCGACGCTAAGAGTGATAGATGGACATTTCTCGGATACTCTATTACCAGTCGTGCCTTCAGGGTACTGAATCATCGTACTGATGTTTTGATGGAGTCTATCAATGTTGTTGCAGATGAATTCGAGCAGGGTGAAGCTGTTATTAATGGGGGGCCTGGTTCTCAAGGAGAGAGTAATGAAGAGGATGAAAATGTTGAACAAAATGTTACAACATTTGATTCAACACAAGTGAATACTGGTCAGAATGGTACTTCTCAGGGAACAGCATCTGTTGAGGAATCGCAATCAGATGGAAATGAAGTACATTCCTCAAGGGAGATTACAAAAGTTATACGAAATCATCCTCCTTAACTTGTCATTGGGAACGTTGAAGATGGTCTTCGCACTAGAGGCACTAGTCAGGTAAATTATCGTGATCTTGCTGGATATGTTTGTTTTTTATCTAGTTTTGAACCCAAGAATGTTAAGGAAGCATTACTCGACGACTTCTGGGTGATGGCTATGCAAGAGGAGCTGAATCAATTTCAACGTAATGACGTCTGGAGCCTTGTTGAGAGACCAAAAGGGATGAATGTCATTGGAACTAAGTGGATTTTAAAGAATAAAACGGATGAAAAAGGGAATGGCACGTGCAATAAAGCTCGTCTGGTAGCTCAGGGATACACTCAGATCAAGGGAATTGACTTTGACGAGACTTTTGCTCCAGTGGCCCGTTTGGAATTTATTAGATTACTTCTCGCCGTGGCATGTAGCTTCAACTTCAAGCTACATCAGATGGATGTGAAGAGTGCCTTTCTAAATGGGATTTTAAATGGGGAGGTATATATGGAACATCCAAAGGGATTTGAAGACCCATTCTTGCCTAGCCATGTCTATCGATTGAAGAAAGCTCTTTATAGACTTAAGCAAGCTCCAAGAGCTTGGTATGAGAGACTGACCAGATACCTTCTTAAAAAGGGCTATGAGCGATATGAGTATGGTCGGTGAGTATGCAAAAAGAGTTTGAAATCCATCCACCGCAACTGATATGTGAATTTATCGATCTTATGCAAAAAGAGTTTGAAATGAGTATGGTCGGTGAGTTAAATATGTTTCTTGGTATTCAAGTTAAACAATCTAGCGATGGGCTGTTTATATCTCAGAGTAAGTATGCTAAGAATCTTGTTAAGAGGTTCGGCCAAGCCCGCCAAGTTTGCACGCCTATGGCTACTACTAAAAATCTCTCGAAGGATGATGGTGGAAAATAAGTAGAGGTCACTCTGTACAGGAGCATGATAGGAAGCCTATTGTACTTGACAGCGAGTAGACCTGACATCAGTTTCAGTGTTGGGGTGTGTGCCCGATATCAAGCCTGTCCTAAGGAATCTCATATCACGGCTGTTAAACGCATAATCAAGTATATAGTGGAACTACTGACTATGGCATTTGGTACTCTAAAGATACCAACACACTTCTATCAGGGTATAGTGATGTTGATTGGGCAGGTAATGCTGATGATAGAAAGAGTACCACAGGAGGGTGTTTTTACGTTGGAAACAACTTGCTCTCCTGGTATAGTAAAAAGCAGAATTCGATTTCGTTGTCAACCGCTGAGGCTGAATATATTGCAGGAGAGAGCTGTTGTACTCTACTCCTGTGGATGAAACAAATGCTGTCTGATTATGGTGTTGATCAAGATGTATTGACCATTCTGTGTGACAACCAGAGCGCTATAAACATTTCCAAGAATCCTATACAACATTCCAGGACTAAACATATCGACATTCGACACCACTTCATTAGAGAGCTGGTTGAAAGAAGGTTCTCGCTATGGAATATATAGATACTACTAGTCAGTTAGCTGACATTTTTACAAAACCCTTAGACTCCAATAGATTTGAGGAACTACGACAAGCTCTTGGGCTGTGTTGTATCTAATGTTGCACATAATGTTGTACATAATGTTGTACATTATGTTGCAACCAAGATAGGAGGTCTGGTGTCATTTTTGATATTGGGTCTTGTTCTCTATTTATTTCCTCCGCATTTATTTCTCCTCATTGGTTCTCTCATCGCTCCACTTTTCTCTTAAACGTTTCAAAAAGAAAGCTGCTTTGTGGTTTTTAGGGTTCTTGTTCTTGATTCTTTCGACATAGGATTTCTTGCAGAATGGGTGGTGCTCGTAATGTGAAATCCTCTCCAAACCCTCGATGCTCCTCCCGACAGGCTGCATCATCTCATAAGGTTCCTCCTCCGTCGTCATCTTCTCATATCAATCGGAAAGGGACGTTTTCTCGCGTTCCTAGGGCTTTATCTGCCGGTATTGCTTCTTTCTCTTCGTCTCCACTTTCGCCTGATAACATGCAATCCTGTTCTATCTCGAATTTGGCTGTGGTTCCTTTTTCCCCAATTCTTGTTGATCCGTGTTCACCGATTATGCCACCGATGTCATAATATGAAGAATCTGAATGGGTTCCCTGTTTGGAAACTGTGGTAGACTGGTTTTTGTTGAGTATTGTTTCCCCGGATTTGGTTTTGATGATGAACAAACATAAATATCGTGAACTAACTCTTTGTGAGCGCAGTTATGGAGATCGTCGCCAAAACTCCACGTATATCAAAAGCAACGTCTCAAGACTTCTCAAAGCACGTGATCGTGTGCCTGAAGCTTCGTTGAAGCTCTAGGAGCATTATTGAAGTCAAGAGATTCGGATTGAATCTTTGAAGACGGTTCGTCAAGTTTTATTTATTGTCTTCTAGCTTCATTGTATAGAATGTTAAGCCTTGAGTAGGTCTTACATTATTAGAGATAGGATTATCATAAAAGCCCATAGAAACTTTTCCCGAAGCCTTACGCTTCATTTCGCGACTTCTAGTGCATCTTAGTTGGTTCAAGAAGAAGAACCAACCGACTAGATGGCAATCTAGTCGGTTGGCAATCCTTCTTGAACCGACTAGATATCCTACCTCATTTCAGCTCATTCACTGTTGACCAATTAGTCGGTCAAAGAAGGTTCACCGACCGACTAGTTGTCAAACTATTGGAATCCTTCGTGGACCGACTAGTTATATCTTCATTTTCACAGCCTGAGCTACTGTTTATCGTTAGTCGGTCAAAGAACAATCATCGACCGACTAGTTGAGAAACTAATCGGTTAGGATTTGTTCTTAGACCGATTAGTTCTCTTGTGTTCAGCTTATTGGATTTCATCTACTTAGTCGTTCAAAGAACACTCACCGACCGACTAGTTGTCAAACTAGTCGGTTGGCAAGTCTTCTTAGACTGACTAGTTCTATATTGCCTGAACCATCTTTATTGGTTGTCATCCTCTTAGTCGGTCCAAGAAGAATCATCGACCGACTAGTTTAAGAAACTAATCGGTCAGTGATCCTTCTTAGACCGATTAAGCTGCTTCAGAATAGAGCCGTTGGAGCATTTATTGCACGAATTTTGCTCTTCTCTTTCCTATATCCTATATATACTTGAAGGGCTTCTTCAAAGCTATCAAGGCTGATATTCTAGAGGTTTAGAGAAATCAAAGAGGAGCCATTCAACTCTATTTCAAAGCTCTCTCTTCTCACAAGAATCTCTCCCTCAACTCCTTGAGCCCTAATTCCTCAAGAGAGATTCTCTCCATTGTGAGCCTCTCAAGCTAAGAGCTTGATCCAAGGTCACCAATCTCTCCCTAGCCATCTATTGCTGGTCATCTTGGTGGAGCTAGGGTTTGGTGCCTTCTTCTTCCTCAAAATCCTTCTTGCCCTAAAATTGTAAGTTTACTCAAGGCATAGGATTTTGTTGGTAAGTATTTCATTGTTTCATTTACATTGATTTTGCAAGTTGGTCTCTCGGTTGTGAGAGAAGTGTGTGATCCCGGGTTGTGGGAGTCACATGTTCTTTTGTGTATGATTTGGTCTTGTAGAGGTTTTTCTACAAGAATTTCATAGTGCAAAACTTGGGTTAGTGGTTTCTAACTCAAGTATCCGGAGGGGATCCGGGTGGTTGGGACGTAGGATCACCGGGAACAAGTCGGGGAGAATTAGGTGGATCCGAACCCATTACATCGCTTGTTTGCATTGTTTAATTCTTGTTGTGTGTAGTTATTCCCCATTGTTGTTTGTGTTTACACAATAATTAGGAATACTGCTCTTGATTATTTTTAAAGTACTATTCACCCCCCTCTAGTACTTGTGCAGTAGCTATGCAGGGCATTACATTTGGTATCAAAGTCAAGTTCATAGTTATGACAAACAACGACTACATCGTCTTCAAGAATCGTGAAGGAGCTTCTTCAGTGATGGAAGGACATTCCTCAACTAGGCCACCCTTCTTCAACGGTACCAATTATGGGTCTGAAAATGCCGGATGGAAACGTTCCTCCGGAGCACTTCACTATGGAGAGCCACGTTGACGGAGTATGTCGAGCCCGCCGAACCAGACTTCGCCAAGTGGACTACCGCGGAGGTCGCCGCGGAGGTGAACAATGCCAAGGCAATGAATGCCTTGCAATGTGTATTGAAGCCCGAAGACTTCAACAAGATATGCACATGTAAGAGTGCATATCAAATTTGGAACCAACAACTCCTCATCTTGCACGAAGGGACGAGTACGGTAAAAGACTCTAAACTCGTTGTTGCTAACAAAGAGTTCGAATTATTTCACATGGAACAGGATGAAAGTTTGAAGGAGTACTATGCTCGCTTCGTGGACATATCCAACGAATTGGAAGCTCTTGGGAAGAACTATACCCAAAAGGAGAAAGTCGCGAAGATTATTGACGGACTTCCTTCTTGTTAGGAAAAGCGTACCTTCGCCATTGAGGAAGGTAACGATATAAATAAGTATACTGTCGTACAACTAATGGGTACCTTGTTGTCTTATGAGGTACGCATGGACAGTAAGATCAAGATGCAGGAAAAGATGAAGTCGTACTTGGAGCAAGACGTGCAAAAGAAAAAGACGATTGTGTTCAAGGCCGCTCCATCTACATCTACCGATGATGAAGAATCAGACGACGAGTTGGACATAGAAGCTTTGGCCGATTCGGCAAAGAAGTTCAACCGATTCTTTCGAAAAGGTAAGTTCAAGAATAAATCAAAATTTAGTTCGACTAATGCCTCCGCTCCTTTGTGTTATAAATGCAACAAGCCAGGACACATCAAGCCGGATTGTCCTCTCAACAAACACAAGGAGAAGTGGAAGGCACCCAAGTACGACAAGTCAAGAAAGTACAAGAAGGGGTACAAGAAAGGGCTTGTCGGCTCATTCACCGACTCCGAAGAGGACTCCTCAAGTGGAGATTCGGATGATGGACAAGTGGAGAAAGCACACATGTGCTTCATGGGAAAAGAGGAACATGATCAAGAGACCTCCTCCAATGAAAGCGAGGATGAAAGCAAGGATGAAGGTGATGAGGTAACTATGGATGAACTTAGATTTGCTAACGAACAACTTTGGTCTAAGTTTTCTAAATTGGCTAATAGATATATTAAGACTAAAAATGAGCTAACTAGTTTTCAAACCTCACCTAAGCCTATCATCATCATCAACGACACCGTTGTTGAAGGGTTGAGAAATGAGATCGTAAATCTCAAATCTCAACTTGAGCATGTGCATATTGAGAATTCGGATGAACATGAGATAGCGGATTGTATTTTTTGAAACTCAACTTTGAGTATCGAGAATGAGAATCTCAAGTCTCGTGTTTATGTACTCACATCGCAAGTGTCCACCTTGGATGCTTCTATGCTTTCTCTCACCGAGAAGTATGAGTGCATATTAGGCCGTATTAATAAATTCAATAAAGGTAAGGACTATTTGTATAATATCCTAAATGACTTACTTCCGCCCAATCATCACATTGGCTTGGGGTATAAGATGGGAGACTCATCCAAATCATCCACTACCTTTGTAAGGCCAACTTCCGATGCCTCAACTAGTGGGAGTAAACACACCATGGGTAGTTCATCTACTAATGGTGCTTCCATTAGGTACACAGCCCCGTTTGGAAAGAAACCCACTTTGGGTGGACCTCCAAAGAAGGGTCATGCTTTTTTGTACACCAATGCTATGCCACGTAGGAACATACATCCTACTCCATCGGTTCACAATTATGATGATTTTTATGCTACACGTCCATGGGCACGTGCACACCAAGTGAGACACCCTCACGCACGTGTTCCTCCACATGCATATGTTCATCCACACTATCATATGAACAATTATCATCATACACCATTTCATCATGTGCCATATGCTTATCCACGACATGCATCACGTAGAAATCAACAACGTATGCATGCTCCCAATAAGAATAGGGCTACCAAAATATTCACTATTTGGGGCCCGAAGAACACTAACATGCATGAGAAACAAGCATACATGAATTCCTATTTTATGAATGTCGTGCACAATGATGATTATGTTGGGAAGTCTAAGTACAATTGTTCTTGGCTTCCAAAGGTCTAATCTTTTAGGACCCAATGACCTTGGGTACTATGGAATGATATTTCTATCTTTAGGTGCTCAAGAAAAAAAACGGAGCAACAAATCTAAATTTAGCTCCAAGAATTGTGTTTTCTAGGTTCAACCACCTTGGGATACCAACCCTACCAACTCCTTGATTTGCAAAGATTTTCATTCAAATGGAGTTGATGGTGCTTAAGTGATGCACCAAAGTAGGGGGAGCTGAATGTTGTAAGTATATTCTTACTTATGGTATCCATGTATGTAGAATGCATGTAGATGTCTCTTTATGTTTTAGACTATCTCTTGCATATTTTGATGCTAGTTTTGAGCTTATGATTATGTTCTTATCTTTCGTATGCTCATGGCATTCCATGCTTATTATTGACTCATTTAGTGAGCATCTCGGAATGCATGCTAGTAATTTGGTGTTGTATGATGTGTGCATCATGTAGCCATTCGGTTCTTGTGCACATTGTATTTATGTCTCTAATGTTGATTTCGTCGCTCGACGATAATATTGGTTAAATAGATTTGTTTGTATGAAAACATATAATTGTTTTCCATGCACTAAATTAACCAAGAATGTTGATATTGGAGAGTATGTTCCATAACTCAATATGTGAAATTGATTTGAGTTTTGATGATTTCATTTTTTCTCGATTTTCGACTATGGTCTCATTGGCACGCTTTGATTTTATTCGGTATATTACATTTGGTATTTTACATAGGTGTCATTTGGACCGTGGTCGTATTCTTAGACTCTCGTGCTTTTAATTCTTAGCCATTGTTGTTGTCGTTGATCTCCTCCCGCTCTTTTTGCTAATGCCAAAGGGGGAGAGAATTAATAATGACAATATGCTAAATGATAATTTAAAGCATTTTGCCGTGAATCTAATTTGATATGTTAGATTCAGGGGGAGTTAAGATATAAAAATGGATTTAGATCCTAAATTTCAATACTTGAGTTCACATTGAGTTCTCATTTTATACTTTTCTCGTCTGCTTGATGTGTATGATTATAATTGAATACGGAACTAACGTGTCATCAATGCAGGGGTAGTAAGTAAATTTCATTTTAATCATTATTATTGATTATTATTTATGTTGGTTTGTCATCACCAAAAAGAGGGAGACTGTTGAGTATTGTTTCACTGGATTTGGTTTTGATGATGAACAAACATAAATATCGTGAACTAACTCTTTGTGAGCGCAGTTATGGAGATCGTCGCCAAAACTCCATGTATATCAAAAACGACGTCTCAAAACTTCTCAAAGCACGTGATCGTGTGCCTGAAGCTTCGTTGAAGCTCTAGGAGCATTATTGAAGTCAAGAGATTCGGATTGAATCTTTGCAGACGGTTCGTCAAGTTTTATTTATTGTCTTCTAGCTTCATCGTATAGAATGTTAAGCCTGGAGTGGGTCTTACATTATTAGAGCTAGGATTATCATAGAATCCCATCGAAACTTTCCCGAAGCCTTACGCTTCATTTCGCAACTTCTAGTGCATCTTAGTTGGTTCAAGAAGAAGAACCAACTGACTAGATGGCAATCTAGTCGGTCGACAATCCTTCTTGAACCGACTAGATATCCTACCTCATTTCAGCTCATTAACTGTTCACCAATTAGTCGGTCAAAGAAGGTTCACCGATCGACTAGTTGTCAAACTAGTCGGTTTGGAATCCTTCGTGGACCGACTAGTTATATCTTCATTTTCACAGCCCGAGCTACTGTTTATCGTTAGTCGGTCAAAGAACAATCATCGACCGACTAGTTGAGAAACTAATCGGTTAGGATTTGTTCTTAGACCGACTAGTTCTCTTGTGTTCAGCTTATTAGATTTCATCTGCTCAGTCGATCAAAGAACATTCACCGACCGACT
The DNA here is from genome assembly GCA_030789695.1 of Scilla litardierei. Classification (NCBI taxonomy): domain Eukaryota; kingdom Viridiplantae; phylum Streptophyta; class Magnoliopsida; order Asparagales; family Asparagaceae; genus Scilla; species Scilla litardierei. The sequence continues at coordinate 114,799,456 of CM061131.1, read as the reverse complement.
AGTTGTCAAACTAGACGGTTGGCAAGTCTTCGTAGACCAACTAGTTCTATATTGCCTGAACCATCTTTATTGGCTGTCATCCTCTTAGTCGGTCTAAGAAGAATCATCGACCGACTAGTTTGAGAAACTAATCGGTCAGTGATCCTTCTTAGACCGATTAAGCTGCTTCAGAATAGAGCCGTTGGAGCATTTATTGCACGAATTTTGCTCTTCTCTTTCCTATATCCTATATATACTTGAAGGGCTTCTTCAAAGCTATCAAGGCTGATATTCTAGAGGTTTAGAGAAATCAAAGAGGAGCCATTCAACTCTATTTCAAAGCTCTCTCTTCTCACAAGAATCTCTCCATCAACTCCTTGAGCCCTAATTCCTCAAGAGAGATTCTCTTCATTGTGAGCCTCTCAAGCTAAGAGCTTGATCCAAGGTCACCAATTTCTCCCTAGCCATCTATTGCTGGTCATCTTGGTGGAGCTAGGGTTTGGTGCCTTCTTCTTCCTCAAAATCCTTCTTGCCCTAAAATTGTAAGTTTACTCAAGGCATATGATTTTGTTGGCAAGTATTTCATTGTTTCATTTACATTGATTTTGCAAGTTGGTCTCTCGGTTGTGAGAGAAGTGTGTGATCCCGGGTTGTGGGAGTCACATGTTCTTTTGTGTATGATTTGGTCTTGTAGAGGTTTTTCTACAAGAATTTCATAGTGCAAAACTTGGGTTAGTTGTTTCTAACTCAAGTATCCGGAGGGGATCCGGGTGGTTGGGACGTAGGATCACCGGGAACAAGTCGGGGAGACTTGGGTGGATCCGAACCCGTTACATCGCTTGTTTGCATTGTTTAATCTTGTTGTGTGTAGTTATTCCGCATTGTTGTTTGTGTTTGCATAATAATTAGGAATAATACTCTTGATTATTTTTAACGTACTATTAACCCCCCTTAGTACTTGTGCAGTAGCTACGCAGGGCATTACAGTTTTGGTATCTTCGTAGGACAGGACGTAAATTGAATGTCACTTGGATGAATTTATCTGAAGCTCGTTTTGGTTCTGTCCTTCTTAAAGATGTGGATGGTAAATTGATTAGTGTGAGAGTTCCTTTTGATGACCTGGTTGTTCTAAAGACTTGGAATCCACCTGAGCCTTCTGTAAAAATTTCTGAGATTGTAGTGTTGGATGACACCGACTCAGAGTCATCCATGACTGGAGAAGTCCCTAGTAGAGATATTGATGAGGATGTCGTGTCTTATCATGACAATGAGGGTGCTGTTGGTCTGGATATTGGTGAAGGGTCTTCTATTCAAGCTACTCCTGATACTGCTCAAAATGTTGATGGTCATAGTGACATGTGTATTTCTGATACGGCTGAAGCTGGGCAGATGGCTTCACAGGATGTTATACATAATGCTTTTCACTCAATGGATGAGAGAAATGATAATTTGAGTTCTAAAGGGAAGGCGGATGGGGTTGACATGGAATTAGAAACAGAAGCATCTAAAGTTGTAGATGATGATATTCCAGTAATGATAACCTCTGATCACATAGAGGAGAGTGTTCCTTCTGCTGGGCAGACCACTTCTCCATGTGAAAATGTCAAACCCTCATCTATTGTTGGATCTAATGTCAGATCAACTGCTAGTGCTCAAGAAGAGGAACCCATGATGACTGCTGCTCCTAGTATGGATCCTTTTGTGTCTCACCCTCACAGAACTAGATCTAAGTACCTCAAGCGCAAAGTTTCATCCAGATCATACAATATTACTCCCTCTAAGAATCTCAAGAAGTCTGGTGGTTCAGGTTCCTTCTCCCCTTCTGCTGTGTCTGCATCTAGGGCTTTATCCAAGCAATTTTTTGATAAGTCCTGCCAGAATCGATGGCCTGTCTACTCAGAGCGGTCTATCTTTGGTGAAAAGTCTCTTGTTGTCTCATCTTTTAGAAAGACTCACTTCTTAGCCTTTCTCAAGGACATTGATCTCTTCCAAGTAGCAAGCTGCTTTAAGACTTTTTATCGAGTACTGGTCCGAGAATTCTATTATAACCTCTCCAAGTCTTCTGCGGATTCTACATCTAAATGGGGTTTCCGGACTTTTATTCGAGACAAGATTATTCCTTTCTCCCCTGCTGTCATCAACAAACTACTAAAGTGGCCGTGCAATCAGAATCTCCCTTCCTATGGTGTATCTGTTGGTGAAGACTATGATTTTTTCATTCAGACAGTCACTGGTGGGAAATTTATGTGTTGGCCAAAGAGTTTTCCTTCCCTTCCTCGGCGTTGACTGCAAAGTTCTTTTTTATTCTATTGCATTGCCACTCATAATTGGCTGTCGATGTCCAACATGTCGATTGTCACCAATGCTATGTGCAAATTATTGTTTGCTGCCGGAACTAAGAAATCTTTCAATTTGGGTCAACTTATTTTTGATTCCATCCTTTCACTTTCAGAGTCTTCTACACCTAGTACTTCTCTGCCTCATGCATCTCTCATTTCCATGATACTTTTTTCGCAAGGGATTGTCCGAGACTCCTCTGAACTTCCAGTGACGTGTGACTTGATCGGCTTCACTACCAAGTCAGTAGCCAGCAAAATTGATGATTTATCTGTTCTTCCTTCGGCTTCCGTGTCCACTGTGCCTTCTTCATCTACTTCTCCTCCATCTGCTTCGAAATCTGCTGGCAAAAGGACTTCTTCATCAAAAGTCTCTGTGCAAGATTTACTGGGTGACATTTTGGTGCTTCAGAAGGCTGTCAAATCTGTAGATGATCAGCTGGATATGATTGATGGTCAAAGAGTTCTTCTTCAGTCTCAGAGGATATTTCTCCAGGAAAGGATTGTTCAGCTCCAAGCTAAAGTGTCTTCTGACAAGGTATGACCTTTTACTTTTGGTGCCACAAAGGGGGAGATAGTTTTGATTTTTTGGTGGTGATTTAATGTGGTGATATGTTATGGTGGTGATTTGATGTTGGTGCTACTAGTGTCTGATCTGTGATCTGTGATTTCTTGAACATCTCGGGGGAGTATTTTTTTGTTGTATGATCTACCTGTTGAAGTACAGTGGTATCTCTGATTTCCATGTTAATGACTGGTACGTTTACTTCTCGACCTTGACACTTCAGTCTATTATATGCGTATGATGGTGTCAGATATTTTTTCCTGTTTGATTGTGCCACTAAAAGCCAAAGGGGGAGATTGTTAAGTCTGTTGTTTGTCATTTGTGGCACAATGGTTCATGTGGAATGTTGAACAATATGTCATATGAAATGTTGAACTTATTGTTCAACATTTGTGACCGTGACACAATGAGTGCTTATGAAATGTTGAACATTGTGTCATATGAAATGTTGAACTTATTGTTCAAACATTTGAGATTGTTCTTCGTGGATATTCTATGTAGCTGTTTGAATTACGACTTTTGAAGATAAGACCTCGTCATAATAGATTGGAGATAAGAAGTTATCGTGCTTGTTGATCAGATTCAGATCTTCTCCTTCAGTGCGGGATAGGTGTTTCTCATGGTTATATTTGTTGAAGCTGTTGAAGAATGGTTAAGGATATTCGTTTGGCTTCAGATATGTTTGTCGACTGAGATCTCTATATTAACTGCTTTATCTTGCCTAGCTGCACTTTGTGTTGTTCGGCCAATCTTCAGTGATTCTACCGGAGGAATTGTTATTAATAACTTAACAACTTCGAAGTGTGAGCGAAGTAAAGTTGGAAGTTGGATTGGCGTGTGGGTTATTGCTTTTGAAGATCAGCTTTTACGAAAGTTATACCAAGCTCCGGGAGGAGGCTGATGACTACTGAGGTAGGGGATCAAGGGAGTTGATCTTGGTCATTATTGCAAGGGGATCTTGCACGCAAGGGGAGCTTGCGCAAATTACTCCACAGGGTTGATTGAGATCAACCCTTGCGGTTTGTTTTGAGGGGGAGTTTGTTTTCCATAGTATCAAATAGTATTGGTGATTGTAATTATCATTATTTTAGTGGAGTAATTTGAATTTCTGGGCAAGGGCCCGCAGATGTAGGTGTGCACACTGAACTGCGTTACCAATGTCCATGTGTCGTGCTATTTTGATTATTATTCTCATGTGTTTACTATTTTAGCTTGCGTTCTAAACTACAAATGTGAATTTTGTAGGCAAGCCAAAATCACGAAAACCCCTCAGAAATCAGCAATTAGAGAATCTATACCTCTTGATTTAATTCATTTTGATATTTGTTTGCTTGATGGTGTTTTGACTAGGAATAAGAAATGTTATTTCATAACACTTATTGATGATTGCTCTGATTATACTTTTGTTTATCTCATGAAAAATAAAAGTGATGCTCTTGATATGTTTAAATTGTTTGTGACTGAAATTGAAAATCAATGCAATAAGAAGATTAAGAGACTACGAACTGATAGAGGAACTAAATTTGACTCTGAATTTTTCTTGTATTTTTGTAATTCACATGGCATAATTCATGAGAAAACTCCTCCATATTCACTTGAAATGAATGGAAAAGCTTAAAGAAAAATAGAACTTTTGCCGGATCTGTAGTTTCTATTTTACTTAATTTTGGAGCTACTTCTCATTGGTGGGGAGAAATTTTATTGACGGTTTTGTATGTGCTTAATATAGTTCCTAAGGCTAAAAGAAAAATTTCTCCATATGAAGTTTTTGAGAATAAAAAATCTAATCTGTCTTACTTTAAGACTTGGGGTTGTTTAGCCTATGTTAGGATTCCTAACCCTAAGAGGAAGAAACTGGCTAGTAGGGCATATGAATGTGTGTTTATTGGTTATGCTATTAATATCAAAGCATATAGATTCTATGATTTGAAAGATTATGTTGTTATTGAATCTAATTATAATGATTTTTATGAAGATATATATCCTTTTAAATTGAAGAATAGTGGGGGCTCAAGTTTGTAAGGTCACTGGTTATGTGGAAAACATTAGAAGGGGGTTGAATAGTGTTTATACAATTTAAATGATAATTACACCAAATTAAATTCCTAACCAACAATTAATGCGGAATGAAAATAAACCCTAAAATGAAACAATGTAAACACAAAGATGTTTTAAGGGTTTGGATTACCCAAGTCAACTCCCGACTTGTTCCCGGTAATACTACGTCCCTTCCTTAAGGATACCACCAGATACTCACGTTTGAACCCTAACTTGAGGTTTCTTTTTAACCCACTTATTGCAACCCTACAAGTGAAATCGAAGACACGCGATGTCCTTGACTCCCACAACTTGGGAGCAAGCAAAACACTCTCACAACCTGAGAGTTAATCTAATAACGAAAGTTATGAAATATTGAAATGACAACACTTACAATCACCTATGCCTTGAAGTAGAACTTGAAAGAGCAAGTGTGTTGTGTTGGTGTCTCTCTTGGAAGAGAGGATAACCCTTTCTCTTGACAACACCAATAGCCTAGAAGATTTCTCTTTGGTTCTAGGTTGGAGAGCAAGCGAGTAAAAGATTAGAATATAGGGCTTTGGGATTTGAGAGTTATGATCAAGGAAGATTGAAATCTTGAATGGTTGAGTAAGTTGCTAACCTCTCAATGGAACAGTATAGGCTGCCTTTATAGGTTTCTCAAATCCCTCAACCTAAATCCCCAGAAACCCCTTTAAAATCCGTGGAGAAAAAGCCAACTGATAGAATTTACACACGCGACAGTCGACTACTGCACTGTGTCAGAGGGTAGGTGAGAATTCAAACGATAACTTACCACGTGGACATTTGACTGATGAAGAGAAGACAGTCGACTGTAAATCCAACATGCGACTGTAATCCTTCTACAGGCGACTGGCCGCAATATGGGTAAGCTGAGAAAATCTCAGAAAATACTGGGAAGATAGGACAGGCGACTGATGTAGAACACACAAGTGCCTTTACCATGGGCAGGTGCCTGTGAAACTAACATCAGTCGACAGTCACAAACCCTGACATTTTCCAGAGAGCTGAGTCTGTAGAGAGCTCAAACACAGACGATTGTTGAAGAATTGACAGTCGACTGTTCCATGGACAGGCTACAGTAAATACAACATCAGTCGTCTGACATTAGAACTAGAAATATTCCAGAGAGCAAGTTCTACAGAGTAATCATGGACAGGCGACTGTTGAAGCATTTACATTCGACTGTGCCTTGGAAAGACGACTGTAAATACAACATCAGTCGACTGGCACTCGAACTAGAAATATTCCAAAGAGCAAGTTCTACAGAGTAATCATGGACAGTCGACTGTTGAAGAATTTACAGTCGACTGTGCATTGGACAAGCGACTATAAATACAACATCAGTCTACTAGCCAGATGAAAAAAAATGATCTTTGTGCTGAAGATAGACGTGCGACTAATTAACAAATCACAATTGCCTGTCTCTTGGACATGCGCCTGCAAAATGTAAAGCAGTCGCCTGAAAGAGCTAAAGCTTAGAAAGCCCAAAATTCAATTGATTAAGTATGTGCATAACAGGCGACTGTAGAACAAATCACAGTCGACTTTTTTCAGACAGGCGACTATAAAACGTTCAGCAGTCGCCTGTTGAAATCACAACAAGCACATTCTTGAGAATTATGAATTGGAGTCAAAGAAAAAGTGATCTAATGATTTCCTAAGACTGAAATGAAGATGTGTATGTCCCCAACCCATCCCTTTCTTACTCCCCAGACTACGCGCTTACCACTTTTGACGTCGAGTAGTTTTGGCATCGTATCACAAGCCTTTGAGGATATAGCCCTACCAGGGCTAAGTCCTCAGCCATCGTCACCCCTGCCTCTGCTACGCCCCGTGCCACCTAACCACTACCCTCTTTTCCAGGCCAAAGGACGGGACACTCTCCCTTCCTGAGCTTACCCGTCTTAGAGGGGTGACTCGACTTCTATGCCATTACCCTGATGGCACCATCCACCCTTCCTACTTTCTGACTAGCACATTGGCTGTTTCACCGCCTCCTCCAGACTGCCCACGCCACAACAGATATCTGTGGTGGCAGTTTCTTCACCATCTTTCCTTCCATGCTCGGTCTTGCACTTCCTACTGGTCTAGCGACACCCACTGGGCCTACTCGACTGACTCTAGATGTGCTTGCTCGCATGCAAATCATCAGGTCACACGGTGAGCGTCACTGTATCTACCTACTAGGCACCCAATGCGAGCACTATCTCTATCTGCCCCGCCCCAATCTCACACGTGTTGACCTAGTCATGCTTGACTGGGTCATTCCTGGCATTTTCCCATCCCTTCCATCCATGTCCTTAAGCCCCCAAGAGGACCAGTCACCGATGACAACTATGACTGCATATTCAGCTCCGATGAGGAGGAGGAGCCCGACTTTGTTGCCCTTCTAGTAGCCCAGCCTGCCCATCCCGCAAGAACTTCTATCCACATAGCTGTCAGTGCTCCCACCACTACCACTACCACCACCCTCGCCACTTCTACACCCACCACCACCGTAGAGACTTCCAGGGATGTCCACACCTTTTCCCCTGAGGTCACTACTTCAGTATCTTCCGTGCCCGGACTTGAGGGCACGTTTGTTTCTGACGCTTCTACTTCTACCGTTTCACCTTCTTCGGAGCCTGTCCCTACCACTACTGTCCCTACCAGTCTTGAGTCTGCCATCACCTACATGTCCCTATGGACCCCTCGCTTCTGTTCCTATCACTTTAGGGTCCACAGCCACACTTTTTGGCACGACTTATATACCAGCATCAGCTGTCTTTACTGAGAGTGTCGTGGTGTCTGTCACTACATCTGTTGCCATGACGTCTCCTATGTCTGATGCTGTTGTTGCTTCCATCTCTACACCGGATCTCGGACACATTCCATTCACATCCTCCTCCACCAAGATCCATACTAGAATGCCATCTCCTAATTTTGTCTTCAGACCTCGCTCTTCACATGGACGAGGCCAGGCTGAGACGGTCGTTTCTAGTAGTTCACGTCCCCCTCCTGGTTTCGCTATACTGATGCACGTTTGACCGCAGTGAAGACCAAGGTTGCTTGCTTGAAGCGTGCCTTTGACACCTTCGCCAGCTCAGTCGGTACCCACCACCAGTCAGTTGAGTGGGACCTCACTCTATTCTTGACATTCTGAGGATGCAGCGTGCACCAGTTGTCATACTCGCACAGACTCCTCCTTCCCAACCAGACCCTCCTCCTTCTGTCATACTTGCACCGCTCACAGTGCCTCATTCTCAAGCTTCTGTAGGGCCTGTCACTCTTTCCCCTGAGCTGGTTGAACGCCTAGTGGACCAACATACTTCTTAACTTCCTACACCACACATGGGCCCACCTGCCATCGACACACTTGTCGAGTCGCCTCATGTTGTCCCACTTTCTGGTCCTCAACAGCTGGACCCATCACCACCTCCAGAGGGTGGTGCCTCTGCTTGATACTCTGATTATATTATTTTTTCTCCTGCCACCCCCTACATATTTGTGCCCATCTGTCTCTTTGGGGCCATTTTTCTTACACAGCCTAGGGGAGGACCCCATTTTACACCACCTATATATATCTTTCATATAGCATTTGCATTTTCCCTTCTTGCATCATGTCATCATTTGCATCATTTGCATCATCTGCCTTCTTGTCCATATTTTTGTATATAGGCATTAGGTCATACACCCACATTTGCATTTTCCCTTTTTTTATTACTAGTACAGTCCATCATTTTTTTAAGTTTACCTTTTTATTTCTCCACCCACCCCACCTTAGCATCATTTCTTACCTTGCACATGTATTCTCATCAGTGAGGACACTGCTGTGTTTAGCTTGGGGGATAAGCGCTATCGCCTTTTATTTTCACTTTTTTTACATTTTCTTTCATTGTTCACCTTTTTATTTTATTTTTCCACCCCATTTCTACCATTTTAGTTTTTTCCATGTAGCATCACGTTTTTCCGCCTTTCTTTTCCATTTCTGCTAGATATATTCCGAATGCTGATATCTCTCTTACCATTAGTAGCTATCACGATGCTTATATCTCCTTCCATGCCGGTAGAGTATTTCAGTGTCTTTCTATCCATATACTTGCCTATATATTTCTTTTGATGATCATCTCTTTATATGAATGCATGGAATTATTTGAAGCAGAATGTATGCAATAGTATTTAGTATGCTTTTGTTAGAAATGCACTAAGATTCATGCATCATTAGCATATCTAAAGCATCTGCCTTATTGTCTTACTCGCCTTCTGATGCATGCATGATATGGTTGTATGCTTTACCGCTTGACTTTGCCATTTATCGAAATAATTGAAAATATCCATGCTTATGTGTTTAGTTGAAGTATTATCTTATTGAACCCTTCATGCACATCTTAGAGTGAACCGAGTGTTATCATATTTCTTTCTCCACATATCTCTTTATTTCTATACATGTCACTTGGGTTCACCCCCTTTCAGCTACTTATATCGCATCCTTCCCCAAAAATACCCGCCAAAAGAAAAGCTAGCTCCAAAAGTCCAAAAACCCAAAAAAAGAGCCAAAAAGAAAAATGCAAATCAAATAGCTCCTACAAAAGGAAAAAAAGAGAGACATAAAAAGGTCAAAAAGTACAAAAAACCAAAAGGTAAAGAAAAATATCTCTCTATTCCATTACCTAGAGCTACAAAAAATACTTGGGAAAACCAAGGAAAAAATTCCAGTTTCTCCCATCCTTTCCTTTAAATGCGATGCCTCAAGCTAAGCTTGGAGGGGTGAATTCATATGATTATATGAGTGAGCACGACATTAGAGCAGAGATTGTGCATGAATGTGCATATTCGTTAATGCTTAGACTTTGCAAAATATATTAACTATGGAAATTTTTTTCATGATTTGAAATAAATATGCGAATGCCATGACTTTTATTTTATTCTATATTGCATGCTTAGTGTGATTCTTATATGCTTCATTAATAAATCTTGATTGAAAAGTGCATCGCAAACATTTGTATATTAAAGTCTATGAATTACATGATGCTAATATGAGTTGATTGCATGAATTTAGAGAATCCCTTCCTTTGCTCTCTATGGCTTGCAAGTGTTATGTTTAGTCAAGATGTGAAATTCCAATGCATGTATTCCAATTCTTTCAGAGTATCGTGATATGTAGCGATGGCTTAAGATTTGACCGAATAATCTTGCACCTCCCTCCATCTTTCATTCCTTTTTTATTTTTATTTTCTCCACCCGGTGAGCCTTGTATTCGTCTTCCTCGAGGACGAGTAAGAGGTAAGCATGGGGGATTTTGATGTATCAATATTTTACATATATTTTCTGCATCATTCCATATCACATTCGCCTACAAAGTCCACATTTTCATATATTGTCGTGCGTCTAATGGCATAGTCGAGTTTTGTATAGCCTTGTGGATTTTCAGGAGTTTTGGATCAAATTGGAGCTATTTAGGGACATGGACACATCCTACATGTCCGGGACGTCATTGGCGAGGTTCCATGAGAGTTTGCCGAGGCAAGGAAGAAGATTGTAGTAGAGGAGGAGAAGAGATCGAGAGATGAGAGCTCTAGTCGTCCATATGTTCAGTTTCCGAGGCTACTCGGTCGAGTGCATCAGCACTCGACCGAGCTGACACACGGACGTTGCAACAAAAACAGACATGCTCCACTCGACCGAGCATCAAAGCCACTCGACCACCGAGCATCCCATATCAACCAGAGTCAAAGAAGCAGCAAAGGAGCAGCCGCATGCAGCTTGACCGAGAGGCGCCCTACTCGACCAAGTAAGGCGACGTGGCCAGACAAGTTTGTGGGCCCAAGTGCCCAGACTTTCTAAAATTTTTGGGGTCCATACCCCCTTGTATATAGGCACAATTTTTACCCTTTCTTAGGGGGCTTGCTTATTTTCCGTAGTTTAATTTTAATTTAAGTTTTAGAGAGAAGTTCTAGCCGTCGCTATTTTGTAGATACCAAAGTTGATACTTTTATTAGGTATTTTGCGTGGAATCTTGTTCTTCTTAATTATCTGTGATTGGCTATCATCCTACGATGTGTTGGTAACGATTCTTTAAACTTTGTATGCTTTAGTCGATGTTTTCTATTGCTATAATGAATTCTCGTTCCTTTATTGAATCTTTCATGTCTCTTGCTATGATCCATGAGTCGTTCTATCTAGGGCTAATGGATTAGCCCTAGGATCTTAGGATTTAGATGTAAATTTAGGAGTTTTAGGCTGTGTTGGTATAAAAGGGATGTGTTTTGGTTGATCTAGCCAAGTTTGTAGGATATCTCGAACTGTGATCGTGTCCACGGTCGGTGGCGCACACATGCTTAAGGAGTATCCTATGAATTAATTAAGAGGTTAGTGGATTCAATTAGGGTTCGCGACCATGCCCGGCGTGCTCCTTGATAGGAACCACCGACATCTTATATTACTAATTGACGACTATCGCACTTGCATCAATGAGAGCCACCAAAATACACATCGAAGTTCTATCCATGAGAGTGGCCTGAATGGTGATCATTCTATCCACGAGAGTGGCATGAATGGAGATCATTCTATCCATGAGAGTGGCATGAATAGTTGTCGATCCTAATGCACGGATCGTATGTGAGGCCACCCATCATGAGCGAGGGGGTAAGCGTGCGATAGGTTAGACAAATAGTGCTAATTTTAACCGACCATTGTTCTACATCTTAGATGCGACAACCCTCAATAAAGCCAATTCAACGTAAGAGTTTTAACCTAGCATCGACATCCGACGATGTCACGCCCCGCTTCCCTAAAATGGAGGCGAGACATGAAAAGGTCCGCACGAGAGTGGAGTAGTGAAGCCCCAAACCCGATAAGCGTCAATAAAACATAAGCAGGTCCCTGTAACCACAAACGGAACAATAATAATAACACAAGGAGAGACATAAATAAAATCTCAAATCTCAGAATTTGTCCAACATTAAAATTAAGTCCAACATCCAGAAAAGCCACCAGGCTAAAAGAAAGAGTCTAAAGGCTCAGAACAAGGCCAAACAAAGACAAACATAAACAGAGTATAGGTGCTGCACACCGACAACTACAGCAGTCTAAAACAAAAGGGAAAGCTCAACGAAGACACTAGGACTGGTCCCCAGTGTCCACGTACTCCTCCACAGCAACCGCGGGTCCTGACTCAGCGTCAGCGAACACCACGTCCTCAACAACGAACTCTGGCTCGGGATCTAACATGTGTCACCCAAAAGAGTAAAGGGGCACATGTCAGCAAGTCTAAAAGACTTGGGCAAGGAAACTGAAAGGAAGGTAAACTAACAACCTATCAGTTATAGTACGATGCTCAGCATGGCAAGTATAAAATGGAAGTGACAAACAAGGTAGGGTGCAAGTAACAAGTATGGCATGGATGACAAGTTTTACCAGTATAAACACGGACAAGTACAAGTCAAGTAAATCACGTCAAGTAAACACGTCGTGCACAGAGATTCCGCCTGTTGGCTAGAGTGGCTGATCGGGCCAACTCCTAAGCTCAAGTGACCGTTTATCTCTACCCCTCCACGTGTATCGAGCCAGGGCGTTACCCCGAACACGGAATGCTCGCTTCTGGAACACGAGCCAGGAAATATGCTTAACACGTATATCGAGCCAGGGCATTACCCCGAACACGGATTGCTCGCTTCTGGAACACGAGCCAGGAAATGTGCTTAACACGTATATCGAGCCAGGGCATTACCCCGAACATGGATTGCTCACTTCTGGAACACGAGCCATGAAGTGTATTTAACACGTATGGCATTGGGTTATGCCTGCAACGCAGGTGCCTAGCCGGAAACAAGTAGATCGGGCATTGGCTATCAACCAACTCACGTAGCTCGCTTCTGGAACATGAGCCAGGAAACACAAGTATGGTAGCGTGTGCTACGAATGTGACATTCAACATGGATAGCATGGCATGGCATGTAGTAAGGCGTACAGGTAAGGAATTAAACATGGCAGTTTAATATGCATGAACAACAAGTTAAAAAGTGTTGGACCTAGCTTCATTATCAAGCTAGATCAATTGAGGTGGCGGATCTAGTTTCGTTGTCAAACTAGGTCAAATAGGCGTCTAGGCAGCTATCATTTCACTGTCTAGTCTCTTTTACGCTACAACAAGCAAATGGCCTAAGACATGGCCTAAAACCCTAAGTGGCAAGTTTCACTTGCCTAGCACCGAGGATGACGATCACGAAGGTTCGACTCACGGACGCTAATCTACGGGGAAGAGGTCGCTGCCATGGCAAAACAACATTAGAACAACATCCAACCTAGTTTTATTAGGGTTTCACAAAAACACAAATGGTTTATGAGAATATTAAGAGATCGATTTATTACCGAATCGTTAGCGGAAGAACGATGCCGAGCAAGCACGGCGACGGAAGAAACGATTCGGGGAACCTACGGTTCAGATCTGGAAATGGGGAGAAAATCTGGAGAAATGGGGTTTTGGGGATTTTTGGGGGTTTTCCGGTGACCTAGAGGAGGTGGCCAGCCTAAATGGCGAGAGGGAAGCTCCAAGGGAGGAAGGAATGGCTTGGGGAAATGTTGGAGGGTGATTTAGGGGTGAAAATGGCTCAGGAGAATGAAAGAGGGATGAAAGAAATCGTGGGTGGGGTTTAAATAGGAAGAGCTGGCGGCTGCCCAGAAATTAGGGTTTTGACACTGTTTAGTCGGTCAAAGAGCAACCTCTGACCGACTAGTTTGGGAACTAGTCGGTCGGTTGACCAACGCAGACCGACTAAGTGTAAACAGTAACTCCTGATGAAAAATAGGATTTAGATTTAGTCGGTCAAAGAACAACTACTGACCGACTAGTTTCTCATCTAGTTGGTCGACGAACGTTCTTAGACCGACTAAGAATGAATAGTACTTGGTATCAAAATGATCATAGGGCTAGTCGGTTAAAGAACGATTGCTGACCGACTAGTTTCTCATCTAGCCGGTCGACGAATGTTCTTAGACCGACTAACGATAAACAGTAACTCCTGAATAATTGATTCAATGAAATAGTCGGTTTGAGAAGAGTTCCTGACCGACTAGTTCTCAATCTAGTCGGTTGGTCCCCCTTCTTGAACCAACTAACGTGCACGATAAGTGCCGAATTGAAACGCGAAGCTTCGGGAAGATTCCTACGTCATCTAAGATCACTCTAACTCTAAAATATGAGCGATTTGAAGTTCGTCATGAGTGACTTACTCCAAGATCAATGATTCTAAGGAAGAAGCTAGAAAATCACGACGAAACGAATGAAAACGAAAGCTACGGGGACGAAAACCACGCATAAGGAGAAAATCCATTCAAAACATATATATAATGTAGATAATACAAAATACATGAAAACAAGTCGTTATATCCTCCCCAACTTAGAATAAAGTCCGTCCTCGGACTTTCTAACATATCTAGTCGCTCTAGTAACTACCCCAATCATATCACCTTCAATCATGTATAGTTATTACAAGTGCTTATATTCGCACTAGGTAATCAAACATTTACACTACTAGCATGCATCATCCACGCACTTCATGCTCTTATACCTATCAAACATTTACACTACTAGCATGCATCATCCACGCACTACTTACCTAGCACAAACAATAGTTCAGCTACTCACTCATTGATAATATTAGTCTCATACATGCAATTACAACCATCGCTCTACGCATAGATAGCTACCTATGCATCAAGCAACCATGGGCACATTACTCCCTAATATTTCCTAGTTTACATCCAATGTCAACATATCACTACAAGTAACCACACCACTCAATATTCAGTCATGTTATTATATCTAAGATACACTTACCGCTACTATAATTTCACAATTCTTAGTAATTCCAATACATGCAAATATTTCACTATAACTTAACATCACATACGGCCCTATAATAATACCCACGACACGCCTCACATATTATAGTCACCAAAACTTATAACTAAGCACTTACTTACCCGTGCATGGTGCACACCCACACACGCTAATATTTCATTCATATATACCAATGTATACTCAGCCCATAAACACACTTAGTTTTAGCTAGCATATATATATATATATATATATATATATATATTCACGCAGGCGAGCCCCCCTAATAAATAACTATACCACAAGACCAACACCTATAATTATATACTGGTTTAGTGACCCACAATCATGTGCGTAACACAACCAGACACAAACAATCCAAACATTATACATACGTCATCCAACACCTCACACCAATCACAGACAAATACACCAATGTACATAGAGTATACCCACTCAAGCTTGAGTGAGACTCAAAATCATAGCAGAATATTCTATATACATAACACAGTGTCCATACATATATCAATACTATTCTAATGCATACACATCTACCAACACAACCATATACATATCATAATGTCAAACACCCTTAATATTTAATCAGGTAATATCACGTATTTCAATCACTTTATATACCACAATAATAATACAGTCATCAGCACACTAATAGTTACATACTCCCCCTAATAAATGCATTCGTCGTATAGTCACAGACAAGTATCATATATATTCACACCATATCCTACTTCTTATAATTAGTACACCAATACATCTATACATACATAGTTACGGCATGCAATAGTCGTGTATACTTCAAGGTATACACGCATACGACATCCCGTAAAAGCAAGCAATACCAATCAAAATTATAATCCTATTACCATATGTATATTACCTATAATTCATGCATTAATCTATAACTACTTACGTCTAAGCACAATACGTATCTACGTACGAGCACATACTCACACGTACAAGCACACAGGTCATATAATAGGCCTACTCGCTTAACTTATACGTACACCCATTATTATTGCTCCCATCAACACATAGCTTTACCAACATATTATTTCAAGCAATATAAGCATCTCCGACTACATACGTCTCATTAAATAATCAAATCACTGATTCATATACTCAAGCGTTCCCATAGTGGAATAGCTATCCTTACTCACACTTATCAATAAATACTAACACACATACAGATTCATAACATCATGAATAACTCTGAGTAGGTATATATCAGACAGTAGGCAATCATTTTTATACTACAGGGGAGTACACTCATTCAAGCCCACATACACAACTTAGGTACAAGCACCACGACAGCATCACAAGGGTCCAAGGCCTACTTAACAAATTAGGGTTGACACAGACATAGACGGGCACTAAAGCCTAAACAATAGAGGAAGACATAGGTCGAAAGCGTGACGAGGGAAGGATCGATAAACACGAGTTCAGATAGGACGAATACAAGGAGACAGCTTGGTTAGGAACAGCGACCCACTTGTGAATGTTTAGGTAGAGGAAAAGGAGATGCAGTGATACGTTTATAGGTTACAGAAAAGAAAATAGGGTAAATAGCATAAGCTAAAATACGGGGAAATTGAAACTGCCGTACTTCAAAAGTTGGAGTCCTCGTTGTATAAAAATATTTGGAGATCGACAAAACAAGTTGTTCGAGACGAGTTTAAGTGAAATATACATAGTAAGAGAAAACGGTTTATTGGCTTATCGAAAGCTATTTTAAAAGTAAATCATCCACGCACGAATATTAAGGACGTAGTCTTAGAAAATATTATACGGCAGTGATTTAATAATGTTGGCAAAATTTTTGAAATGAAATTAAATTAATTAAAGAATTTTAAACTCGTGTTAAATACTTTCAAAGTCTTTAAGCCAGGAAAAACTTAAATAATCGATATTGAAACTACTTTTAGAGTAACCAGGTTTTGCCAAAAAGAAATCGTTTTACACAAAGCTCTTAAAAATATTTGAAATTCAATTTAGTTTAGAAATTATTCTAAAAGCATGTATGGTGAACGGAAAACTTAGTAGTAGGTTTATCAAAATTCGTAATAAGCTTTAAAACCAAATTATAGAAGATTCGGATCAGAAAATGGTTACGAAATAGTAATTCCACAATAATCTGAAATAGGGGAAACGACGAGCACAACTTAGGCTTATTGGAAGCTGAAATCATATGTGACTTGAAAAGTATATTAAAGGAAACGCGATGAGTCATGTGTCTGGCATAAATAAGAAAGGGAAAATTACAAATCGAATTTGGAAAAATAAAAGTACGGTTCAGAATAAAATTTATATAAGAAGGGACAAGGTGTTTTCATGGGTACGGAAGGTATAGGCTGGCAAAATACATTGGGTTAGTATTCCAAACTTCGATAAAAGTTTTAGAGGTTTTTAAGTCAACGAAGGAGCATGAAGTAATAGTATACATATATATTAAAATTTTGAACAAATTTAAACTTAGGAAAAAGGAAATAGAAAGATATTTTTAGAAGATTCAAGGTTTGCAACGGAGAGGTTCGAAAATATTATACGACAGTAGTTTAATATAATATTTCGGCAAAAATTTTGAAATTCGAAGAATGAAATCCGATCAACTATAGTATGAAAATTTAAGCCCATGCTAAATGCTTCCAAGTTTTAAAACTGAAGAGAAATTCCAAATAAATAATGTTCAAAATACTTTTTAGAGGGACCCGGATTTGCCAAACACTAATTTATACAAGATCTTAAAGTACGAGTTCAATGAACCTAGGACTGATATATGAAAATAATTGAAGTTCTATTTATCTTGGAAGATATCCTAAAGTAATCAAAATTGTAGTAAAGTTTTAAACAAAAATACGAGAAATATTGGTTAGCAAAAAGCTACGAGATTAAAATTTCAACCAATAGACTTCAAAATCTACGAAAGGATTTTAACTCGATCGAATGGGGAGGAATTAAATATTTAAGAAGAGGGGGTAGTCATCAAGAATTGCTTCTACACGAAGCTCCGGGATATAATGCACATTGATGCACCAGAGTCAAGAGGACTCGTGCCAGAAATGTGCAAACCCAAATTACACCCAACAACCAGCCTAGCAATCAAACTCTATTCTAGCAACATAACATATTCAAGCAACCAAACATATTCTAACAAACAAGACTGTCTAAGGGAAGAAGGCAACTAGACTGAGGGTTACCTGCAATAACTTCGTCCACAGTTTCAGCCTCAACTACAGTCATCAGGGAAACCTGCCTCCTCAGCGGAAAAGCCTGCCGAAAAGCATGCTTCTGTGGAACAAGGGCTGCCCCACGTCTAACAGCTACGGGTGCTTTTCGTAGTTGAGCTCCGACTGGCGCTCTCCCCAAATGTCTAGCTCCCGGACAGTCCTTTAAGGTATGCGCTGCGGCGCCACAAATCAAGCACTGGCCCAGCTTCCACCTGCACTGTTCCTTCTTATGACCAATCTTGCCACAATGATGGCACACCTTCCGACTCGGCCCAGCTTCCGGTGCTTGCTGCTGTGGAACTCTATCCGATGCCTTTCGCAGTTGATTTGCATGCCGACAATCCTTCGCCGAATGAGTAGCACCACCACAAACCAAACACTGACCTAGAAAGCTTCTGCACTTCTCCTTGACGTGCCCGGTCGTGCTGCAGAAATAGCAAGCCTTCTGAGTAGATCCACCACCAGCTCAGATCTGACGTCTTCTAGCCATCTAGCGCCATAGAAATGGACCAAAATTAGACTCAAAGCTTAATGACTCGGATGTCGAACTTAGTTCATTGGACATTCTAATATTATTATCGTTATTCCGATAATCACAGTTACAGAAGAGGACCTGCATGAGCCACCAACAAAACCTGTCACGCACCGCTTCCCTAAAATGTAGGCGAGACGTGAAAAGGTCCGCACGAGAGTGGAGTAGTGAAGCCCCAAACCCGATAAGCGTCAATAAAACATAAGCAGGTTCCTGTAACCACAAACGGAACAACAATAATAACACAAGGAGAGACAGAAATAAAATCTCAAATCTCAGAATTTGTCC
Source organism: Scilla litardierei (assembly GCA_030789695.1). Classification (NCBI taxonomy): domain Eukaryota; kingdom Viridiplantae; phylum Streptophyta; class Magnoliopsida; order Asparagales; family Asparagaceae; genus Scilla; species Scilla litardierei. The sequence continues at coordinate 114,780,630 of CM061131.1, read as the reverse complement.
AACATTAAAATTAAGTCCAACATCCAGAAAAGCCACAAGGCTAAAAGAAAGAGTCTAAAGTCCCAGAACAAGGCCAAACAAAGACAAACATAAACAGAGTATAGGTGTTGCGCACCGACAACTACAGCAGTCTAAAACAAAAGGGAAAGCTCAACGAAGACACTAGGACTGGTCCCCAGTGTCCACGTACTCCTCCACAGCAACCGCGGGTTCTGACTCAGCGTTAGCGAACACCACGTCCTCAACAACGAACTCTGGCTCGGGATCTATCATGTGTCACCCAAAAGATTAAAGGGGCACATGTCAGCAAGTCTAAAAGATTTGGGCAAGGAAACTGAAAGGAAGGTAAACTAACAACCTAGCAGTTATGGTATGATGCTCAGCATGGCAAGTATAAAATGGAAGTGACAAACAAGGTAGGGTGCAAGTAACAAATATGGCATGGATGATAAGTTTTATAAGTATAAACACGGACAAGTACAAGTCAAGTAAATCACGTCAAGTAAACACGTCGTGCACAAAGATTCCGCATGTTGGCTAGAGTGGCTGATCGGGCCAACTCCTAAGCTCAAGTGACCGTTTATCTCTACCCCTCCACGTGTATCGAGCCAGGGCGTTACCCCGAACACGGAATGCTCGCTTCTGGAACTCGAGCCAGGAAATGTGCTTAACACGTATATCGAGCCAGGGCATTACCCCGAACACGGATTGCTCGCTTCTGGAACACGAGCCAGGAAATGTGCTTAACACGTACATCGAGCCAGGGCATTACCCCGAACACAGATTCCTCGCTTCTGGAACACGAGCCAGGAAGTGTATTTAACACGTATGGCGTTGGGTTATGCCTGCAACGCAGGTGCCTAGCCAGAAACAAGTAGATCGGGCAGTGGCTATCAACCAACTCAAGTAGCCCGCTTCTGGAACACGAGCCAGGAAACACAAGTATGGTAGCGTGTGCTACGAATGTGACATTCAACATGGATAGCATGGCATGGCATGTAGTAAGGCGTACAGGTAAGGAATTAAACATGGCAGTTTAATATGCATGAACAACAAGTTAAAAAGGGTTGGACCTAGCTTCGTTGTAAAGATAGATCAATTGAGGTGGCGGATCTAGTTTCGTTGTCAAACTAGATCAAATAGGCGTCTAGGCAGCTATCATTTCACTGTCTAGTCTCTTTTACGCTACAACAAGCAAATGGCCTAAGACATGGCCTAAAACCCTAAGTGGCAAGTTTCACTTGCCTAGCACCGAGGATGACGATCACGAAGGTTCGACTCACGGACGCTAATCTACGGGGAAGAGGTCGCTGCCATGGCAAAACAACATTAAGACAACATCCAACCTAGTTTTATTAGGGTTTCACAAAAACACAAATGGGTTATGAGAATATTAAGAGATCGATTTATTACCGAATCGTTAGCGGAAGAACGATGCCGAGCAAGCACGGAGACGGAAGAAATGATCCGGGGTACCTACGATTCAGATCTAGAAATGGGGAGAAAATCTGGAGAAATGGGGTTTTGTGGATTTTTGGGGGTTTTCCAGCGACCTAGAGGAGGTGGCCGGCCTAAATGGCGAGAGGGAAGCTCCAAGGGAGGAAGGAATGGCTTGGGGAAATGTTGGAGGGTGATTTTGCGGTGAAAATGGCTCAGGAGAATGAAAGAGGGATGAAAGAAATCGTGGGTGGGGTTTAAATAGGAATAGCTGGCGGCTGCCCAGAAATTAGGGTTTCGACGCTGATTAGTCGGTCAAAGAGCAACCTCTGACCGACTAGTTTGGGAACTAGTCGGTCGGTTGACCAACGCAGACCGACTAAGTGTAACAGTAACTCCTGACGAAAAATAGGATTTAGATTTAGTCGGTCAAAGAACAACTACTGACCGACTAGTTTCTCATCTAGTCGGTCGACGAACGTTCTTAGACCGACTAAGAATGAATAGTACTTGGTATCAAAATGATCATAGAGCTAGTCGGTTAAAGAACGATTGCTGACCGACTAGTTTCTCATCAAGTCGGTTGACGAATGTTCTTAGACCGACTAACGATAAACAGTAACTTCTAAATAATTGATTCACTGAACTAGTCGGTTTGAGAAGAGTTCCTGATCGACTAGTTCTCAATCTAGTCGGTTGGTCCCTCTTCTAGAACCAAATAACGTGCACGATAAGTGCCGAATTGAAGCGCGAAGCTTCGGGAAGATTCCTACGGCATCTAAGATCACTCTAACTCTAAAATATGAGCGATTTGAAGTTCGTCATGAGTGACTTACTCCAAGATCAACGATTCTAAGGAAGAAGCTAGAAAATCACGACGAAACGAATGAAAACGAAATCTACGGGGACGAAAACCACGCATAAGGAGAAAATCCATTCAAAACATATATATAATGTAGATAATACAAAATACATGAAAACCAGTCGTTACAGACGATACTAGCCGTGAGTCCTAACGCTCTAGTCTTTTATTATTGATTAGAATCTTGCTTGAAAGATAACTCTGCAACAATTTTCTGAAACCGACTGCTAGCATTATTCTAGATATTTAGAGATTACCCAAGACAATAATAGCATTCACCTCCCTGTGGGATCGATATCTTTAATATTATAACTTGACACCGTGCATTTGCAGTACCCTTCGGGAGTTACATTTAGGATACATCTAGCCTTGGTATTTGTGCCATTGCTAGGTGGGTTTTAGGTGTTAGTTCTGGGTGCATCAAGTATTCTAACAAATTCATTTCCCAAATAAATAATATTATCAAAATATCCTAACCTATCCCACCAATCACCCGCGTAACCCACGCGTATATCCCGAGGGATATAAACAAATCATCCTTTGCATATCATCTCTCCCCTACAAAAACAAATCAAAGTAAAACCCTAACAAAACAATTCAGCTGCATTTTTTCTTCCCTCTCAAACCATGCCACCTCCTCACACTAAGCTTCACCGACGACTCTGCCGCTCGACCCAACAACTTCGTTTAAGCCTCCGACCAACTCCATCAGCGACAGCCTCCACCCTCTAAGTTCGCACCCACGCTCGCCTCTTCTACCGGTCGACCACCGCCCCGTTGTCGTCTGGGTCACCGCTACAACCGCTGTCCAAATCCGTGGTCACCCACCTGCAAGCTCACACAAGGCTACGCAAAATCACATAAGTTAATAACCACATGTCATATTATATATGTACTTGTCATAACCCGTGTCCATGGGCACAATACATTTAAGATTCCACCCACGAAATCTTTGTTCCGCAAAAATTATTTCCACATCCAAAATTTAAAAGAACAAATTATCGTAAAAATTTTTAGGGCATGGGAACCTTCGGCGTGGGCACCTTCGGTACAGAACAACAAATACAGCACGGGCACCTTCGGCGCGGAACAACAAATTCGGTGCAGGAGCCTTCGACGCAGAACAACAAATTCAACGCAGACACCTTCGGCGCGAAACAACAAATTTGGCGTAGAATAACAAATTCGGCACGTGCGCCTTCAGGCCGGAACAACAAATTCGGCGTAGAACAACAAATTCGGTGCGGAACAACAAATTCGGTGCGAAATAACGTGTGGATGCCTTCAAAGAAGAACAACAAATTCGGCGAGGTCGCCTTTGGCACTGAACAAAAAATTCGACGCAGGCGCCTTCGGCGCGGAACAATAAATTAGCATAAAAAATTTAGCGGAACAACAAATTTGGCATTGAACAATAAATTCGACGCGGGTGCCTTCGACTCGGAACAACAGATTCGGCACAGAACAACAAATTCGGCACGGACGCCTTCGGTGCGGAACAACAAATTAGCGTAAAAATGGTGCGGGCGCCTTCGATGCAGAACAACAAACCTCATGGTATTTTTCGACGATGATATTAACTTAAAATTTTTTATGCTAATTTGTTGTAACGCTAAATTTTTTTACGCTAATACACGATCTTTCCCAAGACACTTTTAATTTCAAAGTTTTGGTTTCCAAGACACTTTTCCCCCTCAAAATTTAAGTTTTTCCACTAAAATTTTCACAAAATCCAATCTCAAACATTGATTTACCAAGATCAAATCTCCGCCACTCTTTATCTTGTCCTAGTCAGCCCTAGAATTCAAAAAAAGTTTGTCAAATGTATAATAGATTATAATGTAAGCAGTATGTTATATGAACAATATAAAAATTTAATGCATAACTATATTAAATTGATATGTTAGTTTATATGAAGTTTAGTTTATATACATATATGTGTACAGTGATGTTATGTAAGTGATAAATGAAATATATGTTAGTTGATAATGAATAGTAGGCTGGTATATTATAACCCTATATTATGTGATGATATGCATATGATATAACTCATAAGTTTTAATTAACAGTATGTTTAATGAACAGTACGTTATGTGTACATATTAATGTTATGTTATGTAATTAATATGTAGTTGGGTTATATAATGCTTAGATGTATATAAAAATAGTTTATAAATTAAATAAAAACGATTATGGTGTAATGGTAAATATCTTGTTAAACCCCTTTAAGAACCTTTTAACCAATCAAAAATCCGACTTCGCAGAAATAATCACGCCTCCCGTTACGACCATCTGGACACTCAACAACCCGCGAGGCAAGTATTTTATTGTAAATGAATTGCATAACCAAACTACTCAACATTAATATATGCTGAATTCTGTTATTAATACGCATTTAGAGTTTAGGACTGAATCGCATGCTTTCACTTTAGTAGTTTCTTTCGAATGAATGGACATGTAAATATGAAATCGTTTGCTGGAAACAATTGCTATCTGTCTACTAACATAATGAACCAAACTAAACAGAGGGTAGGACACAACCCTCGAAATGAACAAATGTAACACCATCGAATACAGATGGGTTGAACCTAGTCGAAGACTAGACAGACACTTAGATGGGGTTGGTCCATGTAGGGTCTGTAAGTGTGTCTTGGACACATTACGGCTACTTCTATATCACACTAATGGAAGAAAGCATCTTGGCCATTTTCCAGGTTAGGGATGACAAGAAGCATCATGATAAACCCCCGATGATAGGGTGTATCGAGTGCACTAGACTTATCCAGATATGGACTTGCACGAGCACATATAACTAATAATATTCCCTTAGTAATTGTGTTAACTCCTTCAAAATGCAACTCACCTGTCAAATTATTCCAGCATGCTCATACCTTACTTTACGCTTTTTCTGTTGCTAAGTTATTGCTTTTAATTACTATAAAATCTTGCCAAGGCTTTTCACTGACATACATTTCAATGAAACTATGAAATATATGTTAGGTTCAGAGAAGGAGTATAGCGAGGACCACACTTTTGAGGATCCGAATCAGGAAGTAGATCCCACAGACCAGAGCTACCAGGACGCCAAGATTTTCCCTACTGAGGACTATATTATTGCTGTTGTCTCTATTTATTTACTTTTATTTATTATTGTAGGATTGTTGCTCATGTAATAAAATGTACGGCCATGCTAGGCCTAACTTATTTGTTTACTTGCTTTTGAACTCTGGGCAAAGTTGTAATAAATATCTGTGTTGTTTCTGAATAATGCGATTGCAAGGACCTGATTGCTTTACACATAAAATGCTTATTGTGCTTAAGTCAAAGAAGAAAGAAAAAAGTATTCTTCTTTGCTTTAAGCATGTGTGGACCCGCTCACGTTCTCGCTCCCAAGTACAATGGAAAGCGGGGCGCGACAGGTTTTAGTGATGGCCCAAGCAGGTCCTCTTGCATCCTGCGAGGCATTTCAGGAACAATGTGAATATTATTACAAACCAGATCGTTTAGACAAATTTGTACACAAATGTTTACCTTGTTTTGTTTGCAGTATGGCAGGATGCCCCAATACACGCAACAAAAATGGAGTCAACGGGAACTGTACTCCAGACATCCACGAGCTCATGGGAGTCATAAGAGGCATGTTGAAAATCCAACAATAGCTTATTTAGTAAGGTCAACAACAGCAAGCTGTACAACCTGCACCACCGCCTTCGCGAGCTGCACCCGTAGCGAAGCAATTTCGGAAGCTGAACCCGAAGAGCTTCTCTGGAAGAGAAGGGCCACTGGAAGCTGAAGAATGGGCCCGGAGTACGTACGACGATCTGAGTCTTTCTTGTATTGATCAAGATGGATTGGTAGAAGTGGCCAAGGAGCAACTAACGATCAATGCATGAAACTGGTGGGACACTGAAGAAGCTCGTCTGGTCAAGCCCATCAACTGGACCATGTTTCGAGAACGTTTCGACGCTCAATATTTTTGCTGATCAGCTAAGAGGGGACTGCAGTAATGATTCATCAACCTAAAACAAGGGAATCATACCGCTGACGAATACGAGGCAAAGTTCTCAATGCTTAGTCGATTCGCTCCACATCTGGTGGAGGATCCCGACGACCGTGCATATCAGGTTCGCCAGGGTCTGGACCTAGACTTTCAGGCTTCGATGTCTTCGGTGAATCTGACTACACACCAGGACGTATTGGATGCTGCTAGGAAGCATGAGTTTATTATAAATCAGAAGAAGGTGCTTCAGACTGGAGGAAGCAGACGTAACCTGAGCCACCCAAGGGCAATCTTAGGCCTACTCAGACTGCTTAATTCAAGAGGCCTGCTGCTCCTGCCAACAACAGACCTCAGATGGTGTGTTTATACTGCAAGCACATTGGTCATCTCAAGAAGGACTGACATGAGCTGATGAACCAATGTTTGGTATATGGAACGTCAGCGCATGCTACCAGAGACTGCCCTTGCCGAACCAACAAACCGATGACTGCTAGACCATCTGTATCATTTGGACCGATTCAGCATGGACCCCCTGGACCTAATCAGCGTAGATCACCCCTGGCCCCACAGCAAAAGCTGATGAGCAGGCAAGGCAGAACCAACCGAGACGCCAGGCATTCACCATGACGAAGGCCGAGACTGATGAACAAGTGATCTCAGGTATTACCTAAACTCCTTCTTTTATATGCTTATAATATACATATATGTGTGTTTGATTGTTTTATCCTTAGGTAAGGTGTTTCCCTATATTCTAGGTGTTATCTTAATAGCCTCTCATCTTGCTTTATCTCTGTTTGATTCTGGAGAATCTCATTTCTTCATATCCTAAGGATTCGTAGAGAAGCACTTTATTCTTGTTGACTCTTTACTTAATTGTTGGAGCATCACTACCAGGAGTGGAGTAGTGAAACTTCTTCTGGCTGTCGATCTTGCCTTATAGTGATCATGCCCAACTTCGATGCAATATTCGGTATGGATTAGTTGGGAAATTTCTACACTAACATCGATTTTCGCAGGAAGAAGGTAGTGTTCGAAATCCCCGACCATTCAGTGTTTGAATTCGCTAGCGGAGCCGGTTCACTTGGACCAATCAAGTTTCAGGCCAAGCTGAACAATATGATCATTGCATCGATGTTAGTCGAGCCCAACAAGTTTTGAGACTTTGCAGACGTATTCCCTGAAGATATTTCAGGACTACCGCCAGATCGAGCTTTGGAGTTCACCAGCGACCTTCTGCCAAACACTCAACCTATTTTAAAGGCATCTTATCGCATGGCTCCTGCTGAACTAGAAGAACTTCGAAAACAGCTCGACAATTTGTTGTAGAAGGGATTGGTACATCCCAGCGTATATCCTTGGGGTGCACCTGTTCTTTTGGTCAAGAAGAAGGATAGATCGAGAAGAATGTGTTTAGACTATCGAGAGCTGAACAAGGTGACCATTAAGAACAAGTATTAGCTGCTACATATCGATGACATTTATGATCAACTCGATGGGTCGTGAGTCTTCTCGAAGTTGGATCTTAGAAGTGGTTATCATCAAGTGAAGGTTAGAAGTGAAGACATCCCGAAGACAGCATTCTGGACCAAGTATGGGTACTACGAATTCGTAGTCATGCCATTCTGTGTGCCTAATTCTCCAGCTATATTCATGAATCTCATGAATCTGATTTTCTATGAGTACTTGGATAAATTTGTAGTGATCTTCATCGATGATATTCTGGTCTACTCGAGGAATGAAGAAGAACTGGTCGAACATCTGCGGATTGTATTGGAGACCCTGCGACGTCATCGGTTATACGCCAAGTACAGCAAGTGTGAATTCTGGCTAAATCGAGTCGCATTCCTTGGGTATGTGGTATCAGGAGACGGGATTTCTACCGGTCCGGAGAAGGTTACCTCAATTAGAAATTGGCTGATTCCTCTGTCAGCTTCAGATATCCGAAGTTTTCTCGGATTGGCTGGCTACTACCGTCGTTTTATCAAGGACTTCTCGAAGATTATTGAGCATATGACTTGTGTGAAGAGGAAATATATGAAGTTCATTCGGTCCGAGGCTTGGGTACAAGCATTTGAAGAATTGAAGATGAAGCTGACTACTGCACCAGTGCTAACTGACCGGCGCCCCGTTTACGGTATGGCCGCGGTGTCGTTTTACCGCAAGTGCACGGTTAGTGTAGGGTGAGGGTTTATCGAACTCAGGGAGGTGGAAGGCTTGAATGGCTACTAGCCTCGCCTAGGTTGTGTGCTAGCTACGCGGATGATATGGGTGGAAGTGTAGAAATAAAAGAAAGAAATAAAAAGACACGAAATGAATCCCCGCTAACACGGGCTAGAGCATTCATGACCCTTGGCATTTGACTTGACCCAGGGTGAGACATTGCACCAAAAGGTGGTACCTAGCGTCCATGGCCCGATATTTCGGTCGGTGCCTAGTACGCTAGGCCTACCCGGTTCCGGACGGTGGGCATTCCCATGTCCATTAACACCTTCCGAAACCGGGAGCATTAATGCCACAATGATAACTCCCAACATTTTGTCCAAGCCGTTCCCACACGCGAGGACTCGATGTCTATGCTAGGGGCATGAGCTATGGCTAGGGAGTCAACCGCCAAGTTTATTCCTCCTTGGCCCGATGGTCAGAGGCGGTCTTTTTCCCGCCAATGACAATGAAACACCCCCGCGTAACCCTAATGGCCAAATAGGTCGAATGTGATTTCTAGCAATACATCGAATCGGGTCTTGACTGGACAAGACACCGGACCCCAACCCCCAACACAACTAGTGTGTAGCCGTACGAATTGGACCCAGATTGCTAGAAATCCCCATTGACGTATTTCATCGAACACATGCCGTGCAACCAAGTCAAATGAAACAACCAAGCATCAATCCTACCCTAACCCATATTAGGGTTCATCAATACTACTCCATGATGAAAAACATATAAACAAACTACACAAAAGACATACGAACATCCATCATGAAGCATAATAAATACAACACAAAATAATGGAAAACAAGAGAAAGAAATACTTATCTTGAGTTTGAACCTTCAATCCAATACAAGATTTATTAACCAAAAACCTAATTTAAAATAATCTAAATCTCACAAGAGAAAGGGGCAAAAAGCCCTAAAAACTGAAGCACTCCCCCTCCAAGTCATGCCTCAAACGGTTTTTATAACCCCCCTCAAAAACCCCCGGGTTCGGGTTCAGAAAACCCAATAAAACTGTCAAAACAGGCCCACCCGATCGGGTGGAAGTTCACCCGATCGGATGGACAGAAACAGAGACTCAAAACGGCAGAAAATGATCTCACCCAGTCGGGTGAAAACTCACCCGATCGGGTGAAATGAAAATTCAGACTGCTGCCAATTTCAGCACACAGCTGCGCTCCGAAAATTCCAGAAAAATGTAGAAAAATCAGATTTTGGCATGCAACCTATCGTTGGAAAGCTAACGACGATGTCGATGCTAGAAAAATAAGAGATCACCCAAAATCCCTCTGAAATGATAGCAGATCTTCAATGAGTGCATGAGCAGTGCGCAAAAGCGGAAGAAAAGGTCACCCGATCGGTTGAAACATCAACCGATCGGGTGAGCCGCTTGTTGCTTTGGCCATCGGGCTTCAGGAGTTTCAACCGGTCACTGAGGAGAGCGGGTGGAGCCGTCGGTTCGATATTTGATGTGATGCGGCAACAGATGAATCGATCGGGTGAGATGTCACCAGATCGGTTGGAATTCAGCTCCAAATTCCCGAGAATTGGGGCGTTTGAACCGGTCACTGAACCGACCGGGTGACTTCTTGGCCGCTCCAACATGTGTCCGGGTGGTGCACGCGTGCATCACCCGATCAGTTGGAAGTGACCAACCGGTCGGGTGAGGGGCTGAAAGATGCGATCTTCGTCGTTTGACCGCCTGGATCACGCGTGACTCCTCCCGTTGCTCCAGGGACTCATGATATCGTCATTTTATGTCCCCTACACCTGTAAATTCCTGCAAAATACGAAAAACACAAAAAAGTGAAAGAAAACAAGAAAACAAGAAAACACGATAAAACGAATACAAGACGGCGGTAAATAACGGAAAAACACGGGAGAAAACGTGCGCAAATATATGAAATATAAATGCACGTCAAAATCCCCCAAGCTGAACTCTTCCTCGTCCTCGATCAAGACGAGTGAGAGTAGGAGCTCGGTGGGAGAAAATAGAGAGAAAGAGAGAAAAGAAGAACTCTATATCCTAGATCGCCCGTCAGGGCCAACAAAATCAAAAATGATACACCAAGCAAGCAGACGCCAAATCACATTACTAAACCAAGGAATACGAGTCCAGACAAGTGCCGTGGGCCCACGTGGTGAAGCGCGAGTGAGCGTGGTCATGTGCTAGCAAACGGTGTCACTGTCTACATTGTGCAATAAAGCTCGATATACACAAATCCAAGATATGACCCAAATATCGATTCGAATTGAATTAAGAGGTGAATATATGGTTCAAGCATGCATGAGAATAGAGAGAGAATCGAAACATATCATGCGTCAGGAACTCCACAACTAGGGTTAAGGAAATCACCACACTGTAGCCTAGATAATAGGTAAAAAGTTCCTAAGCCAAGTGTTTTCGAAACCGATGGGGGTTGAGATGATGTGGAGTAGAACACTCGGTGCAAATTCTCGCCTTCCCTTTATTCTCGGCAAGTAGGAAACAATATTCACAAGGGAATTTTTTTGGGCTTTTGGGTATTTGTATTTTTTTGGCTTTTTGACTATAAATTTTTTTTTGTTTTTGGGTTTTTTTTCTTTTCTCTTTGGATTTTTGGGTTTTTGGCTATACACATGTGCACTCTCCCAAGTGGGAGAACGGTACACGACGAGGGGATTTGCACCAAGTAAAACAAAAAAGAAATCGGATTCTAAACACTTGGGCAAAGGAACTATTCTCACTAATTAGAGCATGGGCTAAATGGGTTATCCTAGTCCTTAATTGTGGAATCCCGACACATGCGAAATGAAGTATACGATATATATATAGCATGCATATAGAAGCAGATATTAGAAGCAAATACCGCATATTCAATATCGAAGCATGATAATCTAGGGGTCGACCAAGGGTAGGTATATAAATCAAAATCACAAAGTAGAAGTACACCACTAGCTAGTCACGATACACGACTCACAAAAAGCTAAGTAGACCCACGATGCGTGAAATGCAAGAGGACTCGGCTTCCTAGGGTTAGTGAATGTGATTATCGAAGCTATCCTAAGTGTGTGCGTGATCATGTGGCAATTCGTCATATGGGGTCATCTCTAGGAGAGAGGGAACAAAAGATGAGAAGAAAAAAGAAAACCACGATGGAAAACGACTCAAAAACGAAGAAAAAGAGCACAAATGACGCACATAGTGCGACTCCCCCAAGCTGAAACTTGCATTGCCCTCAATGCAATAATAGTTTATACGGGAGGGCAAAGAAAATGGGGGGGAGTTACGCACCGACACAAAAAATGAAAAACACGAAAAACACGAACGAAACTGGAAAATAAAGAAAAAGAAACATACAAAATAAAAGATATAAAACACAACGAATGACTCAAAGACACAAACACATGACAACGACACACGTAAACATGCACACAAAAGTCGATTTCCCCCCAGCTGAACATGATAATGCTAGCGAAATGATATGATCAATGTGATGCAGAGATATGCAAGGGGAAGATCGGAAAAGAAAAGAAAGAAATCAAAATGCAGGAGAGACTGTGTGCTCATTCTCCTCGGAAGAGGATGTGGGGTGTGGGCGGTAGAAGTGATAGAAGGGCACGACATGAAGGGTTATTATGATGCAAAAGCAAATCCTAGATGCGCTCCCCTCGCTAATGAGAGGAGACGAGATTATTCAAATCTAAACTAGAAAGCGGTAAATTTTTACACTACTGGATTAGGATACACCAGAGCATAGGCGGATCCAAGATCTGGAGTAGGGCAGGTAGCTGCTCTAACTGCTCCTTCTATGGCTCCGCCAGAAGCGATGTGCCACAAGTACCAATGGACCCAAGCAATGCACCTCCAAGCATCCCTCGTAGGTGCCCACCTGTGACTTGCAAAGGACGAGGTGCATTAGTCCATGGCAAGAAATTATTTCCCAAAATAAATGTATCCCAGATATAATCGTCAACATGAGATGGAAAAATAATAAAAGGGTGATGAATACTCCCTATCCTCTGTACTAGCGACGACCAAATCCTCGCTCTCCATGAGAAGTGGCTCTCCAGGTGGTGACACACCGCAGCATACCTCAAGGAAAGTAGATCCTGTGTCCTGTGAGAGATATGGTATGTCAAATATATACGAGTCTAAAGAAATAGGAAGTGAAAAGCGAGACTCAAAAGTGGAGTGAGAGTGAGTATGAAAATCTCCCTGAATAGGGGCAATATGCTCAAGTAGATGCTCAGCCGCAGAAGAAGTGGAGTGCGACAGTAAATGTAGATGTGACTCAGGCTCCATGGAGTGGACCATCGTATCCAAGCCCTCATGCACATCCTCCTCGACGATATGTGACGTGCGTTTATATTTCATATATTCACGCACGTTTTCTTTTGTGTTTCTCCGTGTTTTTCCGCCGTCTTTTATTCGTTTTCTTGTATTTTCTCGTTTTCTTTCACTTTTCTTTGTTTATCCATGATTGCAGGGGATTGACCACGTAGGGGACGTTTAACGATGATATCCCAAGTCCTCGGAGCAACGGGAGAAGTCACGCGTGATCCAGGAGGTCAAACGTCGAAGAATTCATCTTTCAGCCCCTCACCCGGTCGGTTGGTCATCTCCAACCGATCGGGTGATGCACGCGTGCACCACCCGGTCTCTGCCGCAGCTCACAAAGAAGTCACCCGACCGGTTCGCAGACCGGTTCAGCGGGGGGCTGTTCTCTGTTTTCTCGAGCAAAACGCCAACCGATCGGGTGACTCTCACCCGATCGGTTCATCTGTAGCTGAAGAAGAAGAGCTGAAGACACGGACATCGAACCGATCGATTCACCCGACTGCTCCAAGATCCAATAGGTCACTCAAGAACTCACCCGACCGGTTCATGTGATCGGGTGAAAGCTCGCCGTTTTCTGTTATTATTTTGTAACGGATCAACCGATCGGTTGACTTTTCAACCGATCGGTTGATGCGAAAGTCTATATATAGAACCCCTAGGGTTCCAGAAACGGGAGCTGCTAGTTTTTTACTGTTGTATCTCCTTGTGACGGCTGTAATTGTTACTCTTTTGTAAGTTTTCAGATCTTTCTAAAATTTTAGTATTATCTTATCTACTCTATTACTTCCGCATTGCAATTGTCCGATTATGATTCCAACGGTTAATTTTTATTTAGATCGCTTTTTCATGAATTTTTGTGAGTAGTTTCCCAAATCTGGGATTTTGGTGGAAACCCCTTCGGGGGCTCTTCCCGATGCGTCCATAGGGTTAGGAAATCGATAGGGAGTAGGAATCTAACGGTTACGCGGGGTGTTTCATTGTCATCGGCGGGAAAAAGACCGCCTTTGACCGTTGGGCCAAGGGGGAATAAACTTGGCGGTTGACTCCCTAGCCATAGCTCACGCCCATAGCGTAGACGTCGAATCCTAGCACGCGGGAGTGGCAGGATGAGACGTTGGGAGTTATCGTTGCGGGCTTAGTGCTCCCGGGATCGATCAGTGTTAATGGACACGGGAGTGCCCACTGATCGAATCCAGGAAGTTCGGTGTATCATCCTGGGCACCGACCGGAATATCGGGCCCATGGGACGCCGGTACCACTTTCAGAGGCAACGTCTCACCATTAGACCCTAATCCCGATCGCTATCCATACCCGTAGGCCGTAGCGACGAGAGTCTCTCGTCGGGTTGGAAACCAAAGTCCCGGGTTTTCTTTCTTGTTGTTAATACCCTTTATTTCCTTTCATGACAACCATTTACCGATTCGGGCTAGCTCGTCCCTCGGGGTGATTTAGGTCCTACCTGACCCAAGCACAACCTCGCCTCCCTGAGTTCGATACTCCCGCACCCTACACTAACCGTGCACTTGCGGTAAACGACACCGCGTCGTCGTACCGTAAACGGGGCGCCGGTCAAGTTTATGGCGCCGTTGCCGGGGAGGCAACGTGCTTGTTATTTTAGGATCTCTTGAACCCTCGTGTCTAGCTCACATCCCTACCTCGCGATAATTTTCGCACTCTACACTTTTAGATTTCACTTGGATATACTGTGGATAGTAATTGTATAGTGCTAATTGACTGGATCGCCGTGCTTCCATCGCAACTTGCGGTTCCCGTTTATGCAACCTGTGCTTTTGACGTGTTTGCCACTTGTGCAGTTCTCTCTCTCTCCTTTCGTATAAGATCCCGGCCCCACGGCAAAGATGTTGCATGCAGTTTCAGGAGACATCTGGGATCACTCTCACCATATCCGCTGTTTGGCGTAGAGCTTAGCAGAATCACTGAATACTTCAAATATACTATCCCTCCTGTCTGCCGCCGTGGAAGGCCAGAGATATCGAGATGCGCAGGAGCACCTTGCCATGGCAACTCCCTTTCCCCACGGAGAAGTGGCGTATACCGACAACCATGGTCTCGAATGTAGTGAAGAAGAGTTAACCACAGAGTTTTGTCAGGAGAGCCACCCGACCGGGTTTGTAGGCTACGCTGAACAGGAATCAATCTATCCCTTGCATACTTCTATTGAGCGTCCCCGGTCTTTGGACAATGGAGAAGCTAGAAACGGTTGTGGAGAATCATCGATGACTGAAACCTGTTTTCACCTACAAGCCTTCTTCTCGGATAATTATGATGAGCTCGGAAGAGACCCGGTGCATCCCTCGATCGTTCCCACTATACCCTGCGAAATTTCGCCGTGCGGAGCCACGGCCGAGGGTGAGATTCCGGATGCTGGCTTCTGTGAAATCCACGAAGAACTCCTTTCCCTTGAGGATGCTCAGCTTGAAAAGTATGCGTCAGGGCCCCAAGAAGTTGAGATGAAAGAATTACCGCCGGGGCTTAAATATGAATATTTGGGAGCAGGCTCGACCCTTCCGGTTATAGTCAACTCTTCACTACCCGAAGACCAAATGACCAAACTTCTTGGAGTTCTAAAAAGGTTTAAAGGAGTTTTCGGATATACAATTGAGGATTTAAAAGGAGTTAGCTTAGGCCTCTGCTCACACAGAATTCTGCTTGAAGATGAGCAAGCCTCCTCGATTGAGCCACATCGGAGGTTGAATCCCATAATGATGGAAGTTGTGAAGAAAGAGATTGTTAGGCTTCTACATGCCGGTAGAGTTTTGTCAGGAGAGCCACCCGACCGGGTTTGTAGGCTACGCTGAACAGGAATCAATCTATCCCTTGCAGACTTCTATTGAGCGTCCCCGGTCTTTGGACAATGGAGAAGCTAGAAACGGTTGTGGAGAATCATCGATGACTGAAACCTGTTTTCACCTACAAGCCTTCTTCCCGGATAATTATGATGAGCTCGGAAGAGACCCGGTGCATCCCTCGATCGTTCCCACTATACCCTGCGAAATTTCGCCGTGCGGAGCCACGGCCGAGGGTGAGATTCCAGATGCTGGCTTCCGTGAAATCCACGAAGAACTCCTTTCCCTTGAGGATGCTCAGCTTGAAAAGTATGCGTCAGGGCCCCAAGAAGTTGAGATGAAAGAATTACCGCCGGGGCTTAAATATGAATATTTGGGAGCAGGCTCGACCCTTCCGGTTATAGTCAACTCTTCACTACCCGAAGACCAAATGACCAAACTTCTTGGAGTTCTAAAAAGGTTTAAAGGAGTTTTCGGATATGCAATTGAGGATTTAAAAGGAGTTAGCTTAGGCCTCTGCTCACACAGAATTCTGCTTGAAGATGAGCAAGCCTCCTCGATTGAGCCACAGCGGAGGTTGAATCCCATAATGATGGAAGTTGTGAAGAAAGAGATTGTTAGGCTTCTACATGCCGGTATTATATACCTTATCTCCGATAGTCGCTGGGTTAGCCCGGTGCACGTTGTACCCAAGAAAGGATGAATGACTGTGGTTCGCAATGAAAAGAACGAGCTAATACCAACAAGGACCGTCACGGGGTACAGGATGTGCATTGACTATAGAAAGCTGAACAAAGCTACAAGGACGGATCATTACCCCCTCCCCTTTATTGACCAGATGCTCGAGAGGCTGGCGAAGCATAATTATTTCTGTTTCATGGACGGGTATTCAGGATTTCTTCAAATCCCTATTCATAACGATGACCAGGAGAAGACGACTTTCACTTGCCCGTTCGGGAAGTACGCCTATAGAAGAATGTCGTTCGGACTCTGTAACGCCCCTGCTACATTCCAAAGACTCATGTCCGCTATCTTCTCCGACTACTCCCAAGACATCATGGAGGATTTCATGGACGACTTCTCAGTCTACGGAACTAAATTTGACTCGTGCCTCAGTAATCTCACTAAGGTCCTGGAGAGATGTCAGGAAAAGGGACTAGTCCTAAACTGGGAGAAGTGTCACTTCATGGTCCAAGAGGCAGTTGTGATGGGACACATCATCTCTTCGAGGGGAATCGAGGTTGATAAGGCTAAAGTTGAAGTGATTGAAAGGCTTCCACCACCGCACAATCTTCGAGGAGTCCGTGGTTTCTTAGGACACGCGGGATTTTATCGCCACTTCATAAAAGACTTCTCGAAGATTTCCAGGCCTCTGACCCAACTCCTCGTGAAGGACACAACTTTCGTCTTCAGCAAGGAGTGTATAGAGGCCTTCCGCACTTTGAAGCAAGCATTGATTTCTGCACCCATAATACAGCCACCAAACTGGAAACTCTCCTTTGAGCTGATGTGTGACGCTAGTGATTATGTGATTGGTGCCATCCTAGGGCAGAGGAAAGATAAAAATCTTCATTTCATATATTATACGAGCAAAACCCTTGATGTCGCCCAAAGAAATTATACTACCACGGAAAAGGAATTGCTCGCGGTGATCTACGCCATGGATAAGTTCCGACAATATCTCGTTGGCGCCAAGGTGATCGTACACACGGATCACGCGGCTCTTAAATACCTATTGAACAAGAAAGAAGCCAAGCCACGACTCATTAGATGGATTCTCCTCCTCCAGGAGTTTGACCTGGAAATCAGAGACAAGAAGGGGGCGGAGAATGTTGTTGTCGATCACCTGTCCAGGATGCCCACTCTCGATTTAAATGCTACACCGATTGATGATTCACTCCCTGACGAGCATCTCTTCTCTGTCTCTTCCTCCTGGACCCCCTGGTACGCCGACATCGCAAATTATCTGGCTTGTTCCATCGTTCCCCACAATGTGAGCTTTCAGCAGAAGAAGAAATTTTTCCATGAGGTCCGCAAATTCTATTGGGATGACCCCCACCTATACAAAACCTGCAATGATGGGGTGATATGAAGATGCATCCCTGAAACTGAGGCGACTTCCATCATTTCCCACTGCCACGGGCAGCAATGTGGAGGGCACGCAAGCACCTACAAGACCACCGCAAAAATTCTCCAAAGCGGATTTTACTGGCCTACACTCTTCAAGGACACACATGTTTATGTCCAAGCCTGCGATAGATGCCAAAGAGCTGGGAATATCTCCAAAAGAAATGAGATGCCTCAACACTACATCCTGGAGATAGAAATCTTTGATGTATGGGGAGTGGACTTTATGGGACCGTTCCCTTCTTCCTCGGGGAACCAGTATATCTTGGTGGCCGTAGACTACGTGTCGAAATGGGTTGAAGCGGTGGCCAGTCCAACCAACGACTCCAGAGTGGTGGCCAAGTTCTTTAAAAGCAACATCTTCCCGCGGTTCGGTGTGCCTCGTGTCCTGATCAGTGACGGAGGGAGCCACTTTATAGAGAAGAAATTTGAGGCCCTCTTAAAAAAATACGGGGTACAACACCGGGTGGGGCGTGCCTACCACCCGCAGAACAGCGGTCAGGCGGAAGTCTATAACCGGGAGATTAAAAGCATACTAGAAAAGACGGTGGCCAATTCCAGAAAGGACTGGTCATCAAATCTCCCTGACGCGCTTTGGGCTTACAGGACGGCATTTAAAACTCCCATCGGCACAACTCCCTACCGGCTCGTCTATGGGAAAGCTTGCCATCTTCCTGTGGAATTGGAACATAAGTCATATTGGGTAGTTAAGAATCTGAACTTCGACACCAAGAAGGTAGGAGTGCACCGGCAGCTGCAACTCAACGAGCTCGACGAAATCCGGCTCAATGCCTATGAAAACGCCAAGATCTACAAGGAGAAGCTGAAGCGATGGCACGATAAGCGAATCTTAAAGAGGGAATTCAAGGAAGGGGACTTAGTTCTCCTATTCAACTCACGGCTGAAGCTCTTTCCTGGGAAACTCAAGCCAAGATGGTCGGGACCGTTCCGCGTCACCAAGGTTTTCCCGCATGGGGCTATCGAGATAATGGGAAGGGATGAGCCGTTTAGAGTAAACGGGCAGCGTCTGAAACACTATGCAGTTGGAGAACCAGAATTCTCCCCGGTCGGATCCCCAACGAGCGACAACTCTTCCTCTAACCCTCCGGATCCTAATTGACTATCGCTGCGGGCGTCGAGCCAACGACGTTAAACAGGTGCGCTTCATGGGAGGCAACCCATGTTCTAAACTTATGCTTAGTTTTGTAGTATTTTTTCCACTTTATTTTTCTCTATTTTTATAAATAAATCCAGCCGAAACAACTTATGTGAAGGAACTCAGGCATTTCTTGGGTTTTGTAGAAAAACAAGGCCTCAACCGATCGGGTGGGTTCCCACACGATCGGTTGGGATGTATCAGATACAAACCAAGAACTGTCCCCGAATGAACCGATCGGTTGAAGAATGAGGAGACCGGGTGACAGACCGGGTGAGTTGGTGAGAACTCTCGGGAAATTTTTGGGGACTACCACCCGATCGGTTGAGTTCGAGCGCGATCGGTTGACGCGACCGGGTGAGCAACCCTCAATTCTCGGGAGAAACTTGGTAAGCGGCCAACCGATCGGTTGACATTTCAACCGACCGGTTCGCCTGTAGCTGTTGACCGACAAGAACTTTCGAAATTTGGCTACCCGATCGGGTGAGAACCCACCCGATCGGTTCACTTTCACCCCTATAAATAACATTGACACACGGCAACCGCCACCCGACCCCAGAAAATCCCCTCCACGTGATTTCACTCCCTCCAGCTGTAGAATCGACTTCCTCGACCCTACATACTGTCCCTAAACCCTCACCCCCACTCACTCCCATACTTCCCCACCTACGCCACCTCGCCATCATCGACATTCCATCATCAAAACCCCCAAACCCTAACCCTAGCCCCAAATTTTCAAAATTCTGTTCTTGTCGGATCAGCGAGCGGCGGCTTCCCGGATTGTTTCCCCCTACTACGCGAAACCCCCGGGCGCTTGATTTTGCTACATCGATGGGTAACATTCTTCCACTCTACACACCTTTTACTTTATCTGTGATATCCTAAATTGGTGCTGTATCTACTTCACCTGCCCTATATTCATCTTAGGCTCGCCCCCACTTTCATTTTCACCCCCACGTAGTCGCCATGTCTAAAAAGGGGAAAGGGATTGCATCTTCTTCGCGCCGTGATCCGCTCTACGGCCCCTTTTCCCCCTCTTTCCTCGGCATAAACCCTTCTACGGAAGAGCAGTCTGACCGTTTGCGAGCACTACTTCATCGCCCGATGAGACCTACACTCTTCGCCGATCGCCCCACACTCGAAGCTCTAGGGCTTTCGAACGGCGTCGCCAGAATTTTCAACTGTATCGGGTGCCATACCCTCTCTCACATCCATGCTCTCACACACAGGAATCTCACGCTTGAATTCCTCAGTTCCCTCGAGTTGTTTGATGGGGGTTTCTCCTTCCGCGCTTTCAATTGGGACTTTTCTCTGGGTTTCATCGAGCTGAACAATATCCTTAATCTCCGTCACCCCGATCTTAATACTGAGCATTCCACCCACGATCGAACTGACATCTACTCTCAATTTCGGGCTGATGGTGTTTGGCCACGATTTACCCGGCACACCACCTTTCCACCCGAGGCTCATGCCTCCTACATTATTCACCCGTGTTACCGCCTCGCCCATTGCATCCTCACCAACACTGTTTTCGCCCGCGTGGATGTGTCCACTATATCTATGGATGAGCTCTTCTTTCTCTATGCCATGTCCGACGACAGGATCCTTGGGCACATCCCTATGCCCATAAACGCCGCTCATTGGATTGTCCACGAAATTTTTGCCGTTAGCCGTGCCACTTCTGGTTCCATCTATTATGGTGGGATGATCAATCTTATTGTCAGCTGCATTCTGAGGGTTCCTCCCGACCTCCCTATTTTGCCTGGACGTAGCCGTATTGATCGCGATTACTTGATCGATATCAATATGCTCACTCCCTTCGGTGAAGACCGTGCTGTCTACCTCTACAGTCCCGCCTGCGAACCTTTCGCGATCCTGCCACCTTTGGCCCCTTTTCGGATACCCTATACCCCGTCTCATCTGCCTTGGGAGTTTTACCCCAATCCTTGGTATTCTCCATTAGTGCATCTCCCACCCTTGGATCCTCCCGATTGGCACCCAACTGTCGGCCCACCTGATACGATCTTCCTCCACCACAGCCCCCCGGTGCACATCGATCCTCCCGTGCTCCAACCTGTCGCCCCTCCTTCACCCATAGGCACACCCTCCTCTTCCTCCGAGGATTCTTTCATTCACTACTCCCCTCCCTCCTCCCCCTCCCCCTACCATTCCAGTACCAGCGAATCCGATTGACTCCCCCTTGCATATCTCTGGATTTCATTGATCATATCATTTCGCTAGCAATATCTGGTTTAGCTTGGGGGACGTCTATTTTGGTGTGCTGTCGTGTTTTGTTTGTTTTTCTCATTTTTGTGTGTGTGCTTCTTTTTCATTTTTTGAGTGTCGTGTCGTGTTTGTGATTTTATTTTTATTTTTTTTTCATATTGTTTGATCTTGATTCTGATCTTTCTTTCTTTTTCAGTTTCGTCTATGTGTTTTCCTCGTTTTCATTTCTTTTTGTGTCAGTGTGTATTCCCCCCCCCCCCCCATTTTCATTGCCCTCCCGTACTCACTCCTATTGCATTGAGGGCAATGCAAACTTCAGCTTGGGGGAGTCGCACTGTGTGCGTCGTTTGAGTCCTCCTTTTTCGTTTTTTTGTGTCGTTTTCATCGTGTTTTCATTTTTTCATTTTTTTTCTTTTTAGCTCTTTCTCCTAGAGATGAATCCTATGATGAATCGCCACAAAGTCACACACACCTAGCATTGCACCGATAATCACACTCACTAACCCTAGGATTTCGAGCCCTCTTGCATTTCACGCATCGTGGGTCCACTTAGCTTTTTGTGAGTCATGTGTCGTGACTAGCATTTGGTGTGCTTCTGCTTTGTGATGTTACTTTATATACCTGTCCAGGAATGACCCCTAGATTATCATGCTTCGATTTGAATATGCGGTATTTGTTTCTGCTACATGCATGCTATATTTATTTCGTATATTTCAATTCGCATGCGTTGGG